>PYWC01000029.1:33388-80483 GCA_003182015.1 Tuber magnatum | reverse complement strand
TAAAAAAATGTAACGTGTTCGGGCCAGGCCCTAGTCACGTAGCGGTACGATAGGAGCAGATGGCTTCTTGATCAACACGAAGCGAGCGCTGCTTACTAAAGGAGGCTTCGAACGGGGTGTAATAGGAGATCAAAGAAGTAACCGTTCTACCAAGTATATTTAAGAATACTGTCTGTCGAAGTCTGCTGTTTCCATCGCGGGAATCAGCGGTCTTTAAATACAGCATGTCGCTTATCTCCCGTACGAGCGATATTGCCAAACAATGTGTGTATCAAACGATAGCACACGAAACACTAGAAGTATCAAACGATACTGTGAAACCAAACATAAAACCCTAGTAACCCATACCAGTTACACAGATGGGTTAGCTCTTTATGCAACCATCTACTATTATTTCCTATCTACTACTTTATGCTCTTTACAATACAATACCTTTACACTCCAAACCTATCTGCTAGGTGGATCAACCATAGAGGGAAGAACCTATCCGCTAAGTGGATCTCGTTAACGGAATAAAAGACTGATACTCATGGCCCTGGTGAGAAACTGATGCTTATGTGGGAATACCAAGATATGGTCCAGAGACTCGAGGAGCTCTGGGACATAGCGTAGCATAATTCGGAAGGATAACAAAGATCGTTACCTGTTGCGAGTAACATGAGTAGTGGGAAACTGTAACAGTATGATGGACGGTTGACATGAATCGCGCAGGGTCGTGTCTACAGTACCTTCAGTGCTGTGCTTGAGCACAGTGCTGGTACTGCAATTGTGGGCATGGCACTTATCATGAATAGCTCGTAATGTTATGCGATATCCTTGGGCCTTGGGATGGTGAAGAGAGGGTGGGGTGGGCTAAATGAATACTACCAATGACTTGGAACATCTCTGCTAAAAAGAAAGAAAAGAAAAGCAGATTGGTTTACGAGATAGCATCCAAAAACACCCCCAACGCTTTTACCAGCAGCAGTAAATCCACAACAAAACACTATTGTACGGTATTATCATACTTTTATTGGTCCTTTGTCGTCCTTGTCAAGGGTTGGGGGGGGGTCTAGATCGATTCTATAACTGACCCTAAGCCATCACCGATTAGATTAGATGGCGGCAGAGGAGACCGCAAGAGCTCTCTGCAACCGCCATAAACAACCCCCATTCACACACACACACATAGTTCCACAAACCCTCCAGCAGCCCGACCGAGCAATGGGTGACCCCCGAGCCGAAGCAGCTCTACTAAAGCACTACAGGCTCCAGAACCCCTTTCCCGAAACCTGGTCTGACCCGATCGAAGAGGCTCATATCATCCAGCGGCAGCAATCCCGTGCATCGACCTCCCGCTACTCTGTCCTTCAAGAGGAGGGGATATCTGCGTCTCTGAAGGGCCTTGTGGGTGGCGATGTGTATTCTACTGGGGCAGTACCCGAAGACGAACCGGACCCTCTGGGAATGGTGGGCTCAGTCGCGCGTGTGCTTGGAAAGAGGGGGTTGCCGGTGAGGGATAATGTGCGGTTGCGTTAGTTCCTCTTTGCTCCTTTTGCTGGCTGGACTCTAATGGTGATGTATGATAGGTAATCGCTACCTCGTATCTTCAAAGACGTTCTCGCCGACTGCTTTCCTGCGCGACGTTCATGCTAATACCCCGTCTCCGACCCTACAGCAGGGTCTCGATAACCTGAGCACTTCCATCGCACAGAAATCGGGTTCTCTAAAGCTTTTAGTCGAGTCGAACTTTGATCGTTTCGTCGCTGCGAAGGGCACTATTGAGGGTGTTTACAAGGAGATGAAGGAGAACTCGTTCCTGGATAGGGATAGGGAGAGCGAATGGGGTGTTGGGAAGATTAGGAGTTATCTGAACGACGCTGGGGCGAAGGCGGATGAGGTATTTGGTCCGGCGATGAAAGGCCGGGGAAGAGAGGAAGGATTGAGATTGGCTTTGGCTGTGTTGGAGAAGCATAGAGCTATGCTTGAGATGCCGGGCAATTTGTCGGAATGCATTAAACGGAAGGATTATGAATCTTTGATAGAGGAGTACCAGAAAGCTCGGAGCTTCCTCGAGAAGTCTAGGAAGCTTGTTACCACCGGCAGTATGGCGCCTGTTAAGGAAGACCTTATTCATCAATTGGTCATTGCGGAGACTATGTGGGCGGAGATCACGATTGCGATTGAGGACTTCAAGCGCGACACGTGGAAGCGGCTGGTTGAGTGCCCGACTGAAGGGAATTTACATATGGAGCTTATCGGTATTCTATTAGAGTTGGGTGTTGATGATAACCCTGTCTGGCTTTGGCTTCTTAGCCGCTATGATTATCTCAAGAATAGGATTGTGACCCTTTTTGAGAGGCCAAGGGTGGAGATAGAAGGTTTGTTACTGCACACCAGATACAAGCCCTATATATAACAAGGAAGTCATTCTAAAGTTTTTGTCTCTTTCAAGTTCTTCGCCGCAAGGTCGCGGAAGCTCCATCGCCGTCGCCAAAGTCTGTTGCGCGTCACCTCCGGTCACCCTCCCGGCGGGCTCACGTTGATCCTTCAAAATCCCTAGACACTCAGCTAGTAACATCCTGCTGGGAGCTAGTGTACTCTTCCCTATCGGCTCTCCTGTCGCCTTCTTCTGGACTTGTAGGAGAACTTTTATCATTTCAAAGGACTGCGCAATCCTTCATTGACGGTGACAACCTCCTCCCCGTCGGCATCGATGACCAATCCCGCAAGCACCATCGCCTTGAACCTGACGATGTCAGAAAACTTCAGGAAGGGATCTGCGAATTGGCTATGATGATTAGGGATTGCCTTGCCAGATTTTACATGGAACCACCCGTAGAAGACGTCAGCGCCATCTATTCCCCAATTCCAGCAACTCCCTTGTCCGCAAACGCCCCCGGACAGGATCCTAACTTCCCACCGCCGGGTCCTGCCGCGCCGGGGGCGCAGGCCCAAAAGGACGAGGATGAGGTTTACGCCTTTGTGCCTCCGGGGACAAACAGTTTGAGCGGAGTGCACTACTTGGGCAAGATACTAGTGCTCACGGGAAACGCATCTGTGGCGATATGCGAGATGGTTGGCCGTTTTGGGCGAACTGACATTGCCGAACGATTCCGAGCGATGGTCTCCGGAAGTCGGGAACGGGCGGTCGTGGCGGTGTGTGCGGCTTGGCTGAAAGATGCTGGGGATTGCAAGTTCTTGGAGGATTGGATGAGAGCAGGTGATAATAGGGATGTTACTAGAATGCCTGGACTCTTTGGGGCATTCGAGAGGGAGGTCATCAGCGGTATGCAAGCTGTCGTATACCTGAATAAGGTTGTGAGGAGTGATAGTAGCGTTATCGTATGTGCATCAGTTCCCGCTCTCCTCGTATTGTTTGTTGACGCGATTTCCACAGCCTCCGCCGTCTACCAAACTTCTCTCACACGTTCGTGCACAATTTGTGAGATCGCTTTATAAGTCACTTCAGGGCATGGTTGAGAATGCCAAAAAGCCTCTTGACTTGGACACCTGGGACGAGAATCAGACAGATCTTGCAAGTCCCGTAACAAGTGTTGCGCCGAGGAACTTGACAGCGTATTCTGTTGACTCGAAGGATAAAAATGTTCGAATCTTGTTGACGCTAAGCAATCTCCAATTACTCAGGAACGACGTGGTGCCTGAATTAATAGGCGCTTTTGAAAACGCGTTTTCGGTCAAGTTGACCGATGAGAGCAAGGTACTCCCCTTATCAAAGCCATGAAGTACAACGCTAACAAGTTACCCAAACAGACAATCCGAGATGCCCAATCCCAAATCGATGCCCAGCTCTTCGAAGAATACACCAAACCCCTCATATCCTCCCTCTCAGACACCATCCGCCTCGGCGTCCTCTCCCCCTCCTGGCCCCCCCCACCGGGGAAGCTCGCAACCTCCGTGCGCCCATATATCTACACAGCTCTACTATCCCTAGTCCTCGTCCACTCGCAAATCGCCACTACAGCGCCATCACTAACACACCCCATCCTCTCATATCTCCTTGAGGCTGTATCCGAGCAACTCCTAGAAGCCTTCAAGCAGCGCCGCAAGTTCTCCCTCGGCGAGCTTCTCCAGGCCGCTCTAGATGTGGAGTTTGTCAATCAGACGCTCAGTCAGTACAACACGCCACGCGCATCGGAGCTCCAGCAGGGGGTTTATGTTGAGCTAGACCGCGGAAGTGATGCGGAGGCTAGGCTGGGGCTGAGGGAGGGATTGGGCGGGATGAAGAAGATTCTGGCAGAGTTGAGGGGGGGGTCGAGGGCTGAGTTGTGGGTTTCCCTTATCGTTCCCATTGTTTATCCAATTTGTGGAGATGAGCTGGCTAATTCGTGATGATGTAGTCTGTGTTTTAGAGCGAAGAAGAGCTCATCGAAGAAGGCGGTAAGTTTTGTACAATAGTGTTTTGTTGTGGATTTACTGCTGCTGGTAAAAGTGTTGGGGGCATTTTTGGATGTTATCTTGTAAACCAACCTGCTTTTCGTTTCTTTCTTTTTAGCAGAGATGTTCCGAGTCATTGGTAGTATTCATTTAGTCCACCCCACCCTTCCTTCACCGTCCCAAGGTACAGTCGTGTCCGGAAAGTTTTCGTACCCATGCTCGTTGACTGCTACAACCCACTTCCTACACCTTGTGACTCGTCACATTTGGGGTCTGGGCCAATGAGTGTCCATGGGGTTGTCTTCGTGATGGCTTCATGTCTTTAGGTTGGAAATTTGTTTTCTTCCTGAAGAGGCTCGGTTTTATCGGTCTACAGGCTGATTTTATCAAATACAACGTCTTAAGGGTTACTTACTTGGTTTTTTAGTGAAGGTTGCCTGATTTACTCGGTTCGCGATTCTTTTCTCATTCAGTACAGTGCTAGGTGCTTTGAGGTGGGCCCTAGTATCAGTGCAGTGGTAGCGGAGATGGAAAGGTTGGGTGGGGTGATATTTACCACAGGTTTTGGATGGGCGGGGTGGTATTTTCCACAGGTTGTGGGGAAGAGGATTATATTAGTTGTTACTTTCAGATGCAGAGCTATTTTGGACAGGTGGGGAGCTATTCACCATGGGACGTGGGATATGGGTTTTCGGTGGGTGAGGTGGTATTTTCTGCGGTTTGGAGACTTACTGTCGGGATGGGAGAATTTCTGGTATTTGGTGGGACGGTCGCTAATTTTTTGTCCGAGAGAGTTTTTTGCAGCGGCTAGTGGAGTTGGGAAGGTTTTTGGATTTTTTGGATTTTTGGTGGGGGTGGGTTTGACCCTGGTGGAGGGTGGAGGAAAATGGTTTTTGAGCGTGAAGAAAAGAGGATGTGGTGGAGTAGGTTTTTGTTGGTTGCCGCGTGGGGTGCGGAGCTATTTGGCTATAGTGGGTAGTGGTGATATGTTATGCGGGCTAGGCATCAGATTTAAAATGCTGGTGATCTTAATGTTCGTCAGGGGTTCGCCGGGGATTGTAGTGTCAGTCTGAGGGGGGATTGTGGGCCAGGCAAGTGCTTGAAGGCTTGCTGAGAGCACGGCAAGAGCTAGATTTGCTGGACAGAGAGGGAAGAGTTAATGGAAAGGTTCCATTAGAGTTAGGATTAGTTAGTACGGCCAGACTTGACTATGGAGCAGAGCCGAGAAGAGAAATGAACAGGTTACTGTACCCATTGTGTTGTTAAAAAAAAAAAGAAAGTTTCGTACCCTCATATGGCAACCGCACAACCACAACCCCCAACTATGAAAAATTACAAAAAATAGTAAAAATTACAATTAAAGAAAACATGATAGTATTGCTAGTAGACAATAAAAAACATTATTACTATTTTGTATGGCCTCCATCTGCATCCAGTACAGCTTGCATTCTCTCAGGCATNAAAAAAAAAAAAAAAAGAGTTTTCGTACCCTCATATGGCAACCGCACAACCACAACCCCCAACTATGAAAAATTCAAAAAAAATGTAAAAAATTCAATTAAAGAAAACATGATAGTATTGCTAGTAGACAATAAAAAAACATTATTACTATTTTGTATGGCCTCCATCTGCATCCAGTACAGCTTGCATTCTCTCAGGCATTCTATCTATCCATCTATCCAACTTCTCTTGGGAAATTAAATCCCACTCTTCCTTTGCTGCCTCAAACAATTCAGCTGTACTGTGAGGCCTTCTTACTAGTTTGGAGAATCTCTTGGTAAGGGCTCTTTTGAGTAGTGCTCATGTGTTCTCAATAGGATTGAGATCTGGTGAGTTGGTGGCCAAGGAAGTTTTTTGTAATCACAGTCTGCTTCCAATTTTTTATTTTCCTCACCACCATGCCAGAAAGCATTGTCTGCAGCAAGGTAGATATTGTCAGAAGGTCTATGCAGACCCTGTATGAAAGGGATAAGGTAAGGCTAGTGGATCTCAGTTGCATATTGGTTGGAGTTTAGGCCAAGTCTGTCTCTTTAGCTAGTCCTTTCCTTCTTCCTCCTCTTTCTCACAAGAATTAACTCCGTCTTTCCTCCCTTCATTATTGCAGCATACACTCCAATGCTAGTCCTTCCAGACTTAAAGCTAGGCTTCAAGTGTTTTTCTTCCAGCTCTTCACCAGGTCTAACTCTGACCTTTCTGCCAATTGGATTTGGATTATAAACAATAGTGGCTTCATCTACAAAAACAACTGAATTCCATACCCCTTTCCAGTTTCTCCTTCTTCTAGCAAACTCCCTTCTCTTCTCCTTTTGTCCTTTTCTCCAAAAAGGCTTTTCCCTAGGTATCAGAAGCTTAATACCAGCTTCTGATATAATCTTAACAATAGTCGTCTTACCAGGACCAATATTCGCTTTTTTGGTAATCTTGTGTAATGCTAAATGAGGCTTGGCATCAATAACTGACTTCACTATCTTTCTTTTTATATCTCTAATCTTGGTAGGTCTTTTAACTCTTTTTGAATGATGAGTATTTCTACCCCTAGATTTAGCTCTTTTGACCGCATACTGAACAGTTGACTTGGATACACCTAAAGACTTAGAAATTTTGTTATATCCTATATCTGTATGTTTATACGGAGTATAAATTTCCTCATTCAGGTCTTCTCTTCCTCTTAGGTTATATGGAGGGGCTATGGTGAGGAGGGTTGCTGTGGTCATAAGGTGTTGTGGGGTTGCACCTCAGGAGTATGAAAACTTTCCAGACACAGCTGTACAAGGATATTGCATAGTATTATGAGCTACTCATGATAGATGCTGCATCCTTGATTGTAGTACAAATACTGTGCTTGAGTACAACACCGTAGGTACTACGGCCATGACTCTGTGTCATTTATGTCAACTATCTATCATACACTATTCCATACCCTGGACCCCCACAATATTTATTCCCTTCCCCTCTCTTTCTCCTCTTCCTCCTTCTCCTCTTCCTCCTCCTCCTTCTCCTTCCACCTCGCGAAGTGCATACTACAAACCCACCCACCATATGATTATTCCTACTTCCTTCCAGTTGCAGATGTTGTGGACTGGACTGGCTTGTAGCAGTCCAGGCAAGTATGTTTATTACTCGTACTATACCTTACTCAAGTACAGTACTTTTATAGTTCCTCTGTATATACACCCCTGTTGACTATCCAGATTTTGCTTTTTTTTGTTCTGGTCACTGTGGTGTGGAGCATGATATGAGCTCTGCAGAGTTGGTATGGTATGGCAAAAAGTTGCTTAGAAACTGAGTAATGTAATAATAATAATATTATTATGATAATGCAATACAAGTAGTCAGTTATTATGATTATTATTAATTGTTATCATTATCGGGTTGCTGCTCTACTGGTCTAACATCTATCTATTTATGATACCATGTTATCCACAGTACATTCTATGACCTGGGGACACTAATACTATAGTATCATACCACCACAGTACCGCAAACTTACCAGTCCACACCAATCCCATTCTTACCTCAAGCTATCAAAAGATTATTATCAAGTGGACACTATTTAATAAAAGGGGGCTCAGTTGAGTATAGGTTGAGGAGATACTTGATGATTACCAATTAAGGAGATGCTGTGAGAAATAAAAATACAGATTGCACAAAATACAAGAAAAAAGAACAAAGAACAAAGACAAAGAATAAGTAATAGAAATAAAAGAAAGTAAGCAACAAACAAGCAAGGATGAAAGTAAAATATAAAACAAAATAAATGGAAATAATTAAAATAGAAACTATATAATAAAACTACGAGAAAAGAAAACTAGACAAAAGTAAGATCAGGAAAGAATGTGACAAAATAAGAGAAGAATTGTTATGGGTTCCGACTACTCTGTTTATTGCAACAGGTAACAACTTCATCAGATACTGTGCTGGGTTGTGTCCTGAAGCTCTTCAAGTCTCCAGGCCCCATCTTGGTATTCTCAAATAAGAATTGGTTTCTCACCAATATTGAGAGTCTCAGTTATTGTCTTAGTAGTTATCTATATTGTCGATAGGTTCTTGACTTTATCTGACATCTATATTATGAAAGAGTTCAGAGCGTAAAGGTTTTTGTATTGTAAAGATTGTAACCGGTACAGGTACTAGGTTAGGGTTTTATGGTTGGTTTCACAGTATTGTTTGATACTTGTATTGTTTCATGTATTATCAGTTGATACACACAATGTTTTAGAATATCGCTCATATTGGAGATAAGCGATATGCTGTATTTACAGACTACTGATTTCCAGGATGGAAACAGCAGACTTTGACTAACAGTATTCTAAATATACTTGGTTGAACGGTTACTACTTGATCTCCTATTATACCGCCTCGAAGCCTCCTTTAGTAAGCAGCACTTGCTTCTTGTTGATCAAGAAGCCATCTGCTACTATTATACTGCTACGTGACTTGGAACCCGCCCGAACAGGGTACATTTTTTGAACCTCAGCAAGTGGTTAGAAACCTGTTTGGATCAGGCCTGGTCAATCTAGGTAGTGTCCAATCCAAAGCTAGTGGTGGGGAGCAGCAGAACTGAGGAAGGTTCAGCCCTGCCAACATGACAATATTGTGTCATTAGAGACTTGGAGTGGGAAGCAAGTCCATGAGAAGGCCTTACCAAAAGAAGGTAACCCTAGAAGCCAAAAGGGTCAAAGAACGACTTTGCAAGTGACGAAGGAGAAAGACAAATAGGCTGAGATTTGGCTACATAGACCTTTAGCGAATCTGTAACCGGTACGGGTTACTAGGATTTTATGTTTGGTTTCACAGTATCTTTTGATACTTGTATTGTTTCGTGTGCTATCGGTTCATACACACAATGTTTCATGTTTGGTTTCACAGTATCTTTTGATACTTGTATTGTTTCGTGTGCTATCGGTTGATACACACAATGTTTTATGTTTGGTTTGACAGTATCTTTTGATACTTGTATTGTTTCATGTGCTATCGGTTGATACACACAATGTTTTATGTTTGGTTTCACAGTATCGTTTGATACTTGTATTGTTTCGTGTGCTATCGGTTGATACACACAATGTTTTATGTTTGGTTTCACAGTATCGTTTGATACTTGTATTGTTTCGTGTGCTATCGGTTGATACACACAATGTTTTATGTTTGGTTTCACAGTATCGTTTGATACTTGTATTGTTTCGTGTGCTATCGGTTGATACACACAATGTTTTATGTTTGGTTTCACAGTATCGTTTGATACTTGTATTGTTTCGTGTGCTATCGGTTGATACACACAATGTTTTATGTTTGGTTTCACAGTATCGTTTGATACTTGTATTGTTTCGTGTGCTATCGGTTGATACACACATTGTTTTATGTTTGGTTTCACAGTATCGTTTGATACTTGTATTGTTTCGTGTGCTATCGGTTGATACACACATTGTTTTATGTTTGGTTTCACAGTATCGTTTGATACTTGTATTGTTTCGTGTGCTATCGGTTGATACACACATTGTTTTATGTTTGGTTTCACAGTATCGTTTGATACTTGTATTGTTTCGTGTGCTATCGGTTGATACACACATTGTTTTATGTTTGGTTTCACAGTATCGTTTGATACTTGTATTGTTTCGTGTGCTATCGGTTGATACACACATTGTTTTATGTTTGGTTTCACAGTATCGTTTGATACTTGTATTGTTTCGTGTGCTATCGGTTGATACACACATTGTTTTATGTTTGGTTTCACAGTATCGTTTGATACTTGTATTGTTTCGTGTGCTATCGGTTGATACACACATTGTTTTATGTTTGGTTTCACAGTATCGTTTGATACTTGTATTGTTTCGTGTGCTATCGGTTGATACACACATTGTTTTATGTTTGGTTTCACAGTATCGTTTGATACTTGTATTGTTTCGTGTGCTATCGGTTGATACACACATTGTTTTATGTTTGGTTTCACAGTATCGTTTGATACTTGTATTGTTTCGTGTGCTATCGGTTGATACACACATTGTTTTATGTTTGGTTTCACAGTATCGTTTGATACTTGTATTGTTTCGTGTGCTATCGGTTGATACACACATTGTTTTATGTTTGGTTTCACAGTATCGTTTGATACTTGTATTGTTTCGTGTGCTATCGGTTGATACACACATTGTTTTATGTTTGGTTTCACAGTATCGTTTGATACTTGTATTGTTTCGTGTGCTATCGGTTGATACACACATTGTTTTATGTTTGGTTTCACAGTATCGTTTGATACTTGTATTGTTTCGTGTGCTATCGGTTGATACACACATTGTTTTATGTTTGGTTTCACAGTATCGTTTGATACTTGTATTGTTTCGTGTGCTATCGGTTGATACACACATTGTTTTATGTTTGGTTTCACAGTATCGTTTGATACTTGTATTGTTTCGTGTGCTATCGGTTGATACACACATTGTTTTATGTTTGGTTTCACAGTATCGTTTGATACTTGTATTGTTTCGTGTGCTATCGGTTGATACACACATTGTTTTATGTTTGGTTTCACAGTATCGTTTGATACTTGTATTGTTTCGTGTGCTATCGGTTGATACACACATTGTTTTATGTTTGGTTTCACAGTATCGTTTGATACTTGTATTGTTTCGTGTGCTATCGGTTGATACACACATTGTTTTATGTTTGGTTTCACAGTATCGTTTGATACTTGTATTGTTTCGTGTGCTATCGGTTGATACACACATTGTTTTATGTTTGGTTTCACAGTATCGTTTGATACTTGTATTGTTTCGTGTGCTATCGGTTGATACACACATTGTTTTATGTTTGGTTTCACAGTATCGTTTGATACTTGTATTGTTTCGTGTGCTATCGGTTGATACACACATTGTTTTATGTTTGGTTTCACAGTATCGTTTGATACTTGTATTGTTTCGTGTGCTATCGGTTGATACACACATTGTTTTATGTTTGGTTTCACAGTATCGTTTGATACTTGTATTGTTTCGTGTGCTATCGGTTGATACACACATTGTTTTATGTTTGGTTTCACAGTATCGTTTGATACTTGTATTGTTTCGTGTGCTATCGGTTGATACACACATTGTTTTATGTTTGGTTTCACAGTATCGTTTGATACTTGTATTGTTTCGTGTGCTATCGGTTGATACACACATTGTTTTATGTTTGGTTTCACAGTATCGTTTGATACTTGTATTGTTTCGTGTGCTATCGGTTGATACACACATTGTTTTATGTTTGGTTTCACAGTATCGTTTGATACTTGTATTGTTTCGTGTGCTATCGGTTGATACACACATTGTTTTATGTTTGGTTTCACAGTATCGTTTGATACTTGTATTGTTTCGTGTGCTATCGGTTGATACACACATTGTTTTATGTTTGGTTTCACAGTATCGTTTGATACTTGTATTGTTTCGTGTGCTATCGGTTGATACACACATTGTTTTATGTTTGGTTTCACAGTATCGTTTGATACTTGTATTGTTTCGTGTGCTATCGGTTGATACACACATTGTTTTATGTTTGGTTTCACAGTATCGTTTGATACTTGTATTGTTTCGTGTGCTATCGGTTGATACACACATTGTTTTATGTTTGGTTTCACAGTATCGTTTGATACTTGTATTGTTTCGTGTGCTATCGGTTGATACACACATTGTTTTATGTTTGGTTTCACAGTATCGTTTGATACTTGTATTGTTTCGTGTGCTATCGGTTGATACACACATTGTTTTATGTTTGGTTTCACAGTATCGTTTGATACTTGTATTGTTTCGTGTGCTATCGGTTGATACACACATTGTTTTATGTTTGGTTTCACAGTATCGTTTGATACTTGTATTGTTTCGTGTGCTATCGGTTGATACACACATTGTTTTATGTTTGGTTTCACAGTATCGTTTGATACTTGTATTGTTTCGTGTGCTATCGGTTGATACACACATTGTTTTATGTTTGGTTTCACAGTATCGTTTGATACTTGTATTGTTTCGTGTGCTATCGGTTGATACACACATTGTTTTATGTTTGGTTTCACAGTATCGTTTGATACTTGTATTGTTTCGTGTGCTATCGGTTGATACACACATTGTTTTATGTTTGGTTTCACAGTATCGTTTGATACTTGTATTGTTTCGTGTGCTATCGGTTGATACACACATTGTTTTATGTTTGGTTTCACAGTATCGTTTGATACTTGTATTGTTTCGTGTGCTATCGGTTGATACACACATTGTTTTATGTTTGGTTTCACAGTATCGTTTGATACTTGTATTGTTTCGTGTGCTATCGGTTGATACACACATTGTTTTATGTTTGGTTTCACAGTATCGTTTGATACTTGTATTGTTTCGTGTGCTATCGGTTGATACACACATTGTTTTATGTTTGGTTTCACAGTATCTTTTGATACTTGTATTGTTTCGTGTGCTTTCGGTTGATACACACAATGTTTTATGTTTGGTTTCACGGTATCTTTTGATACTTGTATTGTTTCGTGTGCTATCGGTTAATACACACAATGTTTTATGCTTGGTTTCACAGTATCTTTTGATACTTCTATTGTTTCATGTGCTATCGGTTGATACACACAATGTTTTATGTTTGGTTTCACCGTATCATTTGATACTTGTATCGTTTCCTGTGCTATCGGTTGATACACACAATGTTTTGCAATATCGCTCATGCTGGAGACAAGTGATATGCTGTATCTAAAGACCGCTGATTCCCGCGATGGAAACAGCAGACTTCCACAGACAGTATTCTTAAATATACTTGGTTGAACGGTTACTTCTTTGATCTCCTATTACACCCCGTTGAAGCCTTCTTTAGCAAGCAGCCCTCGCTTTGTGTTGATCACAAAGCCATCTGCTCCTATCGTACCGCTACGTGACTAGGGCCAGGCCCAAACACGTTACAGAATCAACCAATGAGTTAGCCAAGGTAGCAACAAGCCTTCTGGTGCTTTTCCCCTCCAGCCCCAGCAAAGGAAAGGCACCAGCACAACCACCAAAGAAAGAAAGCCCACCTGCCCATACTCCAAAGAAGGAAGATGACAAAAAGCAGTAATCTGACCAATGGGCAGCAGCAGAACCTCCAGACGATTCACCAAATACCTTATCAGACAATTCCTTAGATGATAGCTGTAGCAGCACAGAGTTTGAACAGAGTATATCTGAAGGAGAATCCGCCATGATGCTTGGCCTAACGGCCAGGCGCTCAGGGCCAAAAGTCAAGCTTCCCCTGCTGCCCACATTCCCAGACAAAATGGAAGACCTGAAACCTGAGGCATTTGACCCATGGGTAATAACCACTTCCCAATATCTCATCCTGCACAACGTGGATAAGACAAAGGAAGGAAGTGGAGCCTACTTCAGAAGTTTTTGTACGGGAAAGGCAGAAGAAGCATATTATCAAGCAATCAACAACTATGACAGTAAGAAAAGAACATGAGGGTCGACTGTGATAAGATACTTGCGAGACAGATTCCAGTCCTCATGAAATATGGAAGAACTATATAAGAAGTTCAAGGACATCCAACAAGTATGAAATGGAAAAACAGACAGGATAACCTTAGTAGCCATGGATCTCTTAATGTACCATGGACAATTGCCCAACGGAACAGTGTCACAGTACACACTGCGGCAGATGCTGTATGAAGCTATGCATCCTAAACTATGGCAGGAGGTAGAACCCATAGAAGAAGAAGGAGACTCCTTTGACAAAATCGTCAAATGAGCTGAACGCAAGGATGCCATCCTTTGTGCGACTGGAGTTTACCGAACGCAAAGACCCCTGCAGAGGAGCACTAAAGAATCACGTGATAATGTAAGCCAGGAACAACCAAACCACAAAGGTTTGAAAGATAAGAAAGATGAGAAGGAGAAAAGACACAATGAAGGTACATATTTTGAATGCAGGAAAAAGGGGCACCATGCAAAAGACTACTAGGCCAAAAAGGCAAAAGGAAAAACAGCAAAATGGGAGACTAGTACAAACCACACAGAAGCAACCCCATACGACGAAGTTGAAATCAATTCGGTGGAAATGGGAAGCCTCCAAATGCATCTAACACTGGCGATTAAGCCCTGTGATGTACTAGAAGGAACAGTTCACATAGAGGGCCATCCAGTGAAGGTTCTGTTCGACACAGGAACAATCGATTGTGACATAATTAGCACTACCTTTATCTCTACCCATGGCATACCCATGGAACCCCTACCTTAACCAACAACAGTCAACATGGCTATGAAAGGTTCCCAATCCTCAAGCCACAAGAAATGTGGACTGACTATAGGAATCGGGAAAAGGAAATGGACAAATCAGGAGATGACAGTAGGAAACCTGGCGAAATACGATGCCCTTATTGGAATACCATTCCCAAAAAGATACAATGCACTTATCAGGTGTAGGGACACAGCAGTAGAGTTTCCTGATGACAAACTGCCTGTGCTATGTAAACCAACAAGTGGGGAATTCTAAGCCGTGGTATTAGATACCACCTTAGCAACATTGTGAGAAGAATACAGGGATTTATTCCTGGACAAGGTCCCTGAAACATTACCTCCCATGCGTGAGATTAACTACTACATTCGGCTAAAGGATCCAACCGCCTTAACAAACCAACCAACATACTCAATTCTGGAGGCATACAAGGAAAAACTCATGAACTGGATTAACAGGAGGTTGTGAGCCATGGTGATCATACGACAGGAAGTCCCCGGAGCAGCACCCAGGGTTGTAAAACCAAAGTGAGACAGAAGGATCCACCCCCTAGTAGACTTGAAATGTTGAAATGACAACACAATCATGGATAGCTCACACATCCCAAACCCACAGCAGATCCTGAACTGCATTGGTTGAGCAAAATTTAGGAGTAGGATTGATCTTAGCGATGCATACTTCCAAACACGAGTAGACCAAGACAGTGTCAAGTTCAACTCATTCAAAACCCTGTTTAGAGGGTTTCTCAGCAGAGTGATGCTACGAGGAGACATGAACGCACTAGCAACATTTATGCGGATAATGGAAGACCTCCGGAGCGAATTTCTACATTATTTTGTATGGGTATACATTCAGGATATTCTCATATTCTTGGACAAATCAGAGGAACACAAGAAGCACATACGCCAGGTATGTGACTGACTCAGAGAATCAAAATTCTATACAAGTAAAAAGTAGTCAGTACTTTTCGCAGATAAGCTGGAAGTACTAAGACACATAGTGGATAAGGAAGGAATTCATGCCTCCCCTCAGAAGATATCATCTATTGCATCTGGGAAGACACCACGAAACAAGAAAGAATTGCAACTCTTTCTAGGAATAGTAAATTATGTGACCCAGTTCCTTCCACACCATGCTACCCTAAAGGCACCATTAACGGATTTAACAGGAAACACCGAATTCGTATAGACAACCACCTATCAGACCGTATTTGAAATGGTTATGAGATGGATTGTTGATCACCAAGTCATATGACCAATAGTCATCCAAAGCAAGGATGCGATTTGGTTAGTAATGGATGCTGGAGATTTGGGAATAGGAGCATGGGTAGAACAAGGACCCACATACAAGACGGCAGGACCAGCTGCATTACACAGCAGGAAATTCACCAACGCACAGAGAAATTATAGAACCACCTATAAAGAGGTCTTAGTGATAGTGAAGGCACTGAACTGGTTCTACAATATACTAATGGGGAATACGTTCACAGTAGTAACGGACCACCAGCCCCTAACACATCTACAAACTGCAAAGAACCCAAGTAGAAAGCAAGTTGGTTGGCACAGTGCCTGGGGAAAATACGATGCGAAGATAGCATATGCACCAGGGAACAGGAACTATTTCGCTGATGCCCTTTTCTGGATATGTGAGGGAGGATCAGACTTGAATCTACTCTATGTCCACGATTATACAAAGGAAGCTAATGATATCTCAGACAACATGGTCTACAAGCAAGAATCAAATATGATAGAGACTGAGTGAGACATCTCCTCTACTTCCTCTCCCCACTTATACACTAAGTTCCCCAATAAGGCCCCTGTGCCTCCTGAGAGCCCCTGCACAATCACTATGGGAAATAATAGGGGTGACAAGTGTACCTTGTAAAGGATGCTACCTGAGCAACTCCAACATAGCGAACTCCACTATGTGCACTGTTACGTGGACTACTGCCCATATCACCAAACCGAGATCAAGTTCACAAATAATCACCACAGCAGGTGAAGCAAGCCAACCCCTCGACCTCCTAGGAAAGGACCAAGTTCCCCGAGCACAGAACCTGACCCAAGCCCTCTGGAATCCCCCATGATCGGGGACTGGGAGTGGGAGCAATTGCTTAGTGGTAGACCAAATAGTGCTGTGGAATAGCCATTCACCCTTATTCAGCCAATGCCCAGGTCCAACATAATCCCTGCAATTCTGAACCCCAAAGCCCCGGTATTCCGAATGCCAAGGCCAGGCAGTCCGCTACCACTTTAATGGGCAGACTGGATGGAAAACTTTAGCAATCAGACAATGGTCTCTGTGATGCTCCCAACAATGGTGGAACATCAGTGTGGACTATATGATATCTTGGAAGACGACGAGGAGGATGACCAACCCAAAAGAACTAGAGGAAGCACGATCGAAGACGAGTAGCACACTAAACGAACAGTCAATGAAATGATTAGAATGTTCAGAGCCCACATGGTTGCTGCATACCAGAAGGAACTGATATGGAACAAGATGAATGAGAACATGGACTCTGGAGGAGATTTGTCCTCCTACATGGTTACAAGTAGAATGCTGTACGCAAAGACACAGTACGGGAAAGAATGCCTCTATATGCCTAAAGGCCCTGCATTCGGGAATACCATACTGAGAGTGTACATTATAGCCAAAATCTACAACAAAGGCCATTACAGTACTGAACGGAACTTACGGCATGCTACCGAGTACCTATTCTGGCCTGAAATGCGCAAGGATTTTAGAGTATATGTGGTCCAATGCCACACCTGCCAAATGAACAAAGAACCTAGAAAGTTACCAGAAGGAAAAGCCCAGACAATTGTCCTACCATCTGAGATTTTTGAATCAATAGCTATTGACTTTGCGGGACCCTTCCACAATTCATAGGAATATGACACTAACCTGGTAGCCATAGATAGTCTTTCGGGATTTACATGGCTCATACTGACAAACAAAGAAGTAAGGGCAATAACAACCTGGAAACTGCTACGCAACATGATGTTTACACCCCATGGTTACATGATAACAATAGTAAGTGATGCAGACCCAAGATTTGAGTCACATGTTTGGAGACAGTAGTGTCAATTGCTTGGAATTGAACACTTCAAGGTAGCATCCGGACACCATGAGATGAATGGACAAGTCATGAGAAAAATTCTGGAATTTGAAACAGCTCTCCAAAACCTAGTCAATATAAGACAGAACAATTGGTTTGGTGCCATACCCAAAATGGCTGCATAATTAAATGCAGTATGGTCTAAAACCCTTGGTATGTCACTATACAAAGCAGTTTTTGGAAAAAGGTTATCTGCTACTCCCTCTGACGAATTTCAAGAACTCCGCACTACCAGAAGCCGATAAATGGTTAAACAGACACCAAGCGATGCAGAACCCTGCATTAAATGCGATCAAGCTGGCATGATTCAGGAGTACAAGAATAGCAGCAAAATGATGCAGAAACCATACACCAATCGGGATAGGCAATTTATTACCGGTTTCTGGAAACCTAGTCACAACCGAGTCTGGACGAAGCAAGAAATTGCAACCCCGCTGGAGAGAACCATTCCAGATAGTTGGATATGATGACCATATAGAAAATTGCACAGTGGAAACGGATGGAAGAATGTACCGGAACTGAGAAGCAACATTTCACGCATCAACGATGAAGAGGTACCACCCAAATGACGATATTGTATTCCCTGGAAGTAACCACGAAGGGCAACCACCGATTGTAGTTAATGAACAACCAGTGCGGGAAGTGGACGCTATATGTGACCATAGAAGGCCGTATCATCGCGACAAGTGACTAGTGAAGTGGGCACGAAACCCAGAAATGGAGAACAGCTGGGAACCCCTCGAAGGACTAGAAAATGCAATAGAATTAGTAAACAAATACGGGGCGGATAACAAACTGGAAGATGAGCTACCTCCGACAATAAACCATGTAATGGTGGCATGGAGCCCAACCGTGTCAGAAATCCAACACCCCTGCCCAGATAGAAATATAGGAATACAAGACACTTTTTGGTCAGCCCATTTTGAAAGCGATTTAGAAAGCAGCAAAGATAACAATAGAGTAATGGAAGACAAAGCTACATACCTAGTACTGCTAGCAGAAGTCGAGTACTAGGAATAACAAAGGAAGAAAACCCATACTATCCAATAGCCTTATGATATCAAACTATGAGCAAGTACCTTGGACACTGCACTATCTGATAATGGGTCTGTTGGTGAAATGTGATATTAGCTCTAAATAATATCTTGCACACTGATTATGCGTACATATTGGTGACAAATGCCTTGAAATAACAACTGAATCAACAGGACAGATGTGGGGAGAAACACTATCAGATGTGTTCCGCTTCCGTAGTGGTTGCTACCTGAGTACAGAAAAATATGATATGTGTGTGAAAATGGACGAAATGGAGAATAAATACCACCCAACTTCTCCTGAACACCTAAGCGAGGCCAACACTGAGAATGAATACCACCCACCTTTCTCCCAACACCTAAGCGAGGCCAACACGGAGTCATAAATAGTGCCCACCTTCCTCAAACATCTCCGCAAAAACTTACTGTGATACCTGCAAACCTAAAAACCCCTTAATCTTCTACAAAGAAAATTGATAAATGTCGTTCTACGAAGAAGTCAACATGAGAGCGTGACACCAGATCATCAGACACCTACTATGCCATGAAACCATTCTACTAAGCGCATACTGGAACATGTTTTACGTCGAGTATAGTGAGGAATACGGATGGATTGATATCGAGATGGAGGATTCGGAGAACTGAACGGTCCGAGACTGGATTGATTTCCCACATTATGGAGAACCGGGTTGCTTTGTACGCGAGGTGCCCTGTCACGAGTGTTTGCAAAGATTGTTGGAGGGTGTGGAATGGGTGTTGCAGGACGGGATGAGAATGTTGCAGGATAGCGATGATGATGAGGATGGGTTCTATCGAAACCTTTAGGAAAATAGCGGATCTACCGACTATTAGGATCTCAATAGGTTCATTTGTTTAGTGAAATTGTTATTTTATTTTGGGAGTGTAACTGGTATGGATACTAGGTTAGGGTTTTGTGTTCACTTTTACAGTATCGTTTGATACTAGTATTGTTTCATGTGCTATCAGTTGATACACACAAGGTTTTATGTTTGGTTTCACAGTATCATTTGATACTTATATTGTTTCAGGTATTATCAATTGATAGACAAAATATTTTGGAATATCGCTCATACTGGAGATAAGTGATATGCTGTATTTAAAGACTACTGATTTCCAGGATGGAAACAGCAGACTTTGACTGACAGTATTCTAACTATACTGGATTGAATGGTTACTACTTGATCTCCTATTACACCGCCCTGAAGCCTTCTTTAGTAAGCAGCGCTCGATTCTTGTTGATCAAGAAGCTATCTGCTCCTATTGTACCACTATGTAACTAGGGCCTGGCCCGAACACGTTACAAAGATCATGAAGTTCTAGATAGAAAATAACAAGCGATGGTTCCGGGAAGAGCTAACCTATCTGTAAGATCTATGATCTTTATATAGATCTTTCCCCACAACCCTAATCCTGCCAAGCTATAACCAGGACTGATATAAAATCCTTGCCTCTCAGGGGCATCTAAGTCGTCTGCATGTCCTACCAAATCATTTTGCTAATATGAGTCGCAACCGTGCCTCCTGTAAAACCCTATAATGTCTTCTGGGAGATCAGGGATAAAATTATTATAAAATTATATGACCCAAATAGGTCACATGTGCAAAATATAAAGAAAACATAATAAACCATATGATCTGCTAACCAGGTTATATGTGTTACAGTTTCCCATTACTTCTTTTGCTTGCAACCAGCAACGACTCTCTTCTTCTTTTGCACTGCACCACGCTGTGTCCAGGAGCTTTACAAGTCCCTTGGCCCTATCTTAGTATTCCCATATAAGAATCAGTTTCTCACCAGTGCTGAGAGTCTCAGTCTTTATATCATTATGGAGATTTGCATAGCACATAGGTACTTGACTCTATGTCTTCCCCACCCAGTGGAAAGGTTTGGAGTATAAAGGTTTCTGTATTGCAAAGAGCATAAAGTAGTAGATTTGAAATAACAGTAGATGGTTGAGTGAAAAGCTAACCCATCTGTGAAAACCCAGCCTTTATAGAGGCCTTTTCCCATGATTCTAACCCCGCCCTAAGCCTCAACCAAGGTCATATGTGAAACCAATTATAATGTTGTATGACTCAATCGAGTCATGTGCGTAAAACACAAATCAATCTCATGATCTATAAAGGAGATCATATGCGAAACATGAATCAAATACAAACATATATCAAAACATAAACAAACCATATGGCTTACTAACCGAGTTATGTGTAGAACATAAATGAGCCACATGATCTACTAACCAGGTCATGTGCAAAACATAAGTGAGTCTGCCTAGCTAGTAAGCCTTACTGGCCAGTCTAGAGTCTTCATATGATGTCAATTGTATGTCATGTATGAAATATTAAGTTAAACATAAATGAGCCCCATAACCTGCTAACAAGGTCATGTGAATGAAAACATAACTTAGCCCTATGACCTCTAAATGAGATGATGTATAAAACCTGTTCCTGACTTCCGCCATCTGGCTAGCCCTCCTCTGGACAGATTGTGAGACCATGGTCAGGTCTCCAGTCCATTTGGGGTGTGCAGAAACGTATCAGCCTAGTTTATGGAGACCTGTCATGTCCCAATTGGACGATAGCATTTTCAGTGAGATAGGCATCCCTCCTCATAGGCAGTGTAGGTGGCGGGTCATCACTATAGTCATGATGGCAATATACCAAGAGATCAAGTAGGTCGTCAAGTACCATATTTGATAGGAGCTATGTCTATACCATTTCATTGCTATTGGTGAAGACATAATCTCTGTCAGGTATCGGTTCCCCAGAGGCCTTATGCAGCTTCTCGTGTTCCTCACTGGTAGCTCCGAGTATGTATTAAAATCTTATCCCTAATACCTTTCTCCGAATTATTACTGACAATCCATGTATGTCATAGGAATCTAACTCAGCCAACTGTGGGCCATGGGTATAAGGGGTATGCCAATGAATTGAGTGATAGTTAGGAGCTGCATGTAATATGTATTGGCACATCATGAGGGCCTGACTCAAACAATACCAACCGTATGTGGACACTCTAGTAGAGGGCTCCAATCTATATATTCTTAGTCACTAAATGAAAACTCCAATTAGGCAGATTATCTAGGAAAGACCTAACCAGTTGGTATAAGGTTTGGTGTTAGGCCATTTACCATGCGAGCTGGAATAATTGCTTGAGAATCTGGAATATCGGAATTATCTACAACAGGTTCCAGTACGACAGGTTCACGTAGAGCAGAAATGACACGATCATGTATGATAGGATTGGGAATGATGGAATCTGGAATGACAGGATCTCGTATATTAGGAGTGGGAATGACAGGGTTGGGAATAACTGGATTGGGAACAGCCTGATCGGGTACAACAGGATCAACCACAAGGGGATTATGTACCACATATTCCGGTGGCCCCAGTATGACAGGGCTAGTCATTACAGGATCCTAGTAGGCTGGAGCGCCCCCTGGTCCTAATATTGGATGAACGATCAGATGCTGTGGGACTATGGCCAGTGTCCCTGGTGGAGGTGTGCACATCGGGTGATGTGCAATTGAGTCTCTCAGCCTCCTGCCACAGTCCTTGATTATTGGAAGAACTGCCTCATCAATGTACTACATGCGGGGCATGTCATTTGCAGCGGATGTATCGACAAGAGAGTCACAGACAGCATGCAATCTCCTCATCCTCTTGAAGATCTGCTGTAACTCAAGGTCAGGGAAATTCGCGATTTTAGTAATGTTCCTTGTGAACATGTGGTCTTTCACAGTTTACCTCCATCGTTTGTACAGATCTTTGTTTGCTTGGCTTAATGTAAAGCCTATGTGTATCTTATGAATGGTAACATTATGGTAGTCAGGATGTCTCGCAACAAGGTTCCCTTCAACAGAATTAGGCACAAGTTGGTTGACCTGACTGGGCCCAGCTTTTGCTGTATTTAGAGTGTGCATGTATAGTGGGTTGTTGATATTTTGTGCCCTCAGTTTTAATTTATGGTGTGTCTTGGTGGTTGTGGGACAGATACTGGACTTGTATTGTAATTATGGTGGATGTTTTGGATATGCAAAGATTCTTGATATGAGCTCCTCCTATCGCAATTAATTCCCATTACGTATCTGGCTTCCAGAGAGTTTAGAATGTTTGAAAGAATTCTGAATTGTTTTCAAGTTAGGTTTAGAATTGAAATGCTCAAAGAATTGTCACGGTTATCTGATTCAAGCAGATACACTAATGTAACGACCCAGCATACGTGAGCTATGGCAGCCGGAACCTACACCCATACAGGTAGCTCGGAGGCGAACTGGTAGGAACCGGCAGGCAAGTGAGTACTTGACCTACGGAGACCCGATGGCCCGGGCTCCGAGATGAGCAGACTCAGTGGACACAAGTATTTAGGTACATGGCTACGCCCAAGGTTGGTGTCAGCGTACTTAGGGACCTATGAAGGGCCAATACACAGCTAGGCTGGGTAACTAGAGAAAGGCCGAGTGTGTCTATCCCCGGAAGTGGGATAGATAGGGTAACAGGAGAAAATCCACTTGTCCACCGGACAAGATTACCCTACCCTCAGAACAGGGTTACCCTGCCTTGAGGCTTGGATTACCCTGTTCAAGGACCTGAGTTACCCTACCTGCCAATACGAAGTCCCTCGGGGAGTTTGGGAAAAATGACTGGAATGTTTGTCACACGAAGCCATGCATAATACTGGAATCTGGGGTTCCGGGAGATGCTATTGGGCGAGCTACGCAGCTACGAAGAAGCTGTAAATTGAAGACATTATTCCTATCATGCCCCTCCGGCCCCGCCTTGAGGCCCGGACGTCATGGGCAAACGGTTGCGTAGTTGTGTGCAGTCTAGCAAAGGAGGATCTTTGGAGACCCGCTTGCAACACCGTATACGTTGCTGCCGTCCGGTCGACCGTAAGCTGTTCGCAGGATATATAAGGGGGCATAGGGTGGAAGGTGGAGTACCTCCTCCAAGTTGTTCGGAGTAAAACGGACCAAAACTGACGGAGTTAACGGGAGTTAACCGTGGGGGTCCCGAAGGTAGTCCCGGGTGGTGCCGGGACGACTGGGAACGTTTTGCACCTACCACGCCCAAGGATGTCCCCAACGCCATAGGCTCTGAGAGGGAAGTGCAGAGACACTAAAAGCATGATTCCTACCGCAGGTAAGGTGTATCCGAGGTAGTGGTCGTGGGTAGCGCCCATTGGATCACTCCTGGACCACCGTACCCTGCGGAAGACACCGGAAGCCCGAGACTCGTAAATAGTAGATAGATAAACCGCTCACGGTAGCTTCCGGCGTCAAGAAGAAATCAACGCGCATGGGAAGGGTGTCATAGATAGTCTAGTTCAGCAAGGGGTCTTGACAGTTAGCCACTGGCAAGTCCCCGATGCGCAGAGGTTTTCACTCCGGCGGGCAGAATGGAAATGCGCCGCAGAAACGATATGCACATATGGTGAACGCCGACTAGAGTGGGTCGACACATACATGCCCGAAGGGGGTGTCAGGAGACGTGTCGGACCGCCCTTAGCGGAGAAGGGTGTGCTCGAATAGTTGGAGTAAACTGATGGGGGAGTTTCTGGCATAAGATAAAACTACCTGAAAGTCTATGCGAGAACTCTCCTACTCCAACAATCAATCCTCTCGAGACCTTAATTGAGTGAAGCGTCAGGCTTAACGATATTAAGTTTTACCGTCTACTTTACTCTTACATTTGTGTGAACTTTTGGCGATAAGTTTGAAGTTGTTTGGTGCGGTCGCAACCTTGGGATCCATCTTCCTAGGGGTGCCCCCGTTACAGTATATCGTTAAGCGAGCTCCTCGCTTAACTCCTCTCCTGATTAATTGTTTTTCGACCTTCGGCACTGACCTTGCGTGAATACTGGTAACCTTGTCTCGAACAAGTAGCCCAGGGTGGAAAGCGCAATGGCTAGTATCGAACGTCGACCCAGAATGGAATCCAACTCGGATTCAGACCTTGACCTTGACGAGAACTCCGCCAACACATTTCGTGCTTCGGTGTTCGCGGACGTCCGCGGTATTGAATGGGACGGTCACCAATTGCTCCTGGAGGCCGCCCCTATTCAACTACCTGATGAATGTGTTGATCTTATGATTACAGACCCTCGCGCTGCGGCGCTTTCGTTCTTCCAAGACGCCGCCCTCGTCCACAACATGCTCCCTCCTCCACCGCAAGGAGTACCCTTTAGCGAGTTCTCCCGCGAGTTCGTCGAACCTTACATCGTCCGGGAGGTATCCAAGTCGATTGAGGATGCGAAGCGGGAACTGAAGAACTGGAATGCCCAGCAGCAGCAGGTGTTCCGTAAACAGATTACTACGGCAGCGGTGGAATGGATGAAGGTACAGCAGGAGGCATACCTGCGAATGTTAAGAGACCAGAAGGCATTGAAGGATCGTATGGCAGCGCTGGAAAGGGCCTTCGCGGGAGGTTATAGTATTGATGCTGAGAATGACGTACTGATGATAGAGGCGGCGCCCCCACTCCCACTTGTCCACACGAAGCTGGAGAACTTCGGGATGGAACTGGCTATGAGAGCCCGGGATGAACAGTGGAGGGCGTACCTAAGCCCCGTGGGCATACGGATGTTGGAAAGCCTCAAGGGGGAAGGATACAGTTATACCTCGTCCTTCACAAGAGCATCAACAGGCTCTCTGTCTGTCCCCTCCTCGATCGCCCGCAGTCGTTCAGGAAGTCCGGCGATTGGACCAACCGATGGGCGTCGGGTTAAGAAAAGGACGTCCAAGCCAAAGGGTATCACAGCACCAGATACACCTGACCCTACTCCTCGGCCGACCCCTGCTCCCATTAACCCCCCTGCAACACCGTCGGTTGCAACTCCCGTACCTCCTATTGCTGCCCCAAGACCCACACCTTTACCAGTTTCATTGCCCCCTCCTGATACCTTCCCTGTCGCAGCTTTCCCGCCAACAGTATCGGTTACCCCAGGGTACCGACCGCTGCGTGCGGCTTCACCTGGATTCTTTGAACAGGTCAGGCGCCAGGAAGAGCGAGCACCCATGGCTCCATCACGAGGGACTCCGATCCCCGGACCTGGGACACCCGCTCGTTCCGTTCCTTGGGCACCCGTGATTCCCTCTGCCCCCTCAAAACCAACTCTTCCCTCCATCCTCCCCACGATCACTAGTGGTGAGTCGGACAGCCAAGACGAGTACTGTCTGTCGGGCTGCAAATCGGAAGAAACCCGTATGGGGTGGATTCATTACCACACGTACGGGTGCAGGAAGGGACCACGGACCCCGGTAAGGCACCGAAGAAGACAGAAGGAGGGAGACGGACGACCAACATGTGGGTACTGTGGGTCATGGAGACACGCGGGGCCCCCAATGCAACCTTTGAGTTGTCCAGAGCTTCAGTCGTTTCTGGCGATAACTCAGGCGGCTCCGAACCCAACTCCTGAGAGTGGGCAACGACCTGTTCCACCACCGGCATCAGTACCATCAGGGGCTAACCCCCCCGAGGATGGGAATCAGGATGGCCAGGAGGAAAGGTTTGATGGGTATGATAGACCCCGCGAGACCCCAGGTGGAAATACCGGGGGTAGTGGAGGTGGAAATGGACCACCTGTCGGTGGTACTACGGGAGCAGGTGGAGATCCTGGGGACTCTGACCATGATAGCTCGGATGATGATGATGCCGATTCGCTCCCCGACTTGACCCCTTTTCTCGGCGCTCGCAAGGATGACTGGAGCGACGAGAAGAAACGACGGTGGGACCGCCGTGCTAAGAAGCTGTCAAGGGAACTACGGAGTAGGGCGGCTGCACGACCATCATCTAGACAACGGCAGAAGAAGCCGGAAAAGCTGAGCGGCATTCCGGCGTTTAAGGGAAAGGTCACCGAACTCGCCAGCTTCCTGACGCTGGTAGAGGTTAAGTTCGAGTACTTTGCTGGGTGCAGGTTGACCGATATGGACAAGGTAAACCTGGTGATCCCCCTTCTAGAAGATACTGCCCGAACATGGTATCTTGGGCTGCACTCCCACATCAATAAGGAGGCAGCCAAGCGTACCGGAGTTCCAGTTAATAACAGTAACCCGTTAAGAACGTGGAAAGGATTCCGGGAACGGCTTGAACGGAGTTTCGGCGGTGACCAAGCGGAACGAGACCGATCCCTCCTTGAGTGGCGAGACCTAGTGATGAAGCCACATCACATCGATGAGTACCTGGACAAGATAATTGACTATATGTATAAGCTTAGCTATACAGACCCTGTGCAGGTACGAGATAAGGTACGGTCGGGCATTACTCAAGAAGTGAGGAACGCGTGGGCACTGAAGGAGCCCCATCCTACCGACTTGAACGACTACCTTGATCTTCTTCGGAAGGTTGGACACACACTGGAAGACAACACCCGGTTCAGCAACCGAGTTATCCACCCTGTCCAACGGTCTCAACCAACGGACAAGAAGGAGGATAGGTCCTCAACTTCCGGAAGGTTTAAAAAGAAGGATAAAGGTTCGGGCAGACAGAACCAGCGGTCTGCCAAACCTACTAATTTCAATGCGGGGAAACAGGCAAAGCCGGGGACTTCTGAGTATGCCCTGGCGCATAAGGAAATCCCGTCGACTTTGACCGAACGTCGGAGAAAGCACAACCAGTGCACCAAGTGTGGACAAACGGGTCACTTTTGGAGAAAGTGCACCGCGGCGTCCCCAGTCGTTAGTTCGTCCAAACAGGCTCGTGGGTTGAAACGGTCAGCCCCGGTAAGCGAGCCCTCAGGTACGGACAAGCGACTAAAGCGCATCGAAGCGCCACCTCCGGCTACCTCGTCAAAGATACTTGAAGTCCGACAGGCATCACCTCAGATCATGGAGGTTGATACTGACGGCTCAGAATAGGTAAGACCCCATTCTGTGAAAGGTATAACCTTAATAACCTGTATCCATAGACCCCTGCGGGATGGATGAAAAGGAGCCACGGAAGTGGCTTCTGGGATGGGTAAGTACCCCTCTACTGCATGAACGACCCTGATGCTGACTACACCCAGGTGGTGTGGGCAGATAGATGTTGAAGGCCGTGTGCGGTGGACAGGGTGATCTCTCCTTTGTGGGTTTTCAGGTTATTTCCTTTGTTCTAGTTATTTGTATTTCTTTCAGGATTTCTTTAGTGGGACGGACAAGTCATAGGACATTATTTTCGGTTGAGGCTGGGAGAGATCTCGCTCGCGGAGACGCTCGACATTGGGGAAGCAAGGTTGCTTCGCTTGGAACCGGTCCAACAGCGGACTTCTACCCACCTCGGGAAAATTTGTTATGTTTAGTACAAGCGGGATTAGTTCAGGCTGGACTTGATTGAATAAATGATACTATGATCAAGTTTACCTGAGGAGGGTTTAGTACCCGAAATCATGCTGGCGTGATAGTAAACACCCTAGCTATTGATAAAACGATTCCCAATCCCTTAACGTTTACCGACCCGTTGTGGCCGCTCTTGTGTCGAAAGGCAAGAGATCAGAATTAGTAAGCCAAGATGACTAAGTCCCTAAGACAAGTGAAGAGGCAGAAGCGTGATAACTTGCCTCGCCATACCAAGTCTATCCACCTGAGGGTAAGGCTAGACTGGAAGATTGGAGCTAGACAGGTAAGCGCTGAGGCGCTCCTGCTACTCGACAGTGGAGCTACTGGGCCAGTGCTTAGTAGCCGATGGGTTAAACAAACGCAGGCACCATGTGTACGACGAAAGGTACATGTGCCGATAAGCGACGCAAGCGGTAATCACATTCCGGGGTCAGGTCTGCACTATACCAAATCATTGGACATGAGAATAGGCGACCACCATAACGAAATGCGGTTTGAAGTCGCGGACATGCCCGACACCAAGGTGGACGGGTACCTACCTATGTCTTGGTTGAAGGACCATAATCCCGACATAGATTGGAAGACAGGATCACTAACCTGGCGCTCAGATTTCTGCAAGGCTAATTGCCTGGCAGAGCAGGGGCGGTTAGTGTTCATGACCGATGAAGAGTTGCTAGCTGAAGACCCTAGTAATGTGTACCTGTTGGGAATTGTACAATTCTCCGATGAGGAAGGTGCTGACATTACTGTCAAGCTACTCCCTGAGTATAAGGACTACGGGGACATCTTCAGTCAAGAACGGATTGAGGCCTTGCCGGAGCACTCAAAGTATGACCACACGATCGAGTTGCTACCCGGGACTCAACCTCCGTTTGGGCCTATCTATCCGTTATCGGAAAAGGAGCTTAAGGCACTCCGGGAATATCTCAATGACATGCTGCGAACGGGGAAGCTACGGCGATCCAGTTCCTCAGCAGCAGCCCCTATCCTCTTTGTGCCAAAACCAGATGGTACATTAAGACTGGTAATAGATTACCGAGGGCTGAACAAAATCACGGTGAAGAGCAAGTACCCTCTACCGCTGATGAATGAACTGCGAGATAGGTTAGGAAAAGCCGTTGTGTTCACTAAGTTGGACTTGAAAAACGGCTACTATCTTCTGAGGATGGCAGAAGGTGAGGAATGGAAGACGGCCTTCCGGTGCAGATATGGACTGTATGAATACACGGTCATGCCGTTTGGGTTATGTAATGCCCCGGCAACTTTCCAGAGCATGATAAATGAGGTCTTTCGAGATCTCATGGATGAAGGAGTCATCGCGTACATGGATGACATCCTGATCTACTCCGAAACTATGGAAGAGCACGTCGCGATGGTAAGGCGTGTAATGGAGAAATTGCGGAAAGCTAGACTATGTGTAAGTATGAAGAAGTCCAGTTTCCACCAACGGGAGGTTGAATTCCGCGGATATAGGATCTCCGATATGGGGATCTCTATGTTGTCGGAAAAGGTGCAGACAATCAAAGATTGGGCACCTCCGACATGCGTCGTCGACGTTCAAAGCTTTATGGGCTTTGCCAACTTCTATCGTCGGTTCATAGAAGGGTTCAGCAAGATAGCGAAACCCCTCACGGACTTGACAAAGAAGGATGTCCGATGGGAATGGACACCTGCATGTGAGCAGGCCTTCAATCATTTAAAGGAAGCGTTCACGTCCAAACCTATCCTAGCACATTTTGACCCTGAACGGCCAACACGGCTAGAAACCGACGCTAGTGACTTTGCATTAGGAGCCGTTCTCTCCCAGTTATGTGAGGATGAGAGATGGCATCCGGTGGCCTACCATAGTAGGAAGTTTCACCCAGCGGAGATTAATTATGATGTCCATGACAAGGAAATGACAGCCATCGTGGCGGCGTTCAAGGAATGGGATCATTTGCTACGCTCGGTAACGGACCAGTTGGTGATCTATACGGATCATAAGAACTTGGAGTACTTCAATAGTACCAAGGTCCTTAACCGAAGGCAGCACCGCTGGGCTGAATTCCTGCAACCATTTAACTTCAAGGTGGTTTACCGAGAAGGACGGTTGAATGAGAAGGCGGATGCTTTGTCGCGGCGTAGGGACTACCGCCCTGAAGGGGGGAGTGATTTTCCGCCACAGTCGTTTTTTCGCCCCGGACAATGGGTTGGGAGCCAGGAACGGGACATCTTGCGACCACAGGTGTTGCAAGTGTGCCAGGGATTTCGGCTCAAGTCTTCCTTTTTGGATCAGTTGCGGGTAGCGATAACCGAAGACCAGGAGTACTTAAGGATCCTGAAGGCAACAGCTGCAGGTGACAAAGAGGTCGACCGACATTTCACGACGGAAAAGGGCTTACTCCTGTACAAGAACAGGTGGTATGTTCCCAAGGGTCAGAATCTGAAGCAGACAATCATGAAGGCAGAACATGACTCCCGAATCGCGGGACACTTCGGGACTTACAAAACCATTGGCAGGGTGAGGGCTAACTTCTACTGGCCTAAGATGGATGAGCATATCACTGACTATGTGCGGACATGTGATGCATGCCAAAGAAATAAATCCATCAGGCACAAGAAGTTCGGGCTGCTGGAACCTATCGATGTTCCTATGCGGCCTTGGACAGCAATTTCAATGGATTTCATTGTCGCGCTGCCAGAGTCCGAAGGGTATACCAAGATCTGGGTCATAGTAGACAGGTTTTCGAAAATGGCCCATTTCATACCCCTGACCACTGAGGTACCTATCAAGGAGCTTGCCTTGATATTCCTGAAGGAGGTTTGGCGCCTTCATGGACTGCCAGAGTCAATCATCTCCGACCGAGATAGCCGATTCACATCCAAGTTCTGGATGAGTCTGATGCACTTGCTGCAAGTGAAACTAAACGTTTCGACTGCATTCCACCCAGAGACTGATGGGCAAACCGAGAGGGTTAATCAGACACTGGAGCAGTACCTGCGTAGTTACTGCTCCTATCAACAGGATGACTGGGTCTCGCTGCTACCCCTTGCGGAGTATGCGTATAACACCTCAACATCAGAATCCACCAGGTTGTCACCATTTGAGATCAACTATGGGTTCAACCCACGAACAAACTGGTCGGGTGTTGTGTCTGACAACCAAGGGATACACCCAAGTAGTGAACTCTTGGTTAAGGAATGGGAAGGAACCTGGCAACAGATTCGAGAAACGATTAAACGGGCACAGGAAAGGCAGCGGAAATGGCATGACCAGAAACGGCTGCCATCCCCGGACTATGTTACCTTGGAAGATGTGGCTGCTGGGCGGGCTAAGAAAGCGGACCGCGTGATGTTGAACCGGAAGAACATCCGCACCAAGCGTCCCATGGAGAAGCTGGACCACAGGATGTTTGGCCCTTTCGTGGTCAAACGTCGGGTGGGTACCCGAGCATACGAACTCCAATTGCCAACCCGATGGAGCATCCACCCGGTTTTCAATGTCACGCTGCTGGAACCCTATCGCGAGGATCCGGAATCGGGTAGGATCAAGGAGATCCCTACCCCAGAGCTCGTGGACAATGAGCCCAGTTACGTCATCAAAGCTGTTGTGGACAGTCGCTGGTATGGTGGAACAAAGGCGAAGTTTCCGTCGCGCTTTGTCCAGTACCTGGTTTCATGGGAAGGCTATGGAGCTGAGGAGAACTCGTGGGAGCCCTATGAGATGCTAGAAGGGACAGGCTTACAGGCCATGTTAGATTTCCACCAAAGATATCCGTCCAAGCCCAGGGACCATAGGGTCTTGGGGGAATCGAGTCGTGGAAACAAAAGACGACGCTAAACGGTCCGGGACGGACCGTAGAGAAGAGGGGAGTGATGTAACGACCCAGCATACGTGAGCTATGGCAGCCGGAACCTACACCCATACAGGTAGCTCGGAGGCGAACTGGTAGGAACCGGCAGGCAAGTGAGTACTTGACCTACGGAGACCCGATGGCCCGGGCTCCGAGATGAGCAGACTTAGTGGACACAAGTATTTAGGTACATGGCTACGCCCAAGGTTGGTGTCAGCGTACTTAGGGACCTATGAAGGGCCAATACACAGCTAGGCTGGGTAACTAGAGAAAGGCCGAGTGTGTCTATCCCCGGAAGTGGGATAGATAGGGTAACAGGAGAAAATCCACTTGTCCACCGGACAAGATTACCCTACCCTCAGAACAGGGTTACCCTGCCTTGAGGCTTGGATTACCCTGTTCAAGGATCTGAGTTACCCTACCTGCCAATACGAAGTCCCTCGGGGAGTTTGGGAAAAATGACTGGAATGTTTGTCACACGAAGCCATGCATAATACTGGAATCTGGGGTTCCGGGAGATGCTATTGGGCGAGCTACGCAGCTACGAAGAAGCTGTAAATTGGAGACATTATTCCTATCATGCCCCTCCGGCCCCGCCTTGAGGCCCGGACGTCATGGGCAAACGGTTGCGTAGTTGTGTGCAGTCTAGCAAAGGAGGATCTTTGGAGACCCGCTTGCAACACCGTATACGTTGCTGCCGTCCGGTCGACCGTAAGCTGTTCGCAGGATATACAAGGGGGCATAGGGTGGAAGGTGGAGTACCTCCTCCAAGTTGTTCGGAGTAAAACGGACCAAAACTGACGGAGTTAACGGGAGTTAACCGTGGGGGTCCCGAAGGTAGTCCCGGGTGGTGCCGGGACGACTGGGAACGTTTTGCACCTACCACGCCCAAGGATGTCCCCAACGCCATAGGCTCTGAGAGGGAAGTGCAGAGACACTAAAAGCATGATTCCTACCGCAGGTAAGGTGTATCCGAGGTAGTGGTCGTGGGTAGCGCCCATTGGATCACTCCTGGACCACCGTACCCTGCGGAAGACACCGGAAGCCCGAGACTCGTAAATAGTAGATAGATAAACCGTTCACGGTAGCTTCCGGCGTCAAGAAGAAATCAACGCGCATGGGAAGGGTGTCATAGATAGTCTAGTTCAGCAAGGGGTCTTGACAGTTAGCCACTGGCAAGTCCCCGATGCGCAGAGGTTTTCACTCCGGCGGGCAGAATGGAAATGCGCCGCAGAAACGATATGCACATATGGTGAACGCCGACTAGAGCGGGTCGACACATACATGCCCGAAGGGGGTGTCAGGAGACGTGTCGGACCGCCCTTAGCGGAGAAGGGTGTGCTCGAATAGTTGGAGTAAACTGATAGGGGAGTTTCTGGCATAAGATAAAACTACCTGAAAGTCTATGCGAGAACTCTCCTACTCCAACAATCAATCCTCTCGAGACCTTAATTGAGTGAAGCGTCAGGCTTAACGATATTAAGTTTTACCGTCTACTTTACTCTTACATCTGTGTGAACTTTTGGCGATAAGTTTGAAGTTGTTTGGTGCGGTCGCAACCTTGGGATCCATCTTCCTAGGGGTGCCCCCGTTACAACTAATTGTACCAGAACCAAGATTTTCGTCATACTTATCTATGAACTTGGAACAAACTATAGTAGGCGATACCATATAACGTCTGTATGTTGGGCACCAAGCGTCATATATAACTAGTTACTATTTGCTCCAGCCAAGGACCCTGACCCTGCATCCAGTTCCTCTATGTCAAAAAAACTTCATAGAAGTAAGTTTAAGGCTACCTAAGGCCAATGACATAGACTAAACCGACTCCTACCATACCTACCGAATGTCCATTCTGCCACCAGAAATGCACCCAGGTAGGTGCATATGAGAAACACCTGCAAACAGTATATGCAAAACTGGACATTGTTCTTGCGTCTATGGTGGGATACACATCCCCTGCGAATAATATGACCTATCAGAAAACAAGCTTATTGTACCACTCCATAGTGAGCTGACATCCAGATTCCGACTATAAATACGATGTAGACCCTGTGGGATACTACTGCGAGGAAATGCCTGACCGTGTTGTGCATGGGTCTGACACTGAAAAAACTAGCAACGCTGTATTCCCAACATGTGCCAGCCTATTGGATTATGCTGGTGCTGGGGAAGCAATTGGCGAAGTCAACCGATTTGATCAAGGACTCAGGGACCTGAGTGAGGACCCATGGGAACCATTCACTAGTGCGGATAGTTTCACATATGTATCCTGATTCATTTAGAGTAAAGATCCAAAGGCATTCATTAATAAATCCCTTTCCAGTTGGCCTTGAGAATTCTGCATCAGTCAGCTATGGCTTCATGCATACCTTTGAGAATCATCTAGTGTCCTTGGATCTACACAGTAGATGTCTACCATAGTTGGAAGGACAGGTTCATGGCGGCAGGAGATACTTACCCTTCTTCTATTGTAACATACCAGAATGTGTTAAATATCTCCTCTGCCACATCGCCTACAGGAATGACTTTGCCTACCCCCTGCCACATGAATATGACAGTGAGGGACAAAGGGTATATTCCGAAATGCATAGAGTGGACTGGTGGTGGGATGTTGAAGTGCAGTGTCCCAACCTTTTGCAAAAGCGTTGGCTAACAATTGCAGGAGATACTTCTACCTAGTGTGACTATTGTACTAATTATTGGGATGTCCAATCAGATGCATCTCAGCAACAGCTCTGGTGACAAGAAAGCGTGGCCCATCCATATTATGCTTGGAAATCTTCTGGTGACCTGGTATAACAGTCCTGGATCAATAGCTGTTCTTCTTCTTGCATCATTGCCCATCACATCCAAATATACAAAGTTCTCTGCGGCAGATGAACTACAGATAGAACTCAATGCCAATACACTCGACTTGGTGTTTGAACAGATATTTGAGTCTTTACAAGAGACGGCACTGGAGAGCATTATGATTGACTGTGCTGATAGAAACATTCAAAGGTGCTTTATGATCTTGTCCACCTAGATCACGGACCTTATAGAAAATGTTGTACTACACATGATAAAATCAAATCCCTCTCCTAAATGCAAGGTTCAAGTGTGGGAATTAGGAACTGGTGCCAGCACCAAGTATCCAGAGTGAAACTATGCAAGACTCTGCGAACAAGGAAATGGACCTTCCTTGCCAATCACAAAGTCAGATGATGCTCGAGTCCTATGAGACACCTCCAGTACCACTGGAGGGCGAAATGTTTTTAGCAGACTTTATCGTGTTTTAGCGCCTGATCTGTACAAGCTGGATATGCTCCACATGATTTATCTTAGATTATTCAAGCACATGATGGACTGGATCCAACGATTTCTCAAGAAACACATACAAGCAGAAGCTTTTGATGACACTTGCAAGACTTTACCACTATACCTAGGATTCTTCATATCAAAAAAAGTCAACTGCAAGGTTATGCGGAGGCAAGGAAAAGACATGAGGAATCTGGGACATTGTCTTTTGGAAGTCCTCACAGTGGTACTGCAGCAGTCAGGCAGTACACCAGTATTATCATTCAAATGTGCACTCAGCTATGTCAGGGCACTGGTCAACTTCACTATGATGGCACAATACTGAAGCCATATACCTGAGACTCTGACTTATACAGAACAATATCTAAACCAGTTTCACAAGAGGAAAGACATCTTCTTGGAGTTCCAAGAATCAAAACATACCAGGGCCAGAGTTGATAAGCAACCTAGAGAGTTACGATATAAGAGAGGGCAGATAGACCAGCCAGTTACAAAGTGAAAGTGGCACCAGGTCCATAAAGATTATTGTGTGGAAGGGTATGACCAAGGTAAGAACTTGATTCATACTGAATGGCATTTCAACTTCATTAAGATGCATCTGCTTAGGCATTTTCATAATCATGCATGCCAGTTTGGCAATATTCAGATGTATTCCACAGAGTTTGGCGGGCTCTCACACAATGATCAAATCTAGAATGGATGATGATATTCAAATAAAAATGATGCCATGCGACAGATCCTACACAGCTACAGTCACCAGCACACTATTTGAATGAGACTGTTGAACTTGGATTCTCTACATTATCATAGAGTTGACCTCCCTGCCAACATCTAGCATCTTTTAGATAACACAAGTACTGTACCAGGGGCAGGGCCTTGTTGCAAGATCCTGAAGAGATGTCCTAATAATGTGTTAGAAATCACGGATTTTTGCAAGGTCTTGGCAGTCTACACAGAGACCATATGTCATGAATTGATTCGATAAAAGTGGTACAAGCTGGCCACTCAGGACTGCCTTCTGCAAGATCCTGTGATACGTGGATCCCTTTCTGTCAAACTGCTAATCCAACTTGAAATCATAGTTTTGGCATTCCAAGAATCAGGCGTTTTCGACATCTAGTGTGCCCAATGTATAGGTACTATGCTCTTTGGAAATTAAGCAAGTTGCAACGATTGGGTTTGGGTACAGGCCAGTACGGAAGAAATGCATTATGCACTAAAGGGATGTCTTCCAGCAAAATTCATGGTACTCTTCAAAATTAAGAACTACACAGGTGGAAGTACAGTACTGCGCCTAGCAAGTGTGCCGGTATTAACTGCAGTCAACTCTGGATGCCCATCAGACATACACGGCCTTGTCACGGTATAGCTGGGAGGAGATGCATGGAAGTTCACTGTTGTTGAGATTGGGAGAGTTCTTGGCCTGGCTCACCTGATCCTAGGAACCGAGTGAACCTGGCTTGTCAATAGCCAGAGTGATTTAAGAACATGTAATGATATTTATAAGGAAATTTGGAGATCACATAATCAGGACTCAGCTGTATGTAGGGGTGAGGATTGTAATATCATCACCATGTTGTATATAGGAACTATTAACTATGCAAGCAGCCCAATTGAAATCTGAAGACAATTGCCCTATTTTGGGCAATTGTTTTCTGATTTCAATCTGGCCACTTGCCAGTGTGTATGTACTATATAATATATGGTATAAAACATAGTACAAGAGAAATTGTTGCCCAGAAGGTTATGAAATTAAAAGCAAGGATTCAGGTTGGTATCAGCAGGCAGTCAGGAAGCCAGATATAAAAATATGAAGACATAGACCTAGAAGGTGAGTGTATAAGCTGGCCACTTTGGACTAAGTCAGAAAGCCTCAATAGGAGATGAAAGGAACATGATGTGGGAGAGAATGACTCAGGCCTGAGGTGGATGTAGATCTGAAATAACATCATGTTGTGATACAAAGGAGTCTGGTGAGACAATCTTAGATGCCCTCCTGAGGGAAGCAGTAATGGGATCTGGAGTCAGGGTACTGGCAAGGAACAAGGTGGAGCTGTGGCAGTTGAAATAATAATATACAATGGAGAATTACTAGGTTGTGAGTGAGATGTAAATCAGATGTGATGTCACATCAGAATACGGAGAAGTGTGGTAAGGCTAGACAAGATGCCCTCCTGAGAGAAGCAGTAACTGTACCCAGAGTCAAGATGCTGGCCAGGAACAAGGTGGAGCTGCAGGCATTGGAATAAGAAAGTACCATGAAGACTTATACAGGTGTGGGCCAGGTATGAGTAGGATGTGATGTTGTGTCAAGATCCAACAGAGTGTAGAGGGAGAGCACCAGATCGCCCTGGTGTGAGCAGGTGTTGCAATGGATGCCAGAATGCACAGGGTGTAGTGGACGCACAATCAATATTGTGTACGTCAGTACACAATGGTGATGCATCAGACCCATGGTACCTTTTTTTCCTGATGTCCCTAATTCACAATAAGAATAAAGTAGAAGAAATGGGAACTAACTGACTGGAGAATTGAGAGAGCAATCCTTGTACCTGTATCATAGTCTAGATTTTAGTACTAATAGTGTTACTAACAATTTTGCTTCATGGGGAAGAGATACTGTGCTTTTTCTTTTCCCGTTCAGTTTGTATATTATAGATCAAAGTTGCAAGAGCATGGTCTCTTTTTTTTTTTTTTTTTCTACATGCCCTAAATGTATATTGAATAGAGAATAGATTCAATAAACCAGTAGACACTTCTTGATCCTGCTAGTATGTCTATGGTGATTTCTCTTTCTTTCTTTAACTAACAACTTTACTGATAATACTTTAAGAGAAAACTTCTTAGATGTCACAAACAGTAATAGCGATGGAAGACTGATTATATTATGGAAGACTTAGAACAGAATATTAAAAGACTGGGTTAGACTAACTGGTAAGAGAGATTGGTTAAGCTTTTGCACTATGACTCAGAGTTGGAGTCATGGGGTCTCATATGACTCTCAGTTGTCAGTTGTTGGAATGTTATCATTAGTTGACATGTTTGAATGACTGGTAGTTGCAAGTCATATGAAGTCATGACTTTTGCTCATGACTCGAATAATTCATTATGGATTTCATGTATGTGATATGATTAGTGCAAATGATTATGGCAGGTAACTCATAGGTATCAGTTACAGGGTTAGGGTTGGTGTGAAGAGTGAGTATAAAAGAAGTACCTAGAACCTAGGTGCATGAGCTCTGCACAGTATTATCTTTGTATCTTCTTACCTATAATATTACTAGCTTACTTTTCACCTATATGGCTACATTGTGCACATAGTCTTGTGAATGAGTTGTTAGATAGGGGCCTAAAGTGCTTGGGTATCCAACTCTGAAGAAAAGGTCAAGTTTTGAATATACGAGGCTAAGGTATTGTCACCCATGTGAGAGATTATGAACCAGTAGGAAATATTACATTTGATAGCATCACAACGGAACACGCTCAATAATGCAAGAAGACAATGGGTTAGCAATGGGAACTCCACAGCAATCATAAAAGTGATTATGACGATAATGAAATCACTAATCATCCCGAGCTTCCAGGACCGAGAGAGAAGCGAGAACAGGTAGCAAGTTCACAAAGGACAGACAGACTCAGAAGCTCTATTACACTTTAAGAGTAACAAGAAGAGCAAACCTTATCATCAGATGAAAAAAGAGAAACTAGGATATCAGGAACAATAACTGGAATAGCCATCCCACCGTTTCAACTAGTAGGAATGATACTTAAACAGGTATTGGCCCTACTAGAAATACTGCAAGGGGGCAGGCCCGGCAGAGGCAATATGCCAAAGGCCAAATAATCAGACGTCCTTACTGGAGTAAGGATGCAGCTACCAGAATTCCTCTCACAGCTCAGGTAGTATTTCTGAGTCAAAGACTACAGGAAAGATTAGAATTCTACCAAGGTATCATAGGGTAAGTCATCCATGCATGACAAGATTGCCAAATAGATAACCCCCTATATAGAAGGATCAAAGGAAAGAGAATAGAAAACCTGGGAAAGTTTTAAGGAAGTTGTTGAAGTACAGTGTGGAGGTATTAATACAATGCAAGGAGCACAAATCAAGTTAGAAACCATACAACAAGGAATGAAGAACATGACAGACTTCTAGAACCAATTCTAGTATCTCACTACAGAGGCTAAATATGACAACAAAACGTTCTAGCAATTCCTGCTACAAGTATGCAACACTCAGTAGAAAGACGCATAGGGTAAGGCAGAAATAATATTCATAACCATGGCAGAATTCATAGGATGGGCAATAGAAAGAGAACAATGGCTGAATAAAAAGAAACATTTCAAGGCAGGAAGGACAACAAGTAAATACAGAACAATACTATAAAACCAAGTTGGACCATTCAGGCCAAGACTGCCTACAACCACTCAAGGAGGTGATACTTTAGACCTGGATATGACATGGAGAATGCCAAACCTCAACCTGGCACAACAGAGGTAAGAAAGAAGGATGAAGGGTAGACTTTATCTAGGTTGGAGAAGGAGTAACAATGTGCTATGCAACTGGAGACCATCTAGGAACAGACGAAAGGGAACCTAAACAGGGAGAGAGGGCCTGCCAGGCGAGAACAACTGATAGTATCTCCAATCAGATTACAAGCTATTACTCGCAATACACGGAATGACAGAGGAGAAAAAGACAACTGTCACTAGCAAAGGGCCATCTGAGGGATGGAATGTGATCAAAACCCATCACTCTGGAAAATTACTAAGTGATGTTATTGGTGGAAGGCTTAGAACATGAAGGAGATCACAGCCTGGTTAAGACACTATTATAGGGAGAAAATGAAATAGTTAGGATACATGTAACAAGCCAGCTAGGAGTGACAGAGAACTTTATTGACAAAAGGGTATGCGACAAACATAGCCTCACCACCATTGAAGCGAAGAAACTGAGTAATATACATCTAGCAGATGGAATCAAAGGAGTCATGGGGCCCGATAACCCATAAGGCACTGGTCTTTATAGATAACTGCAGCTGTAGAGAAATAGCAACCTTCCAGATAGACAATCTGTAAAGCCAGATGGCAGTCATATGGATATCATGGCTAAGACAAAACAGTCTCAGGATTGGGTGGGAAAATAGCAAGATCATATTTATGTATGAACATTGTGTGATTGAATGTCTGCACAGTCCACTAGTAGCATAAGCGACCCCTGAAGTAGAAGCCCTGGGAGAGAACTCAGTCAGGACAGTCTTCAAGCTCCTAGCCCTGAAAGAATATAGTAGCCAGGATGGCCAAGTGTACCAATAGATCCAAGTCAAGAGGTTACCCAAGAAGGCAAAAGTGCCTACAAAGGGTTCAGTAGGGGTGGCTGGACATGACCTGTATGCCAATGAATAATGGATCTCGTCTGTGGGAGAGCAGATAATGATAGCCACAGGAATTGCCGTCAGACTACTACCAGACACCGGTGGGCAAATTGTCCCACTGTACCCGGGGCACCACTAGGAAGATGGATCCCCAGGTTGCGACAGCACTAAACAACTTCAAACTTATTACCAAAAGTTCACCCAATATAAGAGTAAAGTAAAATGGTAAAACTTAATATGGTCAAGGCTGAGGCTTTACTTGGTTAAGGTCGTGGAAGGATTGATTGTTGGAGCAGGAGAGTTCTCATATAGATATTCAAGTAGTTTTATCTTATACCAGAAACTTCCCCATCAGTTTACTCCAACTATTTGAGTACACACTTCTCTGCTAAGAGTGGTCTGACATGTCTCCTTACACACCCTTTAAGTATCCATATGTCAACACACTCTAGTTAGTGTTCACCTTATGTGGTTACTGTTTCTGCAGTGCATCTCCATTTTCCCCACCCGAGTGAAAGCCTCTGCATATTGGTGCCTTGCTGGAGGCTAACAGTCAAGACATCTGATGAACTGGACTATCCATAACAGTCTTCCCAAATGCATTGATTCCAATGTGATTCCTGGAAGCTACCATGCGCAGTTTACCTGTCCACTATGTATGACTTGCAGACTTCTGGTGTCTTCCACAGGGTATGGTGGTCATGTAGTACTCCAATAGGCGCTACCCATGACCACTATCTCAGATGTACCTTACCTGCAGTAGGAATCGTGCTTTTAGTGCCTCCTGACTTCCCTTATAGAGCCTATGGCGTTGGGGACACATTCGGGTTTAATAGATATAAAACTCTGCCAGTCATCCCTGCACCACCCAGGACTACCTTTGGGACCTCTACAGTTAACGTCCATTAACTCGCCCAGTTTTGGTCCATTTTACGCAAAACAACATGGAGGAGGTACTCTATCTTGCACCCTATTCCTCCTTGTAGATCCTGCAAAGAGCCTACCGTCGAGTTGCTAGCAGTGATGCATATAGTGTCGCCAGCATATCTAAAAAGATTCTCTTTTGGTAGAATGCATACAACGACACAACTGTTTGCCCAGGACATCCGGGCCTCAAGGCGGGGCCTCAGGGGCATGATAGGAATAATGTCTTTAATTTACAGCTTCTTTGGACATGTGTAGATCACTCAATTGCATTGCCCAGAATCCCAGGTTCCAGTATTATGTATGGCCTCATGTGACAAACATTCTGGTCATTTCCATGGAACTCCCTGAGTGACTTCGCATTGCCAGATAGGGTGACTCAGGTTTCTTGACAGGGCAACCTAGGTTCCAAGGCAGGGTTACTGTGATTTCTGAGTAGAGTAACCTACTGTGGAGGTCAAGGTAACTTTAACTTGTTACCCGCTTGCCCTATCTATCCCTCTGGCAGAGATAGACTTCTCTGCCCTTTGCCTTCCTGGTTGCCCAGCCAAGCAGGATAACTTGTCCTTCCCAAATCCTTGAGCACAGAAAGACCTCCCAATGGTGTATGCTTTACTGTTCATAATGGAACCCGTACCATTGGGCTTCTGTGGGTCCAACTCTTGCTTGCCCTCCAGCTCCTTCCAGTCTGCCTCAGGGCTGCTAGCGTAGGTGTAGCTTCAGTCTGCCATAGCTCACATATGCTTGGTTGTTACATCACTTTTCTCTTTTCTACAGTATATCCTGGACCGTTAAGGTCATCTCTTATTTCTATGCCTCGATTCCCCAAGACCCTAGAGTCCCTAGATTTTGACGGATGGGTTTGGTGGAAATCCAAAATGGCCTGTAAGCCTGTCCCTTCTAGCATCTCATACAGTTTCCCCAAGTTTATCTCAGTCTCATAGCCTTCCCGTGAAATCAGGTACTAGACGTAGGGTGATGGAAATTTCTCCTTTGTCCCTGCATACCATTGTATGTCCACTACCGCTACCATAATGTAACTTGGCTCATGATCCACGAGCTCCAGGGTAGGGATATCCTGGACCCTTTTTGCCCCTGGACCAACACGATATGGCTCTAGGAACGTGACATTGAAAACCAGGTGGGTGCTCTATCTGGCGAGTAATTGGAGCTCCTATACTTAGGTACTGAGCCAATGTTTGACCACGAAGCAGCCAAATACCCACTGGTACCGCTGCCCCATTCCATGCTTGCTACAGATGTTCTTCTGGTTCAACATCATGTGGTCTGCTTTCTTAGCCTGCCCAGAGGCCGCAACCTTTCAGGTAACATAATTCAGCGATAGCTACCCTTTCTGGTTGTACCATTTCTGTTGCCTTTGCTGTGCCTGTTGAATTATTTCTTCAATCTCTTGCCAGGTTCCTTCCCATTTCTTAACCAAGAGCTCACTCCTGGGGTGTATCTCTTGCTCATCAGACACTACATGAAACTTGTTTGTTTGTTGATTAAAGCCGTAATCGATCTGAAATGGCGATAACCTGATGGATTCCCATGTTGATACATTGTATGCATATTCTGTAAGCGGTAGTAGTGAAAGTCAATTATTTAGTTGGCAGGAACAGGAGCTACGTAAGTACTATTTTAGAGTCTGATCAACCCTCTTAGTTTGCCCATCGGCCTCTGGGTGAAATGCAGTCAAAACATTTAGTTTCACTTGCAACAAGTGCATCAGACTCATCCAGAACTTGGATGTGAATCAGCTATCTCAGTCAGAGATGATTCACTCTAGGAGTCCATGAAGGTACCAAACTTTCTTTTGGAATATCAAGACGAGCTCCTTGATCGGTATCTTGGTTGTCAGGGGTATGAAATGTGCCATTTTCGAAAATCCATCCATGCTGAGCCAGATCTTGGCATAACCTTCTGACTCTAGCAGTGCTACAATAAAGTCCATAGAGATCACTGTCCCAGGCCACATAGGAACGTCAATAGGTTCCACTAGACCAAACTTGTTGTGCCTGCTTGACTTGTTTCTTTGCCATGCATTACCGGTTCACATGTAGTCTGTAATGTGCTCATCCATCTTAGGCCAATAGAAGTTAGCCTAAATCCTATCAATGGTCTTGTAAATCCCAAAATGTCCTGCAATATGGGAGTCATGTTCAGCCTCTATGATTGTCTTCTCCGGATTCGGACTCTTCGGGACATACCACCTGTTCTTATACAAGAGTGGACCCTTTTCTGTCGTAAAATGCCGGTCGACATCCTTGTCACTGGCAGTGGTTGCATTCTGGATTCTTAAGTATTCCTGAACATGTTGTATTACTACCTGCAGTCGATCCGAAAAGGAAGTCTGTAGCCGAAAACCTTGGTACTCTTGCAATACCTGTGGTCGTAAGATGTCCCATTCCAGGCTCACAACCAAATGGCTAGAGCGAAAAAACAACTGTGATGGAAAATCACTCCCCCCTTCCGGGTGTGGTCCCTACATTATGGTAAAGCATTGGACTTCTTATTCAGCTGCCGTTCTCCGTAAACCACCTTGAAGTTAATCCATTGTAGGAACTCGGCCCAGTGGTACTGCCTACCTTTGAGGACCTTATTACTATTAAAGTGCTTTAAATTCTTATGATATGTATAGATCACCTATTGGTCCATTACAGAGCATAGCTGATGATCCAATTCTTTTGAATACCACAAGAATAGCAGTCAACTCTATGTCATGGACATCATAATTAATCTCCACTAGGTGAAACCTCCAGCTATGGTAGGCCACTGGATGCCACCTCTCATCCTCATAGAACTGTGCAAGGAAAGCCCCTAACACAAAGTCACTAGCCTTAGTTTCTAGCCTAGTTGGCTGTTCATGGTCAAAATATGCTAGGATAGGTTTGGACATAAATGCTCGCTTCAAATGATTGAAGGCCTGCTCACAACCAGGTGTCTATTCCCATCAGACATCCTTCTTCACTAGCTCCATCGGAGGTTTGGCTATCTTACTAAAACCCTCTATGAAGCGACAATGGAAGTTGGTAAAGTCCATGAAGCTTTGAAGGTTGATGACATATGTCAGAGCAGCCCAATTCTTAATTGTTTGCACCCTCTCCAACAGTATAGAGATCCCCAGGTCAGGGATCTTGTATCCTAGGAATTCCACTTCCTATTAGTGGAAACTCGAGTTCTTTATGCTTACGCACAGTTTTCCTTTCGGCAATTTTTCTATCACAGATCTTACAAGCACCACATGTTCCTCCATAGTTTTGGTGTAGATCAGGATGTCATCTATCTATGCAATAACTCCTTCATCCAAGGGGTCGTGAATGATCTCATTTATGATGCTCTGGAAAGTTGCCACGGCGTTACATAATCCAGGTGGTATGACTGTGTATTTGTATAGTCTGTATTCATACTGGAAGGCAGTCTTCCATTCCTCACCATCTGCTATACTCAGAAGGTAGTAGCCATTTTCCAGGTCCAACCGGGTGAACATGACAGACTTTTCTAGTCTATCTTGAAGTTGGTTTATCGATGGTAGAGGGTATTTACTCTTAACTGTGATCTTGTTTAGCCCTTGGTGGTCTATTACTATCATAGCCACCTGGCCAGGGGTTGATAGAGTTAGGGTATTGGTTGCACATGTGGAAACCAGAGAGAGAATGGTTGCACCATGAGGAAAAGGGGTAGTCAGCTGAGATTTTGCATAACGGAACCTCATGGAACCTGATGGAGGATTGTAGCTGCACAGGAGGAAAGAATTGGGATGTCAGGTATTTGTCAGTGGAGGATTTTTCTTAGTTATATAAAGGTGTGTGCCCCTCTTAGATTTACTTTCCTTATGCAACTTGGTAATTTCCTGTCTATACCTGTACTTAGGAATTACAACTTTGTTTCTTCTTTGTATTACTGGAACCTCTGAACCCTGACCCTGATCCCTGAGAACCTGTCCTAGAACCTCTTGAGCCTTGATACAAACGGGTCTTATTTGTACACTTGCCTCTCACTGTTGCCTTGCCTACCGTGGTGTGCCTTGGACTAGCTGCCCTGAACCCTGCACAGACCCTTCCCATAACAATTACCAACCTTAATATGCCATCCGGTTTTGGCGCAAAGAGGATAGGGGCTGCTGCAGAGGAACTGGATCGCTGTGGCTTTGCAGATCGTAGCATCTTGCTGAGATATTCATAGAGTGCCTTCCGATCCTTTTCCAATAATGGATAGACAGGCCCGAATGGAGGTTGAGTCGCGAGTTGCAACTTACTTGTATGGTCATATTTCCAGTACACCGGTTGAGCCTCAATCCATTCTTTATCTAAGGTGTTCCCATAGTCCTCATAATCTGGGAGTAGATTGACCGTAATGTCTGCACTGTCTTGGTCTGAGAATTGTACCATTCCTAACAGGTACATATTACTAGGGTCTTCGGCTATTAACTCTTCATCGGTCATGAATACTAACTGCCCCTGCTCCGCTAGGCAATTATTGTTGCAGAAATCTGAGCACCAGGTTAGTGATCCTGTTTTCTAGTCCATATCTGGGTTATGCTCTTTCAGCCATGACATAGATAGGTATTCATCCACCTTTGTGGTGGGCATATCCGGGACCTCAAAGGCCATCTCATTCTGGTTGTTGCCTATTCTTATATTCAACAACTTGGTAGAGTACAGGCCTGACCCAGGAATGTGATTACCGCTTGCATCACGTATTACCACATGTACCTTTTGCCATACACAAGGTGCCTGAGTTTGTTTGCCCCATTGTCTACTAACCACTGTCCCACTAGCCCCACTATCAAGTAGCACAAGCGCTTCTGTGCTTACCTGTCTAGTACCTATCTTCCAGTCTAGATTCACTTGTATGTGAATAGACTTGGTATGATGAGGCAAGTTGCACATTTCTGCCACTTTGCTTGTGTTAGAAACTCAGTCATCTTGGCTTAATAATTTCAGTCTCTTTCCTTTCGATACAAGAGCGGCCACAATGGGTCCGTAAACCTTAAAGGATTGGAGTTTACTTTATCGCAATTGCCAGGTTGTTTACTATCATACCAGCATGATTTCAGGTACTAAACCCACCTCCGATGAATTTGAAAATAATACTTTTTATTTGATCAAGTGCTGTCTAAACCAATTCCTCTTGTACCAAGATTAACAAATTTTCCGAGATTGGTAGAGGTCTGCCATTGGACTGGTTCCAAGTAAAGCATCATAGCACTTCCACAAAGCCGAGTGTCTTCTCTAGTGAGACCTCACACAGCCTCAACTGAAACAATCTCCTAAAACCTGCCTGTCTAGCCAAGATTATCCTCCAAGAAATACTTGCAACCAGAACTAAGGAAATAACCAGAACCCCAACAAAGGAAATATAAACCACTCCACTGCATGCAGGCTACAACATTGATCTGCCAACACCCCCTGGGTGTAGTCAGTACCTGTAACGGGGGCACCCCTAGGAAGATGGATCCCCAGGTTGCGACCGCACCAAACAACTTCAAACTTATCGCCAAAAGTTCACACAAATGTAAGAGTAAAGTAGACGGTAAAACTTAATATCGTTAAGCCGGACGCTTCACTCAATTA
>PYWC01000280.1:0-12813 GCA_003182015.1 Tuber magnatum | reverse complement strand
GAGTGGAGGGAAGTCAAATACCGGACTGCTGTACTGGGGGGGATGACGTGAATCAACTGAAACCCCCAACCAGTGGGGACACCGAGAGCCAGCTAGATATCCATAGTGGTGGGAGGGACAATGAAGAGCAATGGCTGGAAATAATATCTCCCATGGGCCGCAACAAGCAGCCGCTGGAGAGTGGTGTAAGAGGAGGTGGGGAGAGACCTCTTCCTGAAATGAGTGGTGAGGGCAGTCTCAGGGGGTTTCCAATAAATGGATTTGTCTGGGATAGTGGCATTGACCAGGGCTCATTAGGGGTACTTACTCTTGAAGACGGAGAGGAGGAGTGGCCAATAGATCCTGTCCGGGGTGACGGAGGCCAAACTGGCCCTTTTACTACTATTGGCTTTGAGCATTATCACAAACTCGGGGGCGTGGGTGCTGGTACGGAGGTGCCATCCCCGGTATCTTCAAAGTTTTCACTTTGGGGCAATTTCTTGCCTTCAGCCGCTTCAGAGCCAGGTGAAGATTTTTAGAGTAGTTGGGTAGGTATTGTGTGTCCATCTGACCGCCGATCCATGCTAATGTGCTAATAGAGAGAAAAAACATGCCACTCAAGATTTGGGTCACACAGTCCATTTCGGAAGCATGAATTTCACCCTGATATGATGTCAAGACTAGTTCCGGGAAACTGCTTAGAGGGGGACCTTGTTAGCTACCTGCTATTCCTCTACCACAGAAATAGCAGTGATCAAGATGAGAAGTATGTCCCTGGTCATTCGTATCTAGCCAGTGACGCTAGGCAACTCGAGAAATTTCTCGAATGCCACACCAATTTCTACGAGAAGACAATTGTATTTCCGTTATTGGTTGGTGGAAACCACTGGGTTTTGGCAGTCATGATTTGGTAGGAACAAAGTGCAAAGATCTATGACTCCTTAGATAATGCAGGGAGGGGCCAAAAAGTAGGTACACCTAAAATTCTGCGGCTGTCACTGAACCTGGTGAAAGGAACTTGAAAAAATAAGCATGACCTCTGACAGCATAGTCAAAGAATGGAGATGCAAATATGTAGTATGTATAACATCCATCGTTTTTTTTTTCCTACGAAGCCCTGATATTATTAGAAATCTACCATGAAATAAATATTGTTGATTCTGGAGTTCACACAATCTGGAACGCATTTTGTGGTTTCACGGAGACAAATCCTCTGGATCCAGTCAGTACTGAGTGGCTAAGACAAGAATTTGCACAACTCTTGTAGCAAGCTACCAAGGAGTCCGATTTTGCGCTTCTAGTACAATAAATGAGGTCGATAGAAGGGGCTGGTTAGATTAGAGAATAAAGACGATATGAAGATTATGTAGACAGGGATATTAGAGATTTAGCAGTGTCCTTTCGAAAAGTTGTGAGCCAATATAACGCAATCGAGTGATATACGAAATTGTGCCAGGACCATTGTACCAACTATGTTGGAAATGCTGTTCAACATGGTGTCCCTATCACCGGTTTGTTTGCCCACTATCGGCCATTCATATCCCATCACTTTCCGTCGTTGTCCTTTGTCGTCTTGTTAGCCACCCATACGTCCTTTCCTTTGTCCACTATCGCCCACATGTATGCTATTGTCCGTCCTTATCGCTACCTCGCCCGCTACCGCTAGCATCGCTCTTTGACACCTGAAGACAGGCGGGAGAGTCCCTTGTGAGGAATCTGGAAAGTGGATGCTGGAAAGCGTTGGGAGAGTTCTTTTGTAAGGGAGTGCGGGCATGCGCGGAGGCTAGAACGGTGGGAGAGAGTTCTTTAAGTTTATCTTTCTTTTGTTAGCGCAGGAGTTTGAATTAAAGAGCAGGAGACATGCGTGAAAAAGGAATGTGTGGTAATATGTGGAAAGATAGAATGTTGATTTCTGTGTGGTGCACTCACAGGTTTTTTTGTTTTGGATATAAATATCTGCTGTCTTTTCCATTGGTCAATTCGTTAGCTAAGCACCGTGTGTCAAGTTGAATTAGAGGAGAGAAATCTTTCATCTCGCCATAACGACCCTCTTTTTGTTGCTTTGTCATCGGTAATTTTTATTTCAGTTCCATCATAGCTGGTCACTCGATCGTTTCACATCATCAAACCAGTCCTATCTTTTCAAACAAACTATACCTCTCCTGATAACCCCTCAACCAGTTCAGATATAGAGTCCTAAAGGGTTGGGAAGTAGGATCCCAGGAATTCTTTCACATGTAAGTGAATATCTGGTTTGGATTACCTCACTAGATCAGTGGTTGGATGGCCGTGAATATGGCTGTTTTCAGTGGATAACCCTTACACTAGCGATCATTTTTGGCACCAGGCTCATACAGTACTGGTACAACATCCAGATATATGTTTCCATACTATATCATACCATAAAAGAAATCCAAGTGCCTGGCTGCCAATAGTGGATTTAATGAGTTTTTACGGTAGAGATACTGTATTAGTACTGTACTGTGAACACTACCAAGATTGGAACGCAAACTTGTCTCTATATAGGATTTAGATTCCATGGTCAAATTTGAGCCAAGGAGGTACAAAGTAAAAGAAAAGCTCATAACAAGGATAACAATACAGGAAGTTGGAGGTTATGGAAAAACAGAAAAACAGTATTTTCCAACACTAGCTTTGGCCTGTCATCCCTGTAATCCATTCCTCATCTTGTTGAGCAGGACCAGCCTGTGCAGTAATTCCTAGTTTCTAGAGATCATGTTTGATCGCATTAGCAAACCATCATTTCTAACATTCACCCTGTGGCTTGAGAAGTTGCAGAAAAAATCTATGGGAATTGAACGAGTGTGTGTATTTATTTTTCCATCAAGGTGTCCCCCGTTACAAATTATTTAGTCCACAGCATAGACGTCAGGAATAATTGCAAAGGGAGAGACTAAGCCCAAATGAAATACTAAATAAAGAACGACGACAAGATGATAGAGCTAAACCTGGAAAATTCAAGGAAACTAACTTAGAAATTGCTATCGCGGGGTACCACTCACTGTTACCAAAAAAGTGGTTGAACTTGACCCTTGCTGTTATTTTACCCTCTATACACGTGTGCTCGAAAAATATACCCTCACTCTACATTGCGGAAGGTGAAACATCTTTGCCTGGTGCATCCTGAATCCCTGATCCACCTTCAGGGCGCTCCTGCTTGGTCCACCTTTATTGCTATAACCTAAGACAATGGACCTTAGCGAAATAGTTCTTAAGGTGGCCGACATTGTCCAGAGACCTTGAACATTCCGAGTAGTGGCAATCAACACTTGCGGGCGATTTGAGTTTGACTATATGAGTGCACATATGTCGGATTGTGGTCCAGAGTGTCCCATAGACATGAAGCTCACGGATAGTGTAAACTTTAGGGTCTTTGAGGCAAAAGAGGCATATTCGCCCAGCAGATCTGTAGGGGTGTACATTAGATGCTGTTGAGGGTGGTGTCGCGACACCATCACTCTGTGTATAGCTCAGAGGTCTACCTTCGGGTTTGGCCATTTGGTGGTCCAAAACAGAGTGTTCCATATGTCGAAAAGGTACTATGACCCGATCGCGGCACAATTCTACCATATCCGCTATAACATGGGGAATATCAAACTCTGTATGGCCTAAGAAGTATCCGGCGATTCGGGTACATAGAGCGAGTTTAAAATCGGGGATAGTGGTTGAAATCTTTTGGTGGAGAGTCTCTCTATTGTTAAGTTGATTTGAGATTTCCAAGTAATTGTATTGCCGGTGATATTTGTCTCGCACTTGTATAAGTCTAGTAGCCCTGACTTACTGTCTCAAATTGTTGATCTTCTCTGATAACTTCTAGTGGCGTTTCCCCAATGAAGTTCCTTTAGCGTTTTTAATTGTTCTGTAAAGCACTAGGATTTTCCTCTTGACCTCCTCCCGCTCGGTGTCCAGAATGGATAACTGAGGGTGATCGCTCTCCACCACCTTGTTTTCCTCCAAATTCAGCTTTACCGGTGCTCTGGAATCTCTCACCCTCCCCATACAGATTGAGGCCTCTATTAGTTCAGCGCGAAATTGCTTCCCAAGAAACAGAGATTGGGTATCCACGGTAACTAGGGGCTGCATGTAGTATTTGATCATATCTCAGCTGGAATGGCTCAGTATGTTTTCTCTAATTGCCATTGTGACTCCTTCGGTAGCTGCTTGCTTGCTAAGCAAACCATTAACAGTGCCGCGCCGGAAACGGTAGGGAGTAAGCTTTTTTATAAATCCCGTGACCATACCAGGGCAACTAAGTTGGAGAGAGAGGTCACTGTAATAGAAGGAAAGCGTCAGAGATACATGTGTATTCTCTTGTTCAACCCTCTGAAAAAGTGGAGTGTCGAGAATAGACTTCTTCTAAGGGATGGTCAGAACACTGCTGTTTTCATCTTAGACTTTGAGCTGGAAAATATCCGCAGGCATTATACCCTCATTCTCAAAGGTATCATCTGCTAAAACAAGGGCTAGAGAGAGGATTATTGGACAATATAAGGGAATATCAGGTTCTGGATGTAACAAATATTCCACACTATTTCTTGTTAGCCTCTGGTGCCCACCAATGTATTTCCAGATAATACTCGTAGTTCTCTGATGTTTCTGCCTCCTTTTGGTAGTGAAGTTCTAATAACAAGGACTAGGGAATCTCCAGAATCATCTGTAGTATTCTTAACTACAAGTAATCGCATGTCCTATATACTTTCAGTTGTAAGGTTCCTAGCACTTTGAATGGTAGCTTACCTTATATGTAATGCATTCATTAGTGTTAGCATATCCAGATAACTCAAGCAATGCACCGGGCCTGGAGGAGGTATATGACATTAACTGCATTAGCAGAGCGGTTTGAATTCGATATCTTTCATGCGAAAGGCCCCCCGCATCAAAGCACCAACTATACTGCAATGGTGCATGCAAGTCGAAGGAGGTACAGATTTCTTTTTCCCCGGATTGGGGCACTATAATACGCTCCTCTACCTCCAGTACCGTGATGAACTAGAGCTCTGGTCAGTACCCCTCTCCTAGTGTAGATTTGTATATGAAGACTTACACCCTGGACTATTTTATTTGTATATTCCTTCCCTTGCTTAGTGAAAAGCTCCAGTTTCTCTAATTGAATTTCCAATACTAACGATTGAAGCCTCTTATAGTACAGGAGGATGGTGGACCTGGAAGGGCAATGCCCCTTCTCCTCCATTATTTCTCTTCCCTTCCAGGAAAGAAATGCGCAGATGTCTTTTGGATCGAATTTATCTAGGACCTGATCTGGATCAACATCCTTCTCCCGCACAACCATATGAAAACTGGTATCAATTTGTTAGAATTTGAATATATAGGGAATATAGTGAGGTAGCCTACTAGGTCCAACTTTTTTTAACGTAAGCATTCACTTTCTCTGTAGGCCTGGCCTGCACCATTTTTGGTTTCTCCACCCAATTCGGACCAAGCAACTGGTCATAGATATCTGAAGGTATTTCTGGCGTAGTGGGAACTTAGGAGGGGGAGCTGATGAGGTGGGGACTACTAGCTTATATATTCGTCATTCGACTTGTTGACTTGGGATTGGCACTGCATAAAGCTATGTTAATAACTGTGTCACGACCACAGGACCCTCTATCACTGACCCAGGTCTTGAGCGAAAATCGCCTCAGGCTGGTAGACTCCCCCCCCCCACCCTCTCCAACCGCAGAAGTTTATTTAGACACTAGGCTAGCTCAGTGGAGAGAAACTTCACGTGCCCTACCTAGCAATGCAACATTTGTTGTGGAGTTCACAGGGATGTAGCTGGCTTGCCGAAAGATACCATTGCAACGTAAAAAAGATCCCCTACTAGTTTTTGTTGTGGTCCTGGGCTGGGGGATGTAAGTTCTTCTATTCACTACTGGCCTCCCTCAAGAGGATCTGTTTCCCGCTGTCAGCATGCGATGGGTGGGTTGAGACCGCTCTACTGCTCCTTCCATTAGACAAGGTGCTCTAATCAGAATCTGTCTGAATGGCGCAAGAGTATCTATTCCACAACAACCTTTGTGGGATTTTGCAGGAGTATCTAGCTTGATATAGAAAAATACCTGCGCTTGGTGTATGGGTTTTCCAGAGGTGCATCACTTGGTGAAGAATATTCTTTATAATATTATGGCAGCTTTGTGTAAAAATACAATACGACTTTGCTTTGGTTTTGTGGAGGTATCATATCTATCTTGACAAAAAAAATGCCTAGGCTTGGTGTAAAAAAAACAATAGGTTTATAATATTATGTAAAAATACAATACGGCTTGTCTTGAGTTTTGGTATCTAGCATAACAATAATATGTCCAGGCTTGATGTTTTCAAGTTTTATGGGTTTTACGGGGGTGCCTAACTTGGTGAAATATTCTTTAATAAATAATATTATAGCAGCTTTGTGTAAAAATACAAAAATACAATACGGCTTGGCTTGGTTTTTGGTATCTACAGTCTTCACCGTAGTCTCGGTGAAACTGGGGTATTTGGTGGTCCAAAAAGAACCCGTCAAGGTTAGGGTTGCAGAAAATTACTGGTCATTTGTCCCTGTTCGCCAACACCCCAGTTTCGTCGCAACTATGGTGAAGACTGTAGCTTCACAATAAGATGCCCAGGCTTGGTGTAAAAAAAAACAATAGGTTTATAATATTATGTAAAAATACGAGTACAATACGGCTTGTCTTGAGTCTTGGTATCTAGCTTAACAATAATATGCCCAGGCTTGGTATATTCAAGTTTTATGGGTTTTGCGGGGGTGCCTAACTTGGTGAAAAATATGCTTTCTTTTTTTTAGATTATGTTAGCTTTGTGAAAAAGATTTACCTGGTATTGGAGTTAGTGTCTTGTTGGCTTGGTGTGTGAAAAGCTGCCCTTTGTGAGGTTTGCGAGGTTCTTCTACTTGGTGAAAATATGTCTCCCCAGGGGATATGGAACATCTGGTCACGCAGCCAAACCTGGCTCCAAGAGTCTGTTTACGGCTTCAAGATGCTGCTTTGGGGCTGTCCAGAGCATCATCTAAGATCATAACGAGTAATCTTTTACGATGAGGGTCCGAAAGCGGTGCCCTGGATGCCTCTTTGGGGCGCATAGCTGTCGCCCAACACCCGGCGCATAGCTATTGTCCAACACCCGGCGCATCGCTGGCGCCCAGATTCCACAGATTTGCCACCTGGGCGATTACTAGATCCATTTGTTTATCTCACGAAAAAAGAACTCCATAGACTATTTCTTGATTACAATACCGTACCGTATCGTCAAATTGAGTATTTCTGTGCAGACTATCCTGGTTTATTCATTTTACTCAAGCAATCGCACCGCTCTGTTTGATAGTGCAACTTTTTGATCTTGCTCTCCAGACTTGATGCCATTCTTGTTGAGGCGGTCTAAGTGTTCCTCACCATACAAGTACTTAGGATGTGCGCATAAGTCTGTGGAAGTCGGGTATGGTTGTGACGAATGTTAATAACTTCTAAGAAAACCGAAGATCTGCTGCTGGATCAGAACCGAGGTTAATACTTACTTGTACCTACTACAAGTAGGACAAATAGATTGCAGTCGCTGCGTGTTCTGTGGATGGCACAATACAAGGGTTATGGGTCAAGTCTTTGCACACACTAAATTTAGAAGCGTTGCTCAATACACGAGCCAGAAACCTTGCTATCATACCCACACCCGGAGAATGTATCCACAAATCATACATCCATAATGTGACCCGGACTGACAGCATAGCTCTTGCTACGGCCGTGTGATACCAAGTAACAAAATTATGGCAAATATGATACCCGATTCCATCACATTACCCCGAGCACATCCCCCCCTACCCNCCAGTGATAATGTGTTTACGGCGACAAGAAACCGATTCTCTGCCTCAAGATTAGATTTGTGGAGATAAGGCATGTCGCTGTTATCCTTATCGCCTTCGCCCATGCATCCTGCCTGTAGGGGTTAGGGTTATTGGAGAGCTGCAGCAGTCTTTACCTGGTAACGTGTCCCGCAGTGAGATCTATCATATATAAACCACGCAAGCTCTGTCTACCTTTTTTCCCATTACTTCAACCGCTAGAGCGACCCCACCTCACCATGGCTGCACAAATCCTCGCACAAATCCACAAGGCGTTTGAAACTCGCACCTGTGAGTTTCTTACGTTCTCAAAGCTTGATCCAACCGTGTCCGCCAAAATTCTCTATAACCTTCTCCATCAGAAAGATCTCAGTGCCCTTGGCTTGAGGTGAGTACAAGTTCTAGGGGTAAAGTTTTCGTACAGAGCAGGTTTTATTTTGCAGGTTAACCTAAATTAACTGTTCTGATACTTTATCCCTATGCCTTGTATATGCCCAGGATGAGGAAGAACGTACTAACTATTACCAGAATTCACTTTATTGCCCCCGACAGGTACCTCCGTGTTGTCATGCCGAGTCGCCTGCATGAAACTGCGGTGGGCTGGATGAGAATTGAGTTCAGCTTGTGGACATGCTACGGCCTCCTTACACCAATCGCTTGCGTCTCGCTAACCGATGCTATGATTAGTATGTCCCTTTGCTCTGCTGTACGGAACCTCCCCAGTCCATACTAATAATTGAATAGCATACGATACCTTTGTTGGTGCGTTCGCAGGCTCAAACAAGACACCGGACCTTTGTTATAGCCCCCGCGTTAATGATGTACCAACTGAGTTTCCAACTATCGTCCTGGAAGCGGGGTGGAGCGAGTCGCAGGCCCAGTTAGAACGTGACTGCAAATTGTGGCTCGAAGGATCTGCTGGGGCTGTGAAGGTCGTTCTATTGTTTAAATTATCCGCAGCAAATATAAACAATGAAATCAAGGCCACTTTAACCGTCTGCCGGGTTGTGGATGATGAACTTGTCATGGATCCATATGCATGCTCTTCCCTTCCCTACTATATCTTTATCTTTCTTTCATCCTACTAATCAACTCCCTCATGGTGGGGGCGGGAATATAAGAAGACTATGAAACCTGGAACGTGGAGGTTGGAGAAGACATCGGTGTCAACGACGGTCGCTCCGACACGGATTGCACAGTGAGTTCGGTCTGGAACTCGCAGAAAACACTGTACAGTATCCGGGGGGTTGCCTAAAACCGGTGGATGGCCGGTGGTGATCTCGGATCATTCGACCGGACGATCACGATTTCTGGAAGGACAGAAATATAAGGTAACAGGATCAAGAATGATGACCAGGTGGTTTGGAGTTGGGGTGCCCAATTGAACAAGTAAGGATCAAGCCAAGCTTAGAGGGAATTTTCGTTATCTCCAGGAACTCATAGAATTGGAATTTCTATTAAAAATTCGTTATTACCATGTTCTGGGGGTATTCGAACCGAAATCCTTGAAGGGAATAGGTACAAATTTTGGGGGTAAACGGTGGATGTGTGATAGATGGCGTCGAATGTCACACCTCAATAGGTTATTCACTCTCACACAGTACCAAAATATCTACATAGCTAGAATTTATAATAGTCGGGTTGATCAAGTGAAAGTTGTCGAAATGACAATGCCCCTTCCGTTCTTTTTTTTACCCCCTTTGCCCCTTTCCTACTCCCCCACCGATCATGGATTCCAATCCTTTGGGATAATTCAGGTGTGGGGTCCTATCATACCGCAATAGCTCTCCATTTCAATCTTCTGGAATTTCTTAATTCCCCAATTCTACAGCACACAGTTCATGATTTGCTCATTGCGTCTGCCCTAACAGGAGGTGCTTGATCGGTTCTCGACTATCGCCGCCTGGGTAGGATGCGGTGGTTCGGATTACCGACCGAATGGTGTGTGGACTACCCATCGCGATGTTAGAGAAATTGTGATTCCAAAACAATCTTAAGTTAGGCCCGATATATGACTCTAGTAGATACTATGTGGTTATTATTATGGTGGTGATATCAGCTCACTAGATAAGTCACTCTAAAAAAAAAACCATAATTCGGGGTTTCTTTCTCGNCATTGTGGGTTGTAGAGAGTTCAATGGAGGTGTGTTAAGTCTGTTGGTTAAGCTCTGCATGCAGAAAGGAAAAATGTGGGATAAAATTTCGGGTGGTGGGGTTACCCTGCTAGCCGGTCACATGATTTACAAAATTGACTCCCCCCGAAAGGTGTGGCGTGGCAATACCTATCATCAATATCCTATCCGACAAGGCAGTGTCCTTCTCTCGGAATATTGGTGCCTGGAGCCTCCGTAAACCATATTTCGCACAGATCCCCCTCACCAGTTATCACAAAAAACCAAAATAAACTCCCGAGTGACGCAACATGATCACCTAATTAGCGACATGAATCTCCTAAGTACAACCCACCAACGAACTCCCGCTACCCCCTGACCATCCCGAACATTGAAAGTCTAGCCGAATGTAAACTTAAAAATGTACAAAAATCAAACCAAATGCAACAAGAGGCAAACTTCTGATTCCACAAAGGATATAGCGGCAAGAGAAAGGTAGGAGTTGGTAACAATGGGTGTAATAGTGAACGAGCGCACGGTATCAAGCGATATAGACTACCTTGTGAAGAGGTAAGAGTTGATACTCCCTTGCCCAGTCCCGGGTCCCGCGCTTTTCTTTTTACCCTTTGGCGCAGGCTTGGGCTTCGGCTTGGGCTTCGGTGCAGGCTCCTCTTCCGAAAAGGATTCCCACGCAGGCTCAAGCTTTGTGACTGAAAAGAAATGTCAGTCTGTGTGGGGGAGCGGGTAATAGGACAAATGCTCACCAAGATACCCATCCTCATCCTTAACTTGTACCTTTTTATTGACCTTTCTCCTCCCGCGTCTTCTACCGCCTTTGGTGACAGCGCTCACAACACTACCGGTAGGGAGTTCGACAGGCTCGTCTTCTGGCGGCTTTTGAACTTCTGGAACTTGTTCTTCCAACTCTTCTTCCTCCTCATCGCTCACATATTCCCTTACTCTCCTTTTAGGCTTAGCTTTGATATCTGTCAACTGTTAGCACCCGGGAAACAATCAAGTTGGCAAGCACAAACATTCCTTCATCATCACTCATCTCTATCATTTTAGTAAGTTCATCATCCCTCTCCCTTCTCTTTTTGACATCTTCAGCGGTATCTCTAAGGAGAGTAGGTTCAAAATCTTCCTCTTCCTCGCTACCAAGTTCCATTTTAACCGGGACTGAAATCACAAATGAGTATCCATCATGGTAATCGTAAGATGTGAGTATAACCAACCTTCTTCAGTTTTAGGACTATGCGCAGTTGAAGAAAGATCAGATTCCGCCTTCTTATTGGCAGCATTGCCCCATGAAGTGAACAGATTAGAAGATCCCTGTTTCATCAGTGCAGCTTATGTTGCCTATTGAGAATGCTTCATCTGAGTAGAAGTGGGCTTATTCTCTACCTTGGTCTCAGGTTCACGTTTCGCCTTAGCCTTTGTATCCGTTTCGACTTGGCCTCAACTCTTTCCTTTGTCTCAGCCTTCTCACTCGCCTTCGACACGGCCGCGGTAGCCACGGCATGCGGTATGGCTGGTGGCCTGTTCGGCCTCGGGGCTTTCTGTCACTCGGTTAGCACAAATTCAGTGCCAGTAACAAGGAGAAGGGACCCACAATCGCGGCACGATTAACTATCATGCCCTAGATGCTTCCCGCAGCATGTTCATCCTCGTAAATGAATTCCGCGCGAACCCTCTCCGAGCAAGCCGACAACACACTCAAATCCTTAATCCTGCTCGGTCCAAGACTATGAACATGAACTGTCTTGATGTTTTCGATTTCCGCTTTAACTTCTGAAACCCCCCCACATTAGCCACCCATTCACTCCCCCAAACCATCTTCGAGAAAAACAAGATGAAAAAATAGGAGAAAACAAACCTTTAAGTCTCTCCTCACCAATCAATTTGACAACCTTCTGATACTTAAACCCCTCCTTCTTTTCCCGCGGTGTAACCTCAAAGGGGCTCACGTTCATATCCTCATCTTCGTCCTCATCATCATCACCATCCTCGGCCTCTTCAATGACCTCCCGCTCGCAAGTGATGATGTACGTAGCATGGATACTCTCATCCTTCTTCTTGTGACACTTGTGGAACTCGTAGAGCATCTGCTTCGCGACATTGGCATGCACTTCGAGTCCGCACGCTAGCATGCGGTAAGTGACCTTGAAATTTTGCCGCATTGTTAGCCACCGCGCACCCCCCGAAATTTAGTTAGCAAATCTTACGACTTCACATTCATCAATAATAGAAGACTCCAGGTATTTCTTAGAGTTACCCATTGTGAGCCCTCTATTTCGGGGTCGAAGAAGCAAAGATTGGAAGGTGCCGTTGCTGGGATGGTTGGTTGGTTGGAATGGCGGTTTGGCGAGGTAAATTGAAAATCTGGGTCGACGCGAGGGAGAATGCCAAGACATGATTCACCAATTTTCAGATACGTACTCGCGCGTTTCCGAGATGAAAAGCCTCACGACCTCTCACTCGACCTGAATTGGATGGTGGAAATCCACCACGGTGGAACCTCTGATTCTAAGAATAACTCGGGGGTGGATTCAAGCGGAACGTGGAAGAAGGGGGGCGGTCTTGGCATAGGAAACCGGTGGTAACAGGGGTGGGAACCGAGTGATATCACATGACACTGAATGGGGGATAAAAAATCTGCGTACAGTTACAGTATGGAGAACACACTGGTGGAGTATAATCAAAATGCTATTCTCTCAATCAACCGCAAATTCACATACTGCACCAGGCACACGATACACCGCCGGACAGTGCCCTAACATAAGATACCACAACCCCACCCTGCAACCAGTCACACCAGCAACATCCACTAAAACATCTGCAGGCCTTGGAAATGCAGAGCAGGGTATG
>PYWC01000028.1:2114668-2137033 GCA_003182015.1 Tuber magnatum | reverse complement strand
AAAAAGAAAAAAGGGAAAAAAAAAAGAAAAAAAACAAGCGCAATGATACATAATAATGATAATAATAATAATGACTCACAGTTGGAAGTCCTAAGATGTAATGATTTTGACCCATGACCCAGATGGTAAATCATGGGTCTCATGCATGTGCCGCACTTACTATATATAAGTAGTCCAGGGGACCCATCGGTATGCATTGGAGGCTTCGGTTTAGCATGAAGAGCGGGAATAGAAAGGGTCACTAGGATGGAGGAGGATAAACTCTTCACACCGTCAGTGTATCTTTCTACCAACACCTTTACTACTCTACCTTTCACCTAAGTGGCTATGTGGCACACACACCCCTTGTGAATAAGTCATCAAATAGGAGCCTCAAGTGCTGGGCTACCTGTCCCACGAAAAGCATTCTGGTCACAAATATTCAAGACTATAGTATCATTGCCTGTATGCGAGAAGGACTGACTGGTAGGAATTGTTACATTATACCACCTTTCTGTCCCCACCACACCCTGCAGTTTAAGTGTAGGAGGACCTCAGATGGCCTCCTGCTCCTTCCACTCTGCTGCTGTATTTTGTTGCTTGACCTCAATCACTACATTACTGTTGACTGCAAGTCTTACAAGAACCACAGTAATGCCCAGGCTAGCTTTCTGGAGTGCAGAATTGACAGAATATCTGATCTCCAGATGATTGAAGGTGGTAGGTAGCTGGGTAGGTTTAAGAATCAAAGTTCTATCAGTCACAGGTATACGTTCACGGAACCTCTTTGTAGATTTGGGCTTCTTACGCGTAGCTGAGGAGGTATACTGTTCCTATTGTACAATGTAGGCCCAAGTCTTGCCATTAGTAGAGGGTTGGGGGAGAGTTGGAGGAGTAGTATTAATCTTGTCCAACATTAGTAGAATACTCTCTAAAGTTTCCTCTTGCCAGTTAAGCATTGGTTCTATATCAGTAGCACCTGGAACAGATACATTAAGTAGGTCCCTGCTAGCATAACTGCTGATTTTAGTAATAACCTCAAACAGAAACCCCTTATTATTATTATTATTATTATGTGTCATTACGCTTATGGAGCCGTGCAGGCTATGAAGCNCCCAACGCCAGAACAAGGCAGCTTCTGCCATGGTCCTGACTGTTGCCGCCAAAGATTCTACAGACAAAGCCCTCAGTGGAGGCCTCTCACTCTTTGGCAGGAAATTCAAGGTACAGCGGTACCTTTCCTTTGGTCCTGATACACAATGCTCCAGATGCTTGGAGTTTGGCCATCACCCAACTCAATGCAACAAGACCCCCATTTGCGACATCTGCTCCCAGGAGCACCCAGCCCACCACCACACTTGCGGCAGATCAGACTGCCCTCCCAAGGGCAAAGCATGCCTCCATACAACGATCAAATGCAACAATTGCGGCAATCCCTACCTAGCTACCTCTAAGGAGTGCCCCACCTACCTTCACTCACACCAGGCAGCAACTGAGAGGAGGAACAGGGCTGTTTAGGTTTCCTTACTATTTTTTCCTGTATTTGTTAGGCTTCAGGTAGAGAGGAGGATTTCATTACTTGGTCTATGACGTGGCCACTGAAAAGCTGCTACAATCATAGCAAGAGACGGAATTTTGGACCGGTACCAGGTGGTACCTTCTGTATGTTAGTTGCCGCTTCATAGCCTGCACAGCTCCGTAAGCGTAATGATACATAATGATAATAATAATAACGAGTCTGCCCCTCATGCGAGGAGGAAGGGGAGACTTTCGATCACGCTATACTACACTCCCCAGCTAAGGCCAGCAATGCGAAGCCCACCTCCAGGGCGTCGCCAACCTGGCACCTGATGCGCCTGCTTGGTCTTCGGTTTCCCTCATTTTGGGGTTAGCCGCCTACATTTCAGCCACAGCCACTGGCTTTCCTCCATCTATGCTGGCCATCAGAGCAGCTACGGCCTCGGCCTTTACGTCCTCTCCCGGGTTGGGTACTAGTACCCGCTACTCCCCGTGGGGATAGGGTTTTCGTTACTTACGTTACCTTACGTGTTATGATTTTTCCTTTTGTTCAACGCCCGGGGCGGCAGTCACGCGTGGACATGGAGCGGGATTTCGTTACTTTACACATGTTTTTCCTCCTGGACAGGTTTTCCGGTACCAGGTGGAGGAGTTCTTTACTTGCTTGTTAGTCATCGTGGGTGATGCGAGGGGCTTGTGTGTCCCGTTTTTGGAGGAAGGGCAGCGTTAAATTTGTTTCCTTTATTGATGCGTTTGGAATTAAGACCTTGGTGTGCCATGGCANCTGGTTCAACCGTCACCAGTCACCAGTCTGCCCCTGGACTCCATTGCCGTTACAACCACAGCGAAAGAAAAAACCACAGCTAATTTTTCACCAAGCTTCCACCTCATTGGTCAACAACCCATTCTCACCGCTTCACCCCCCCTTTTAAAGACCTTTCATCAACAAATCATCCTCTATTATTTGTTCACCATCACCTATTATCAACCGAGTCTCTGATCCCGCCCTCTGATGCCTCCCAAGCATAGAGGCAGAGGCAGGGGGGCTGTAAACCCTCTAGGAGCCCCCTTTGACACTACCCCACCTCCTTACCCAACCTCGCCTGATGACACCCAGATGGGTGAGGGCAGCGCATCCCCCGTCCACACTGTGGGAACCAGTCAACCACCTGAACAACATAGAGCAAGCTCCTTGAGTGAACTTAACACTATTGTTAACGAGCAGGGAGGCTATATCGACACCATGGCAGACAATTACAATGAAATGCGCACTATCTTCAGGGCTATGAAGGCCCAGCTCCAAGTTGTCCAAGAGCGCCACATCAAGGACACTGAGGATTTGAAGACTCTGGTTGCATCCCTCACTAGTCAAGTTGCGGAAGTTCAGTCCCAACTCCTCCGTCAACAACCAAATACCCAGCACCAGTGCACCCTCCCCCCACCTCGTGCAGCTGAGACCTGGGCCCAGAAAGCGACCAGGGCACTGCTAGTTAAGCTTACTACCACTTCACCGTCCAGAAGCCACCCTGCCACCCTCCTCACAAAACGCGACCGCACCATTGTCATTGAGAGAGATGGGACACAACTGCCTGACAACAGCAACCACCTCATCATTTGTGATGCGGCCAACACCGCAATCACGAAACAGCCCCTTTCAACCGACTCCGCTGCCATTACAACCACAGCGAAAGAAAAAACTAGACCAAAGTTTTCGCCGAGCTTCCACCTTATTGGTCAACACCCTTTTCTCACCGCTGCACCCCTCACTTTACAGACATTTCATCAACAAATCATCCTCTATTATTTGTTTTTCAACAACCTTTATCAACTGAGTCCCTCCCTGATCCCCTCTGATGTCATCCAGACGTGGAGGCAGAGGCAGGGGGGCTGGAAATCCCCTTGCAGCCCCCTTTCACCCACAAAACCCNGACTCAGTTGATAAAGGTTGATGAAAAACAAATAATAGAGGATGATTTGTTGATGAAATGTCTGTAAAGTGAGGGGTGAAGCGGTGAGAAAAGGGTGTTGACCAATTAGGTGTAAGCTCGTCTAATATTTTGGTGTGGTTTTTTCTTTCGCTGTGGTTGTAACGGCAACGGAGTCCAACAGAAACCCCGGCTCAGGTACAGTATAGTGTGTCATAATATCCTCAATTTGTGCAATTAAGGCATGTAAGAGCTCCTCAAATCAGGGATGTTTGGACCTCCAGGCTGATGTAGGAGGAGGAAAGAAAAAACTCTAATCCATGTTTCAAGATAGAGAGACAGAGGGTGCTAGGTTTGGAGCATTTAGGAGCCTTTGAGCAGAGGTAGGAGGAGGAGGAGAGGAGCTGCAAACCTTCTGGAAAGAGCTGGAGGAGGAGGTAGGCAGAGGTGAAGAGACCTTTCCAGTATGGTCTCTCTTCTCAGAAACAGCAAGGTCTAGTATAGGGGGGTGTCTAGCCAGAGGAGTCAGAGGGTTTGGAGGATATGGAGCTAAACCTACTGAAGTGTGGTGGAATGCAGAATCATGGAGTAGGAATTCTACAAGAATTGGGCTACTAGTAAGAAACCAAAATTGAAGCAAATGAAATCTATCAGTAGTGCAACTAACATCTTCGGGTAATGAGTAACCTCTTTAATGTAACTTATCACTACCAGCTATCAGTGGCTAGAATTGTTAATATACCCAAAACTCATTGATACTGTTGATGTCCACCTTACTAAAGATACAAAAAAAACCCACCACCCCTCACAAACCTACAATGAAAGGTACTACCAAGTCTAAATCCATGAAAGTCCCTACTATTTTCTATATATCAACTCCCAGGATTCTGAAAATAGTTTATCTGATACTTCAATGCTTAAGTCCCTTGATCCACTGGTTGACCCCTTGGCAAGTGAACTGAAGTAGCTAAGAACTCAGGAGTGAAATAGGCCTTATACAGTCTTCCTGTATACTCACAGGTCTAGTACTACATCTATGGTACCCAAATTTCTACATTCTGATCTACCTTCTCGCATGGAAATGCAATCCTAGTGGTCTTAGAACTCCCCACTCTTGCCTGATTCCCCTCCTACATACATATACTTCCTCCCCTCTACTTCCCACTTCCCCTGTAATTTCCCTATTTCCAGAATATCTACCAGCCCAGCTTCTTTCTAGCCACTGCCCCCCACTGCCCCCTATAGCCAGGACCCATATAACTGGTACCAGTCTCCTAAATAGACATATATAGCAGAAGCTATTGCTTAATAAAAACCTTTTTCAGATCATAAGTACAAGTGAAACCTCCGTGTTCAACACAGGACATGTATTACATCATGATCCTGAATATTAGAGTATCAGTCTATTCTGAATGGGATAGTGGAAATAGAAGGCAGTGTCCATCTACCTATTGGAAATATACATAAGTCTGCGAAGGCAGCAACTCGTAAGCAAGGAGAGTAGGAAACTCAACTGTAGAGTCTAATAGCCGTGCTTCCCTACTGTCAACCATGTTCATAGCAGACAGCTGTCTACAGATAGTACTGCCAGCTGTACTAGACACTAAGTAAGGTAGTAAAGAGCAGGGTAGCACAGTATTTTCCAGGTATTGCAAAACACTCAGAGGGAAAGAAAATGCTCTAGGAGGATTAACCCCTAACAGAGAGGCACAAAGCTTTTTGGCTACAAAGCTTGAGGCCTGAATGGATGAAAAGTAATGCCTTCACCCAGCTAAGGACTCAGTACAGAGATGAAAAAGTAGGGATCATAACTCTTGTATTGACACATTTCTGATTAGGAAATAAATTTCAATAAATAGTATTGTAACTAAGATGGTGGATGTACAATATTAGTGTTTCAGTATTTGGAAATTGCAAACTCTTTCTGGTGGTCTTTTTCTGAAGGTAGCTACTGCCTTTACCAAAGTTCTTGTATTTAATTCGGTGGCTAGAAACAAATTACTACATAGACCCTGTTGGGTGCACAAGAAAAAAGCTATTTTTTATACCTAAATGGTATTTTCTCTTTACATAATCATAAAAAAAGGCAGGAGGTTTGGTGTACAAACTAAAATAGAGTATTTTTATAATGAATTTGTATCTATTTACTTTAGAGTTGGGAGTATATTAGACATAACAGTTTAGAGTAAAAACTTTGTTCAGAATTTGCTACAAAGATATATACTAGGTAAAATAATGTTATATAGACAAAATAAATACTAACTAAATTCTCTTAAACAAACACTCTCAAATGACTTTATAGTCAATTTGATTCCCTTCAGAACTATTTATTTTTGAAAGCTAATTGTACAATTAATATTTCTTATCAAGGAGTATGAAGGTAGTAGTATGAAGATAAATGGCAAGAGGTTGTTAGAGTTGGTAATAGCAGTTGTGCAGGAAGTTGAAGCTTAGTTTGATAAGGAATTAGGTTGAAACTCTATCCTTACAGGAGAGGTATATGTGGCAGGGCTTTTGGAAGAAAAGTGCAATAAGTATCAATTTTGCGAGGTTTCCCAAATGTCTTACAAAATCTTTGTCAAGCTTTGTGATTGATTAAACTAGTATGAATGGTCAAAAGGAATAAAGTTGGTCAGAATAGGAAAACAGGTTGCTATTTTCTATTGGATTGTAGCAAGAGTAGCATCAAATCGGAATGCACAAAAGCAATTTCAAACAAGGGCTAGAAGAATAAGCAGGTAAGATGAAAGCAGTCCAGTATAATTCTTTTTGTTGATTACTTATTTAGTGGCATAGACCATAGAGGGCTAACACAATTGATTGAATATTTCCATTTTGCATTAGATGCTCTTGTTGAGCTTAAGAAAAGGAAAGTAAAATTACTACAGAATGAGTACCTATAGAAGATTGGGAAGAATTGTAAATTCTATCCATATTTCAAGTATGCTGTGGAAGTAATTGATAGGATGCACATTCAAGCCCATGGTCCAGCAGCAATGGCTCATGTATTTTGAAATGAAAAAGGTCACTTATTACAGAATGTCTTTCTAGCTTGCATCTTTAATACATACTTTGTATTTGTACTTTCTCAATAGATGGGCTCTGCCCATTAGCTGAAAACTTAATAACACATATCAGGAGGGATTCAACATTCTAGATAGCAAGTATTATTTGGTAGATAGGAGATATGCCTTATATAAAAGGTTTCTAATCCTATATTGCAGGGTTCAGTATGATCCAAATAAACAACACTAATCATCTAATAGGTACAATATTTTGCTCTCTAATTTGTAGCTGAATTCTTATTATAAACTAATAATACATGTAGACCAATAACAAATATGGAACTCTTTAACTTAAGGAATGCCCAGTTGAGAAATCTGATCGAGCAGGCTTTTGGAATTTTAAAAAGACAATTTCAAGTTTTGCAAGGAACCCTTGGGTACAGCTTACAAGTACAGATAAAACTTTTACAAGTATGGGTAAGATTATATAATTGTATGGGGAAAAATACAGTAATAGTTGGATCTGGGGCTGGCCAGGAGATGGCGGAACTTTTACTTTTACAGTCATTTACGTCTCAAGAGAAAGGTAAGTTCTAATGTGATACTGTTTTGAATGAGTTACAGAATGGATGATATTTCAAGGTCTTCTACATAGATGTAACCGGTACGGGTTACTAGGGTTTTATGTTTGGTTTTATAGTATTGGTTGATACTTGTATTGTTTCGTGTGCTATCGCTTGATACACACATTGTTTTATGTTTGGTTTCACAGTATCGTTTGATACTTGTATTGTTTCGTGTGCTATCGGTTGATACACACATTGTTTTATGTTTGGTTTCACAGTATCGTTTGATACTTGTATTGTTTCGTGTGCTATCGGTTGATACACACATTGTTTTATGTTTGGTTTCACAGTATCGTTTGATACTTGTATTGTTTCGTGTGCTATCGGTTGATACACACATTGTTTTATGTTTGGTTTCACAGTATCGTTTGATACTTGTATTGTTTCGTGTGCTATCGGTTGATACACACATTGTTTTATGTTTGGTTTCACAGTATCGTTTGATACTTGTATTGTTTCGTGTGCTATCGGTTGATACACACATTGTTTTATGTTTGGTTTCACAGTATCGTTTGATACTTGTATTGTTTCGTGTGCTATCGGTTGATACACACATTGTTTTATGTTTGGTTTCACAGTATCGTTTGATACTTGTATTGTTTCGTGTGCTATCGGTTGATACACACATTGTTTTATGTTTGGTTTCACAGTATCGTTTGATACTTGTATTGTTTCGTGTGCTATCGGTTGATACACACATTGTTTTATGTTTGGTTTCACAGTATCGTTTGATACTTGTATTGTTTCGTGTGCTATCGGTTGATACACACATTGTTTTATGTTTGGTTTCACAGTATCGTTTGATACTTGTATTGTTTCGTGTGCTATCGGTTGATACACACATTGTTTTATGTTTGGTTTCACAGTATCGTTTGATACTTGTATTGTTTCGTGTGCTATCGGTTGATACACACATTGTTTTATGTTTGGTTTCACAGTATCGTTTGATACTTGTATTGTTTCGTGTGCTATCGGTTGATACACACATTGTTTTATGTTTGGTTTCACAGTATCGTTTGATACTTGTATTGTTTCGTGTGCTATCGGTTGATACACACATTGTTTTATGTTTGGTTTCACAGTATCGTTTGATACTTGTATTGTTTCGTGTGCTATCGGTTGATACACACATTGTTTTATGTTTGGTTTCACAGTATCGTTTGATACTTGTATTGTTTCGTGTGCTATCGGTTGATACACACATTGTTTTATGTTTGGTTTCACAGTATCGTTTGATACTTGTATTGTTTCGTGTGCTATCGGTTGATACACACATTGTTTTATGTTTGGTTTCACAGTATCGTTTGATACTTGTATTGTTTCGTGTGCTATCGGTTGATACACACATTGTTTTATGTTTGGTTTCACAGTATCGTTTGATACTTGTATTGTTTCGTGTGCTATCGGTTGATACACACATTGTTTTATGTTTGGTTTCACAGTATCGTTTGATACTTGTATTGTTTCGTGTGCTATCGGTTGATACACACATTGTTTTATGTTTGGTTTCACAGTATCGTTTGATACTTGTATTGTTTCGTGTGCTATCGGTTGATACACACATTGTTTTATGTTTGGTTTCACAGTATCGTTTGATACTTGTATTGTTTCGTGTGCTATCGGTTGATACACACATTGTTTTATGTTTGGTTTCACAGTATCGTTTGATACTTGTATTGTTTCGTGTGCTATCGGTTGATACACACATTGTTTTATGTTTGGTTTCACAGTATCGTTTGATACTTGTATTGTTTCGTGTGCTATCGGTTGATACACACATTGTTTTATGTTTGGTTTCACAGTATCGTTTGATACTTGTATTGTTTCGTGTGCTATCGGTTGATACACACATTGTTTTATGTTTGGTTTCACAGTATCGTTTGATACTTGTATTGTTTCGTGTGCTATCGGTTGATACACACATTGTTTTATGTTTGGTTTCACAGTATCGTTTGATACTTGTATTGTTTCGTGTGCTATCGGTTGATACACACATTGTTTTATGTTTGGTTTCACAGTATCGTTTGATACTTGTATTGTTTCGTGTGCTATCGGTTGATACACACATTGTTTTATGTTTGGTTTCACAGTATCGTTTGATACTTGTATTGTTTCGTGTGCTATCGGTTGATACACACATTGTTTTATGTTTGGTTTCACAGTATCGTTTGATACTTGTATTGTTTCGTGTGCTATCGGTTGATACACACATTGTTTTATGTTTGGTTTCACAGTATCGTTTGATACTTGTATTGTTTCGTGTGCTATCGGTTGATACACACATTGTTTTATGTTTGGTTTCACAGTATCGTTTGATACTTGTATTGTTTCGTGTGCTATCGGTTGATACACACATTGTTTTATGTTTGGTTTCACAGTATCGTTTGATACTTGTATTGTTTCGTGTGCTATCGGTTGATACACACATTGTTTTATGTTTGGTTTCACAGTATCGTTTGATACTTGTATTGTTTCGTGTGCTATCGGTTGATACACACATTGTTTTATGTTTGGTTTCACAGTATCGTTTGATACTTGTATTGTTTCGTGTGCTATCGGTTGATACACACATTGTTTTATGTTTGGTTTCACAGTATCGTTTGATACTTGTATTGTTTCGTGTGCTATCGGTTGATACACACATTGTTTTATGTTTGGTTTCACAGTATCGTTTGATACTTGTATTGTTTCGTGTGCTATCGGTTGATACACACATTGTTTTATGTTTGGTTTCACAGTATCGTTTGATACTTGTATTGTTTCGTGTGCTATCGGTTGATACACACATTGTTTTATGTTTGGTTTCACAGTATCGTTTGATACTTGTATTGTTTCGTGTGCTATCGGTTGATACACACATTGTTTTATGTTTGGTTTCACAGTATCGTTTGATACTTGTATTGTTTCGTGTGCTATCGGTTGATACACACATTGTTTTATGTTTGGTTTCACAGTATCGTTTGATACTTGTATTGTTTCGTGTGCTATCGGTTGATACACACATTGTTTTATGTTTGGTTTCACAGTATCGTTTGATACTTGTATTGTTTCGTGTGCTATCGGTTGATACACACATTGTTTTATGTTTGGTTTCACAGTATCGTTTGATACTTGTATTGTTTCGTGTGCTATCGGTTGATACACACATTGTTTTATGTTTGGTTTCACAGTATCGTTTGATACTTGTATTGTTTCGTGTGCTATCGGTTGATACACACATTGTTTTATGTTTGGTTTCACAGTATCGTTTGATACTTGTATTGTTTCGTGTGCTATCGGTTGATACACACATTGTTTTATGTTTGGTTTCACAGTATCGTTTGATACTTGTATTGTTTCGTGTGCTATCGGTTGATACACACATTGTTTTATGTTTGGTTTCACAGTATCGTTTGATACTTGTATTGTTTCGTGTGCTATCGGTTGATACACACATTGTTTTATGTTTGGTTTCACAGTATCGTTTGATACTTGTATTGTTTCGTGTGCTATCGGTTGATACACACATTGTTTTATGTTTGGTTTCACAGTATCGTTTGATACTTGTATTGTTTCGTGTGCTATCGGTTGATACACACATTGTTTTATGTTTGGTTTCACAGTATCGTTTGATACTTGTATTGTTTCGTGTGCTATCGGTTGATACACACATTGTTTTATGTTTGGTTTCACAGTATCGTTTGATACTTGTATTGTTTCGTGTGCTATCGGTTGATACACACATTGTTTTATGTTTGGTTTCACAGTATCGTTTGATACTTGTATTGTTTCGTGTGCTATCGGTTGATACACACATTGTTTTATGTTTGGTTTCACAGTATCGTTTGATACTTGTATTGTTTCGTGTGCTATCGGTTGATACACACAATGTTTTGCAATATCGCTCATACTGGAGATAAGCGATATGCTGTATTTAATGACCGCTGATTCCCGCGATGGAAACAGCAGACTTCGACAGATAGTATTCTTAAATATACTTGGTTGAACGGTTACTTCTTTGATCTCCTATTACACCCCGTTCGAAGCCTCCCCTAGCCAGCAGCGCTCACTTCGTGTTGATCACGAGGCCATCTGCTCCTATCGTACCGCTACGTGACTAGGGCCTGGCCCGAACACGTTACAATAGAGTTGGTAGACATTCTGCAGCTAACATTGATGTATACCTGGGTATGTAAGATAAAAATAATCCTGATGCAGAGAATGATATAGAGATGATATAGTTATATGATCAACTAGCAGAATGGATATGGAGAAACCATCACTGGTACTTGAGATGCAATCTTTTTAATTAATCTTGTAAATTAGAATACAAGATAGATAGCTACTAGTCAAATTTGCTTAAAAGTCTGAGAAAAGTCTAATAGAAAGTAACTAAATATGATTTGCTCTCTTCTTATAGTTGTTATTGTTATTGCTTTTTTTTCCTCTTGTTCAAGTAGAATATGTGAAATGGCTTATAGCTAATCTTACTTTTATAGATTTAATAAAAGATTGACTGTTACAAACATAAGCCTTGCAGAATACTAATACCTATTTCTGTTTCAAGTAGCTAGATATTGTTCTGGCTGTCCATATACTGTACTTAAATAGATATAAAGCTGACTCTCACAGTCTAATATTGGTCTTAATAATAGCTTCGGTACTAGTTACTTGGTATTTGATTTCCTATATATCAAATAACTATTTAACTACAAGAAATTGGATAACTAGATTTCCCTTCTGAGCCATCCATTCCTCAATATTCCTGCTGTAAAACCTTGAAATACACATACCTGACATAATTTTCCAATAATATTGCAGCCTTTACCAACTCATCTTTTCTAAGTCTCCCCTTATACTTACATCGCAATAGTCTTGTTGTAATCTCTTGTTTTAATCCAGAACCTGGAGTTCACTGTATAGTAGCCTCCTCTGCAGTCTCCTTGTTTACTGCTGCACATGTTTCTTGAAGAACTTTAACCCTCTTGCAGCTTTTTATCCTTTATCCTGGTGACAGCTTCTCCTTATTCTCTATCGATTTAGACCAACCCCTATACCTTTCAGACCTGGTAAGACTCCGTTCAGAAGAACTAGCAGCACTTTAATCTCAATTATTCACTACAACTACCACTAATACAGCCTCCATACTACACTCCCTAAATCATGTAAATTTATTATTTTGTCCTAGGCCTTCCGTCTTCATACTGTTTCCTCAATCTATTCTCTCTTCTACCTCAGCAATTGAGAGCATACTACCAGTTCTTGTAGACTGTCCCTTAGTCTATATTCTAATAAACAATACAGCCAATCTATCATACTCAGAAAGTCTCTTGTTGTAAAATTTGGTAGCCTTTTCATGAACCTATCAGATATAATATATACTTAGTACTTTAGATAACTTTCTACTAACTATTGTTATGAGATACAATACTAGTATACTTAATTCAAGATAGGTTTGTCATACTGCCACAGAAGCAGTTGATATAGTATTATTAATTTTATTACAGCCAAAGTAAGAACTCTGCCATATTGCATGCATAATCATAAACTCTCTTTTCAACCACTTGGCTAATTAGCTCTTATGCTTTACCAATATCTATTTATTTATAACTTAATTCTGATTCCTTTGCCTTTGCCTAAATTTCTATAACTGGCTTTATCAGAATACTAGTAAATTTGTATTCAATTTATTAACAATTGTAAACTAAACAGGCCTTTTAAAACCAATTTTATCAGGTTCTCTATCTCAAACACACTCAAACAGATCTTCAGTCGGAAACCTTTCTGTTTCATGGATCGACACACTATTGACCATTTCTGATATGACTCCGAGAGTGTACCAGATAGTGGAGGGTAGTTCTTCATTTACCAATTGCTGAAGAAAAATTGATATGCTTAAAACGGTTAGAAAATAAGTAGAAAAAATAAGAAGAGAAAAAAGTCAGATCTAGTAAAGGTAAAAAAGACTTGAAACTACTAAAGAGAAAAGACCTGAAAAGTAAAGTTCAAGAGTCTGTACCTGTTAGAGAAATTCTGGAAATGCAATAAAGGATAGAGTATTGAGGAAAGAAAAATAATAATAGTAGAAAGCTTGGTGGTAACTAGAGTTGTAACAGAATTCGGAAAGACTATCCTTTTTGAAAACCTTATGGTAGGCAGCCAAGATTTGCTAATTGTGTATGGTAACCAGGAGTTACTTATAACATAGTGTAGTCACAACACTAATTTTTCAAGCCCTAAAATAATTGTAAAATGATCCATCAAACATCAATATTCATGCAAAATGGCATTGTCTCATGACTGTGTGCCAAAAAGAGTCTTATATTTTTACAAATAAGTAGAAATTACTTACTATTACTAATATATTACATAATCTATTATATAGTTAATGAGGTATCAGGATCCTCCACTAGGCTCAAAATACAATAATCCTTTTTACAGATGGGTTTTTAGAATTTAATACTTTGTTACTTACTTTACCTTATATTATAAAATACAATTAACCACTCTTTTTCCCTATTCTCTAATATTAGCTATCCTCTGAGCCAATACCTCATAGTAGTATAGTACTTACTTTATTCTAGTATATAAATCAATATCTTTAAATATTTCTTACTTATTCTTTACCTGTTGTTTTAGAAAACAATAAACTTGGTAATACTATATAAAATGCTGGCCGATTGGCTGCTGTAATGCCTTTCCTTGCCTTAGAGAAAGATATATGATTTACAACCACCTCTATTGCACCCTGCAGAATTTGCTACTACTTTTTATATAGTTTCCTTTGGACATACCGTAGTTTTAGTGACTTGTTGCAGAACCTCTTATGTTTATTATAACCATTTTGAATATAGACTTTCAGTAGACTTTTGTTTATGTCTACCAAATCACATAAATATAGTAACTTAAAAACTTGACTAATAGTAACCTGTTTAATCTTTTGTGTTACAGTATCAGCATATATCAATTGGTTTTGGTGTTAGAACTTGTAGCATACATTCTTGCTCAGAATTATTATACTGTTTATAATAATATTAGAAATAAAATTCTAAGCTATCTAATTTTCTGTATTGCAATTAGGTCTCTCTAAAGTATATCACAACTTACCTGTTCTTTTAAGTTTTATAGACTTAGTCTCTACCAGCTTTCATCCTCTGTCTTTGTTAAAACTCCAGTTCTTGAAAGTTATTTCCTAATTGACAACAGCTCAACATCTAAGTTACAATCACTACTTTTTCCTGTCTGCACCCATTCTACTCACGGGATATAGACTTCACTTTTCATCTCCCTCCGCCTCTAGCCTTGTAGGTAGACATCATTTTACTTCTTCCTAGGATTTAAACCTCTTGAAACCTTTTCTTTCTATCTGGATATTTCACGGTACCTGGAATATACTTTTCTCCCCCACTTTTTCCTACCTTGCCCAGTATCAGGCATGGTCACTGGGACTATTTCCCAACAACCTAGAGCTGCCAATATAGAGTTCATAGTCAGACTGTATGGATAACAGGCTCTACTAATAAGTTCTCTACTCTTTTTGTTCATAAGTAGCCACGTTATCCAACATGTACACATTTTCAATAGGTCTTTGGAAGCTGACTTCTATCTTTACCACTTCTCTTGTGATCAGCAAGCACCGTACTACCTCTCTCCTCTATCTTTTTGCTACAATTACATCTATATAGTGCTACTCTTCTTGAACTTATACCCTTGGACATCTCTCACATCTGGCTTTGATACTGTCCACTGTACTTCAGCATTATTCACCTTGGCTGGCATCTTAATACTAGGCTTGTATCCCTTTCAACTCTCTACACCTGGGCTGGAGTTGGTATAAAACTCACCTGCTCCATCCTCTTTACCCACTCCTATTTCCAGTCATTTGGCTGCCCCACACTTCTCTTATAGGATTGTATAGCACAGTTCACTTCTTCACTGTGCATGTGTAGTGATTAGGGCTATATGCTGTGGGCTCTTTTATAGGTCTGTTAGCAGAGCTGGGACACTGCTCTTACCACTAGTGCCACTCTACTGAGTGGAGCTCACTTTTATTTTTTGTTTGAAATTATATCATAGGTTTTCCTGCTGCTTCCTGCTTTCCCAATACAAGTATTTTCCTTTTCTTGCTGTTCCTTCTGTTAGGGGAATTTGATTTGAGTTTCTTTCTGTAAGGCAAGATGTGCTATTGAGCTAAGATGCGAAGGTTATTAGGTAGTCGTTTTTTCCTTGAGGCATACCAGGTATATTGGAAATAAAGCTTTTGGTATATTATATGACAAGGTGTATATGCATTTCTATCCTATAGGAAATAAATACAAGATTAAATAATAATGACCCTTCTCACTTTTATGACTTCTTGCAGTATTTTGGTTTATAGCAGTTGCTTTGGACGCAGAACTGGATCATAAAGAAATATTTTCTACAATTCTGGTAGAGATTTTGGTATGATGCAAGTGATTGATATTGAATAGGTTCAAAGAGAGGAATACAAATACCAGTCTGATATTCAACAAACTTATTCATTTATTATGCTTCAAATTATAAAAAAATTACAATATAAATGTGAATTGAATATGTACTGGTCCTGAATGTTAGGTCTTGCATTAACCCATTTTCCATATATAAACAAGGCATTACAGGATGCAACAGCCTTAGTATGATACATGTTTTGAGTGGTTTGCACTATACATGTTTTGGAGTGCACGAACTATATAAGTTAGGCTGTATCTTATTACCAGTATAGATCAATAGCGGCTCTGCCCTGTTGACCGCTGTGCACACTTTGCTAGCTCTATCTAGGCTAGTGGCAGTAGCATCCACTGCAGCTGCCTACGGTCGAGCTATGTCTTGCCCTTTCTCGTTCTCACTCCCTTCTGGACGGACTGGACGACTGGGAGCACTGGATTCGGGTTCTCGGCGAAAGTATATCTCGTACCAATGCAACTAGACTAGGTTTCTGATTTCCGTAGCCGTATTTCTCTCCACCACCACCTTTCTCCCTTGACCCACATAATCCAGAGGCGGCGAGGGTCACGTGTCCAGATTTTTCATCTCTTCCCGAGCACTTATCCCTTGCCATGTCTGTACCAAGACAATCCCTGGATGTGACTAGACCCTACACGACCAATTTACTGCGTCTTACAAACTGGTGTCATACCGGTACAACCAAACTGGTCCGAGTCGGCATCTTAATTTTGGTTTAGGGGTAAGATTTCCTCTGTCCCCGACAACCTCAGTTCTCACGCACCTCGCGCTCCTCCTGCGACCACAACCCTACGGCAAATTTCACCAACAACTTCTCAATCCTTCCCGGAATATCCTTTGCCTGCTCAATCTTCTCTCTATATTCCCCACTTGATGAGCCGGGTCGTCTAACCAACTCAACGCAAACGAAATTGTCCCCCGTTACGTCCCCATTACCCTCTGCTGGTTTGTCGTCTTACAACTCTTCGCAAACCCACGCGCCTGGACAGGCTTCCTCATCTCCATCGACGTCGCTAGCATTAGATCCGTTGCGTTACGCTTCTGCTCCCACCCTTCCCCAAATAGGCTCTTGGGGTGACGTTCAGGAGGAGGTGACGGAGAAGCATCCAGAGAGCTCTCAAGCTTCGCCCTCTTATAGCAACCAAGATCCTGAGCCTCCACCACCACCCTATACTGAATCTTCTTCCCCGATCCGCTCGTTCGCTTTCTGTATGGCTGCTGCTGGGGGATCCGCTTCTATTATTACGCAGGTCCAGCAAGGGGGCCCTCCTCTTACAACATTCGGTGGTAGGATCACGTGCCACCCCTTGTTCCTATTCGATGCGCTTGCTAACGTACCTTTTGTAGAAACAGCAAGTGAAGAGAATCTCACTCTAGATCTCCGGTATCAAATCTTTTCTACTTTTTCTCCCCCTGCTTCTCGTGGGGTTTTAGCGTCGGACTCTGTTGACTTTGCCGGCGATCAGAGGTACCCAATTTGTTCTTTCACGTGATGAGCTCTTGACTCTCCCCGAGTTCGTGTTACTATCGCTCTTCCCTAATGGCCTCTTCCCCGATGGCCAGGTGAATTCCTTCCATGACGAGGGCGTGCATTCGGTTGATGTGAGCGTTCCTCGATGCATGATCCGGTTCGTTTATTTCTGATTGATTCCAGTTCGACCCTGTTTGCCTCCAGTACATGTTAGATTTCTTTCGCCAAGTATCTTCTACCATTACTGCCTCCAACAGTGGCCATGATGAAGCCGATATAGAGAATGGCGCGTCCCCTTCTATCCCCACCAATGTCCTTCAAGATCGGGCCGGCATTATCGTTCTAAGAGAGGATCTTGATTTCTACGTCATCCCACCCCGCAGAGATATTTCTCATCCAGACATGGTCTCTGTCAAGCGAAGCGCAGGTAATGTTTTGTTAAAACAGGATGGTATTTTTTCCGGCCTCAGGAGAACCGACGATGCCGGGACGACTGAGCAGCATCTTATTGAAATGTTGACAGCGGGGTAGGAATCCCTTCGTTATTTCCCCATTTTCTATGACAACCCCGGCTTGCTCGCCAAATTCTAACTTGCCGGATTTCTCTATAGTGGATTCAATACGGATGATAGGTGGGGACACCGAGCCGGTGAACCGAATAAGGCAGTCATTTGTAGTCTTGCCCTCGCCAGGCTTCGGACCGACGTGAGATCGTCGGCAGGCGATGGGAAGGATAGTAGCACTGTCGGTATGGCTCAGAAGTTACTTCTGTTCTGGAGAAAACCTGCTGTATGAGCCCTCCTTGTTGCCAAATAATTGTCTGCCAATATCTGCCGCTGACACCATGTCATGGAACCTTGCAGAGACGATGTTGGTGGGAAGGTATGGATTTAGAAGGCGTGGAGGGCGTGGATGGTAAACTAAAGGTTTGGATTCGTCGCGTTTGGACTTTAGAAATGGTATGTCATTGTCATTCCCCCTTTGCTTCCGCCACATGACTATCCACCGTTCTATCTTCTCCCTCCCCACTGCTAACGATTCTAAAGAGTGTTATAGGCCTGCGTTGACAATGTCTCTTTAACGCTTAACTATTATTCCTCCTCTCGTTTACTGTGCTGGGTCCAGAAAATCTCGACTATATTGGGCATATCGCCAGTGTAATAATCTGTTTCATTCTGTTAATTCTTTTTCTTTCTCAAACATCCCCCCTTCCTTGTGGGCCGTATTCTCTTGGATTTCCATGCGTCCTCCCATCTGGCACGAAACAGACGCTAAAAAGATGGGAACGCGCCCCTATCTTGTTTCCATCTCATGGTTAACCCAAGGCGTTTGTCGTCTCTTGATGTTTTTGTTTGTTCAGATTATCGCATTTCTTTCCCTGTGCTCTGTTTCCCTTTACTTCATATAATTTCACAATCCACCCCCCCTTCTTTCCCTACTGTCATGATCTCTGTTTATACCCCAGATACAGGTTCATTTGTTATCTGCCCTTGAGTTACTAGCTTTTTGCAATGAGAAAGAATGCGGCTGCATTCTAATGCCTGGTCAGGTTACAGTGAGGCGACGTAGTTTCCAAGTCCCTAGTATTGCTATATGGTTTCTCGAATTTTGGTTTATGCTCTGTTTGACGCTTGGTGACAGATCATGTTCATAATTGAGAAAAGTCAGTGCGAGATGAACTGGAGGTTCCTGGTATGGCTCGGATGCCGGTGATTCCGTACGTTAAAATATCGCGAATACATAATTACAGTGGCAAAGTGCAGTATTGAAGTTGATCTAGTATATGGTATGTTACAACCCAACTTTCCATTCCGAGCACCACTGGTAGCCACACCTTCATTACATTCCTCGAGCGGGATATCTGAATGGGTAAGACAGTTTGGGTTTCTGCTTCCTCTATCACCCAAATCTGCTAAGTACCTCCCGCCAACCCCCGTCGGATATGGTGTCCATTCCTTTTTTCTAGCTGACGGGGAGCGTCCTGTCGGCTTATGGTAAACTTACGATAAGGCCCGGCACCGACCTTTACACTGCTCCTCACACACCTTCCAATTGTGCTAAACTACCTGTAACTTACCGCGTAGTATGATAAACAAAATGGCTGTCCCCGTAGTGCCGGGAGTATGTCGATCTATATAGTTATGATTCCAAGATTTAGTATCCGGTGAACATTGCCGTGGGGACGGTTGAAATCTGAAACCGGCAGGGGCCCGTTCGATCGGATTAGCCGAGGGCAAAGACCTGAAGGGACCCTCGAGGAAATATCCTTAGCATGAGGTGTGGCGATGGCTTCTCAAATTGCACACTTCTTAGACTTCCGTCTGTCATGCGTGAGTACTTACACATGTGGTTTTCTAATTTGTATTAGTCTTTTCTTATGCGTGGTTCCGGGAAACTTCTCTGCCCCGCTCTGTGTGCACCTTCATTGAGGTTTCTCAGGCAAATATAGGTTTGTTTGGATGACGACCCATCGTTGTCTACTTGGCATATAAATCCGGTGTACTGTACAGGGCCAATGAAGTGTTCGGCTCCGTGTTGCATTCTGCCTCCAGCACTGATGTAGGGCCTGGCACTATGATACTCCGACAAATTCACCAGCGACAACGGACGGTTTCCCGCTGCTTCCCCCGAGTGGCCGGCTCAGGTCGAGTGATCAGGATTAGGCTCTTGAACCATAAGACACTGGCAAACGGCCTGGCACAGGACGCGAAGCACATCTCGACAGGCACCACTCACGACGGCACAGTTATTAGCAAGCTCTCGATACCTGTTCGAGTCTCAGTTAGTATAATATTCTGCGATGATGGAAGTTAGCAAATTGTTCAAAATGTACAACTGGCATGATCTTAATAACTCAGTACTAAAATACAACTTGGTACGAAGTATATACTATGGTAGCAGACTACTCAAGTCGCCGGTTTGAAGTCGCGTTTCTATACGTGGTATAGGGGTTCTTGGCATGGGAAAAGCGGCTTTTCATAGAGGGGATTTGAAATACCGGACAAGCATATCATAGCAGTGGTAATCGATAAGAAACAATGCATTAAAAGATTACAAATCATAATTTAAGTTACGCAATGAATTGCTAGCCATCAAAGTTGTTGTTACCGCCAGGCAGGATACATAGTTCCAGCTTTTCATGAAAGCTAGCACATCTTCAATCCATGCTTTCCTGAGGATACCCCTCCCAAGTTCGAACAAGTACTGCTTTTGCCTGCTCAATGGTTTCCTGACTTCCTTCAGTAAACTGAAATGTAGCAATTTGGCCTTTTTGGTCAGACCAAACTGGTTCAATTTTGTTCAAATCGGGTGAGCAAGAAGGCCAAGTAAAGGTAACAATACCTTTTTGCACCCACGACTCGGAATCAATTGGTTGGACAATTTGGTGTGCAGGAGCATTATCCTCAACAAGGTATGTAATAGGCATACTAGTTGATCATTGTAGGTTATTAATTGAGGGATAATGAAGTGGTTTCAGAATTCAGGTATGGTGAGAGATCCAGTTGATCCCACCTGTAGTCTGATAGGTTAATGGCTGTTTACCGAATACTTGCCAAGGACCATATCGACGTGTCTTCCTTCGGCCTGTTCGATTATTTCTGAGGTTTTGCCATTCAATACCATTGTTTATTTCCTATAGTGCTTCTGCCTGCCAAACCCCTGGCACTGCTGCTTGTGCCTGATTGAGCTCTTGTCTTTGTTGCCGAAGTTGGTTCTTATATACAATAATGTCACAGTATTGTTGTTTGTCATCGGGTGTTTCTTTCTCTCAAATATGATAGGGACCATGCTAAGCGAAGCAAATCGCACCCCAAAACATCACCTGAATTGTCTCGTGATCCTGCTTGTCGTGAATTGCCCATTGATTTGGGTCTGCCCCCTGCAAGCATGCAACATTTCACTGGCATCTTACAGAATTAAATTCTAACCACATTTCATCTGTGAAGACAATATGGTCAATCGCAACATATAAGGCCATATGACAAAAGCCTAATCTCGACTGCATATTCTGGGAGGACAGGCAGGGCTTATAAGTGGCCTTTCTTTGAAATAGTCCATGCTGATCATGAAATACATGCTCAAAGATTGCTTCTGCAGCTTTGATCCCAAGCTCCTTTACGATATCTTCCAACAGCCTCTGCCTGCAAACTTCATCTTTTTGGGATAAACCACACAATGCACTGGACTTTGCACTGCTTTCAGGAAACTTTACTGATTGTCCCCTGCCATAGATATCTGCTAAACAGGCTAAAATATCCTGAAAGTCTGTTTTGTCGGCCATACCAATCTCCAAATTATAGTTAGGTATTTTCATACTCCCAGTAATATATAGTTTTCATACCTTTGCTCTTTTAATAAAGTCAGTAGCAGGTCTTTCTTTTACACCTGTTATCTGCTCAATTTGAGCTAAAGTAAAACATGTATACTAATAGAGGGTCAAAACAACACTCCTTATAGGCATCGGTACTCGCGGAGCAGATCTGGGACCAGTATGACTGCGACGCATCATTGCTTTGCAGGTAGTTGAATTGGATTCTCGTAGGTTTCCATTCTGATACAGTCCTGAATATGCTATCGGTATCTCCCAGAATGTGAACTTAATATTGCGCCTCGTACTGAATAGAAAGATTTTGTACTGATTTCACACACACAACATGACTTTATACTTGTCCATTACTTTAAGTTGTGTGTACTAAAAATACTCCCTAGTTATGCCAAGAACTCCAATACCAGATATAGAAATATGACTTCAAACTTGTGACTGGAGTAAGCTTGAAGAAGGTAGTGTGAAGACAGATTGGTAGATACTCTTGTACTTGATACTTAGCAAGATAGGCAGTAAACACAAGATAGGCAGGTCTGTATTTAATATAGGCAAAGGGAAAGAATAAGTGGAAAGTAAAATACAAACCAAAGTGAAAATGTCTCTGGCCCAGAAAACCTGGTAAGAAAAGCCAGAAAGTATGTTATTATTATTATTATGTATCATTACGCTTATTTTTTTTTTTTTTTTTTTTTTTATATGTCGGATTGATTATAGCTCAACGACGTACATAAAGGTCGCACTATGGCATACTAAGGCCTTAATTCCAAACGCATCAACAAAGGAAACAAAACTAACGCTGCCTTGCCTCCAAAAACAGGATGCACAAGCCGCTTGCATCGCCCACGATGACTAACAAACAAGTAAAGAAATCAACCTTCTGATACCGGAACACCCGTCCGAAAGGAAATTCATAAGTAAAGTAACGAAATCCCCCTCCTAGTCCGCCCGTGGCTGCCGCCCCAGGCATTCAACAAAAGGAAGAATCATAACGCGTAAAGTAATATAAATCAAAACGGTAAAGAAAACCCCATCCCCATGGGGAGCAGGCAAA
>PYWC01000028.1:1986787-2025346 GCA_003182015.1 Tuber magnatum | reverse complement strand
TGGCATAAGATAAAACTACCTGAAAGTCTATGCGAGAACTCTCCTACTCCAACAATCAATCCTCTCAAGACCTTAATTGAGTGAAGCGTCAGGCTTAACGATATTAAGTTTTACCATCTACTTTACTCTTACATCTGTGTGAACTTTTGGCGATAAGTTTGAAGTTGTTTGGTGCGGTCGCAAGCTTGGGATCCATCTTCCTAGGGGTGCCCCCGTTACAGGGGATTGGAGTCCCTCGTGATGCAGCTATAGGTGTTCGCTCCTCCTAGCATCTTACCCGCTCAAAGAATCCAGGTGACGATGCGTGCAGTGGCCGAAACCCTGGGGTAGCCGATACTGCTGGTGGGAATGCTATGGCAGGGAAGGTATCTGCAGCGGGCAACGAAACTGGCAGAGGTGTGGGTCTTGGGCCGGCGATGGGAGGTACGGGAGTTGCAACTGAAGGTGTTGCAGGGGAAATGTTTGGCGCCGGGGTCGGACGAGGAGTAGGGTCAGGTGTATCTGGCGCCATAATACCCTTCAGTTTGGACGTCCTTTTACTTACTCAACGTCGATCAGTTGGCCTGACCATTGGGCTGCCCGACCTACTGCGGGCAATTGAGGGGTGGACCGACAGGGAGCCTGTAGATACTCTTGAGAAGGAGGAGGTATAACTGTAGCCCTCACCTTTCAGGCTTTCCAACATCTGTATAGCGATTAGGCTCAAGTATGCCCTCCACTCGTCATATCTGGCTCTCATGGCCAACTCCATGCCGCAAATCTCGGGCTTGGTATGGACGAGCGGGAGTCTGGGCGCGGCCTCTAACATCAGAACATCATACTCAGCATCAATACTATACCCTCCCTCAAAGGCCTTTTCCAAGGCTGCCATCCGAGTCTTCAATGCCTGCTGATCCTTTATCATCCACAGGTATGCCTCCAGCAGCACCTTCATCCATTCCACCGCGGCCGTAGCGATCTGTGTTAGGAACACCTGCTGCTGCTGGTTGTTCCAGTTCTTCAGTTCCCGCTTCCCTTTCTCAATCGACTTGGCTACTTCCCAGCCGATATAAGGTTTAACGAATTCACGGGAGAACCCGCTAAAGGGAACTCCGTGGGGTGGGGGAGGGAGCCTGTTGTGCACTAGGGTAGGGTCTTGGAAAAATGAGAGCGCCACGGCGCGAGGGTCCGTAACCAGGAGTCAAGGCCGGCAGCAGGTAACTGAATAGGAGCAGCCTCCCAGAGCGGCCGGCGGCAGTCGCCGTCGATACCGCGAACATGCGCAAAAAGCGACGCACGAAATGTGTTGGCGGTGTTCTCATCCTGGTCCAGGTCTGAATCTGAATTGAATTCCGTTCTGGTTCGAAGTTCGATACTAGCCATTCCGCTTTCCACTCTGGGCTACTTGTTCTAGACAAGGCTACTAGTATTCACGCAAGGTCCGTGGCGAAGGTCGGAAACAATTAATCAGGAGAGGAGTAAAGCGAGGAGCTCGCTTAACGATATATCGTAACGGGGGCACCCCTAGGAACATGGATCTCCAGGCTGCGACCGCTCCGAACCACTGGAACCTTGTCGCCAAAAGTTCACCCATATGTAAGAGTAAAGTAAACGGTAAAACTTAATATCGTTAAGCCTGACGCTTCACTCAATTAAGGTCTCGCGAGGATTGATCATTGGAGCAGGAGAGTTCTCGCATAGAGCTTCAGGTAGTTTTATCTTGTTCTAGAAACTCCCCTATCTGTTTACTCCCACCATTGGAGTACAGCCTTATCTGCTAAGGGTGGTCAGCCACGTCTCCTGGCACACCCTTCAGGCATGTATGTGTCGACACACCCTGGTCGGCGTTCACCTTATGGGGTTCTCATTTCTGCGGTGCATCTCCATTTTGCCCGCCGGAGTGAGAAACCTCTGCATATTGGTGTCTTGCCAGTGGCTAACAGTCAAGGCCCCTCATGAACTAGACTATCTATGACACCCTTCCCATATGCATTGATCTCTACTTGACTCCGGAGGCTACCATGAGCGGTTTATCTATTTGCTATTTATGGGTCTCGGGCTTCCGGTGTCTTGCACAGGGCACAGTATTCCGGCAGTGATCTAATGGGCACTACCCATGACCACTACCTCAGATCTCCCTCACCTGTGGTAGGAATCATGCTTCTAGTGGCTCTCCACTTCCCTTTCAGAGCCTCTAGCGTTGGGAGCAAGTTTGGGCTTGGTAGGTGTCAAACTCTCCTGGTCGGCCCGGCACCACATGGGACTACCTTTAGGACCCACACAGTGAACACCCATTAACTCTGCCAGTTTTGGTCCGTTTTGCTCCGAACAACCTAGAGGAGGTACTCCACCTTGCACCCTATGCCCGCCTATATCTGCTGTGAACAGCTTACGGTCGACCGGACGGCAGCGACGCATACGGTGTTACAAGCATGTCTGCCAAGATTCCTCTTTGTTAGACTGCACACAACTACACAACCGCTTGCCCATGACGTCCGGGCCTGAAGGCGGGGCCGGAGGGGTATGATAGGAATCATGTCTCCAATTTACAGCTTCATCGAAGCTATGTAGCTCGCCCAATAGCATCCCCTAGAACCCCAGATTCCAGTATCATGCATGGCTTCGCGTGACAAACATTCCCGTCAATTTTCCCGAACTGCCCAAGGGACTTTGTATTGAAAGGTAGCGTAACTCAGGACTCTGGGCAGGGTAACCAACGCCCCAAGACAGGGTAACCTGATCCCGAGGGTAGGGTAACCTTGTCCAGCGGACAAGTTAACTTTTCCCCGTTACCCAATTTATCCCGTCGCCGGCGATAGACCTTTCTGACCTGTCTCCAGTTACCCGGCCTCGCTGAGCAACTGCCCCGTCAGAAGTCCCTAAGTACGCTGACACTTCTCCCGCGTGTATCCAGGTACCTATGTCCCGGACCAGCCAATTCTGTTCATTCACGGAGCCTGGGCCATCGGGTCTCCATAGGTCAAGTACTTACTTGCCTGCCGGCACCTACCAGTTCGCCTCCTGACTACCTGTGTCGGTATAGGTTCCGTTTGCCATAGCTCATGTATGCTGGGTCGTTACACTAACCCTATTCCTACAAGAACTATGGATACCACCAAGAGAAGGTGTTGGTGAAGCAGCAAGAATCTCGAAATCCAGGACCTACTGCATATACCCCCAGGATGAATGAAATACAAAGGCCAGGTGATGGCCACACTAAAGGCAACCAGGGAAGCAAGGTGGTAGTGCCACGACAAGAACGCCAGGCCACACCTAAACCTTCAGACAGGCAACTTGGTCATGCTAACTGCCAAGACTATTCAGACCAAGCACCTCTCTAAAAATCTTGGCCCAAAGTTGTACAGGCCATTCCAAATCCTGGAGGCATGCTTCAACCAAGCATTTAAGCTGGAAATCTCGGAAGGCTGCAAGATTTATCCTATCTTCCATATATTATTGTTTGAGCCTTATCGGATGTCAGTTCTACTGGCTCCAGAGCAGCCTCCTGGGGTGCTGAAAGAGATAGATGGCGACTTGGAATGGGAGATGGAAAAGATAACAAAGAAGCAGGTTATTTCCCATACTCATAGGGTTTATGGGCATACTAGGACGATCTGTGAACTTGAGTACTTTGTGACGGAGTGGGGGTGTTCCCAGGATGAAAACACCAGGGAACAGTGAACACATTTAGGGCCCATAGCAGAACTGAGAGAAGGGTTTCAAAGGAAGTACCTAGAGATACTATGGAAACAGAGAAGGGAGAACAAGGAAAGGTCTTACTGGGCATGGCCAAATAAATGTGTGAAGGTTTTTCAGCCTATCTTACCGAGTGCTTAAAGCAATTTAATTTGTACAATATTAGAGAAATTGGGTATAGAGATTGGAGCTGAACCCTTAGAGAGAGGAGCTCATGTTACACATTAGACGAACTGGTACAACACAATGGGCCTGTTAGTTGATCATTGGTATAAGGTCATGTGTTCAATACCAGGGTCTGTCGGAGTATTTGGAGAATATGTTAATTTCTACCAAGGTGATGCCAGCAGAAAACCCTCAATAATGCCACCACCCAAGGTGGCTGACACTAGGGCTTTGACTGAGCTTGCCAGGAAGAACTCTGGGCTACCCTGACCAGGTCAAACGAACCGAATAGGTCGCTTGGTTCGTGGGGAGAAACAAAAATGCAAGGATTTCTCTGCTATGCCAACAGATGGATGCCACCCGGGAGGAGGTCGGCTACTCTGGTAGGAGTCTCTGGCTACCATCCAGGGAGTAAGACCAAATATCAAGTCCGGTACTGGAGGAATGTGGAGGAAATTCCCGACCTGGGGACAACACCCATGCGCTGATCATTCCCCCATGCCCAAAGATATAAGAAGCTACAGTGCCCTGATGGCCTACCGCGTGGAAGGTTAACCCAGAACATAAAGTTGCCTAAACATCATGGGTCCGATAAGACAGGAGCACGCCTCCTATGGGTTGATGCAGATGCATAAGCAATCCACTAGTAGTGCCAAGTGTGTTGTCGGAGCTGATAACCTTATATGCAGAGATAGAAACAGTAGCTGCTTGCCACAGCGAAAGGGTTCTGGTGACTGTGATCAGAGAGAACACTGTAAGGAGAGAGATAGAACACCCTCCACACTGTTGGAAGGAATGAAAGTCAAGTGGAATAAAGTTTTGCAGGGTCTATGAAGTTCGTAGAGGAAAAGGTGGGAGGAATATATAGACCGTGAACGCCCAGAAGCAGAATATAAATACCGCGCTGCCTCCCCTGCTTTACAGATATCATTAGTGATAGAGAAAAGACCTTAACAATATTTTCATTGTACAATATACTTTTATATTACTTCTATCCTGATATTTCAAATGAGCCTTCCTAGCAATTACCTTGTCACTTATTAGGCCTCAGTCTAGACTCGTCTGTTCTTAGAGTCGGCTACCACCTAATTCTATAGCAGAAGCTACTCTGTCCTTATACAGCGCGTGGGTCATAAGCCATCTGGGAGGGCAAAGGACGAAAATGGCAGGGTTGAACATGTGAATCTCTTCCTCCACAGTTGGGAAGATAACCATAGTTGGAATCCTGCAGATTATAACCTTTTGCCAGATATTGTCATTTCGGAAACCACTCGCAGCTGGTATTGCTACTCTAATGGCTTGATCAATTGCCCAGTGATGGCTCTTGAAGAGAGAGGAGGTACTAGTCTTCTCGCTGCTAATCAGAAAGACATGGTAGTTGGGCCTAAACACGATGTTGGAGACCAGTTGTTTCTTGATAGCTGTGTTTTCAGCATCATAGATGGCAAGTTGTTTGGCATTACCAGGCAAGGCTGCACTATCTGTCTTAATAAGGCTAGTATAGTTGCACAGGGAGACAGGTGAAATAACTGGAGTTATGCTTAGTAGAGGTAGGGAAAATTCGATGGGTAGGCTTTTCATAGCTCTCCTGTCCCTGGTATGCTGTGTTGGAAGTGCTAGTTGGAGGCTGTTGGAGGGAGCTGGGGTGGTTGTTTGGTGGTGAAAATGGATTTGAAGTTGTGCAACTTGAGCGGTAAGAGTGGCCACCAGTTCTTGGAGCTCTACCACATCCTTGATGTGTCATTCCTGAACAAGTATCATGTGTTTCTCCAGAGCAGAGAAGGCAAGTTTCATTTGTTTACAGCCTTTGGTAATATTTCCTTGGCTTTCAAAGTGGAGATCAATGTTGACCTGGATCAGACCTGGTCGACTCCAATCCTTAGAGCTATCAGGGACATGGGACAATACTGGGGGAATGACTGTGTGCACTGGAGAGGCGGTACCTTCCGCAATCTGTATGTCATCGGGTAAGGTAGGCGGGAAGTGCTGATGCAGTGGTTGAAAGCGGGTGGCATGAGGATTGTTGACTCCCCTACCACTACCCCTACATTTCGATAACCTTAGAGGTCATAGCTAAAGTACTCAGTAGATAAATGTTCGGAAAAATATATAATAGATAAGGATTTGTTCTTGAAAAGTCTTTAAAAGTGCGTGCGAAGCAGTGAGAGTTCGGAATTGACCAATGATATAGATGCTTGGTGAAAAGTTCAGTGTGGATTCTTCTTTCACTGTAGTTGTAGTGACACCAGAGTGATATTCTTCTTCTTAGTTCCTTTAACAAAGACAGACAGTAACTACTATCTATACAGATTCCTATCTATTAAATGAAAAGACAAATAATAAAGGAAAAAGAACATGAAACCTGGTGAGAGAATGCACTTGATACTGAAAACCTCTCAAACAAGTCACAAAAGGTATGTAGAAATCTTAGAAGGTATGATGGAATAATGAGGAACTAATCATGAAATAAATAACTAATAAGTATTGATAAATATATATATAACAAGTGAAATATTCTCCATACCATACAATATTATATATATATTCTGTTTCATGTTATCACTATAAAATATTAGTAAAATATACCTAATCAGTCCCTCCAGATATATTAATATAAATGGTAGATACTAAATTAATAAGGTCCCGTACTTGTGTATGGCAAGGGTCAAAATTATAAAAAGAACAACAACCGTAGATGAATATAGGTCTACCATACTCCTGGTATCCCAGAAAAGACAGAGGTTGCAAAATTCATATCTTGTATCAATCTACAGAGATGGGATATAATAAAATTACCAAGCTTTTGAATTTCTTCAAGTGACCTGTTTTGACCGTAATAAAAAAGACAGAAAACGATTATAATAAGACCCATTATGCACTGAGAGCTGGTAGATCAAGAAAGATAGCAGTTGATAAAAAGAAAATTACACTTGGTGATATTGATACAGGACCATATTGAGCGGGAAGGGATGATATATAAAGACTATTGCTAGTCTTGAAAAAGGCAATATTAAAAGAATGTCTTAGCAACCTTATTTTAAGTATGAAACAGGGAGAAAGAAGTCTTCATAGAGCAATAAACAGAAGGAGAAGAGTAAGGTATTTGCTAGAGAGCAGAGAAATTGGATCAGGACTTGAAAGTAGGTAGTTTTTGTTAATAAGTTCACTACTGAGTATAATTTAAACTTAGCAGGAAAAAGGTTAAGACTCAAAAAGATGAGGTACTAAAGGAAAAAAACCTCAAGTGAAACTTGTAGTTAGGAAAAACCAAGATTGAGGTCTATGTGTAATGACCTAGCATACATGAGCTATGGCAGGTGGAACCTATACCAATACAGGGAGCCAGGAGGCAAACTGGTAGGAACTGGCAGGCAAGTAAGTACTTGACCTACGGAGACCTGATAGCCCGGACTCCGAGAATGAACAGAATTGGCTGGTCCGCGACTTAGGTACCTGGATACACCCGGGAGTGCTGTCAGCAAACTTAGGAACCTCTGAAGGGGTGGTTACTCAGCTAGGCAGGGTAACTGGGGAAAGGTCAGAAGGGTCTATCTCCCGCGACGGGATAGACAGGGTAACAGGGAAAAGTTATCTAGTCCACCGGACAGGTTACCCTACACTCAGGATCAGGTTACCCTGCCATGGGGCTTGGGTTGCCCGGTCCAAGGTCCTGAGTTACCCTACCTTTCCATACGAAATCCCTGCTGGAGTTCGGAAAATAGGACCAGAATGTTTGTCACACGAAACCAGGCATAACACTGGAATCAGAGGTTGCAGGGGATGCTATTGGGCACGCTACGCAGCTCGGAAGAGGCTGCAAATGGAAGACATTATTCCTGTCATACCCCTCCGGCCCCGCCTTGAGGCCCGGACGTCATGGGCAAACGGTTGCGTAGTTGTGTGCAGTCTAGCAAAGTGGAATCTTGGGAGACCTGCTGGCAACACCATATACGTTGCTACTGTCCGGTCAACCGTAGGGTGTTCGCAGGATATACGTGGGGGCATAGGGTGGAAGATGGAGTACCTCCTCCAAGTTGTTAGGAGTGAAATGGACCAGAACCAATGGGGTTAACGGGTGTTAACCGTGGGGGTCCCAAAGGTAGACCCGGGTGGTGACAGGGCAACCCGGACAGTTTTACACCTACCAAGGCCAAAAGTGTCCCCAATGCCATACGCTCTGAAAGGGAAGTGCAAAGACACCGAAAGCAGGATTCCTACCACAGGAGAGGTGCATCCGAGGTAGTGGTCATGGGTGGTGCCCATTGGATCACGCCAGGACCAGTGTATCCTGCAGAAGCCAGCGGAAGTCCCGGAACTGTAAATAGTGGATAGATAAAACCCTCACGGAAGCTTCCGGGGCCAAGTAGAAATCAATGCACAGGGGAAGGGTGTCATAGATTGCCTAGTTCATGAGGCGTCTTGACTGTTAGCCACTGGCAAGACGCCAATGCGCCAAAGTTTTCACTCTGGTGGGCAAAATGGATATGCGCCGCAGAAACGATAAATGCACCAGGTGAACGCTGACTAGACTGTGTGGACACATGCAGGCCCAAAGGGTGTGTCAGGAGACGTGTCGGACAGGCCTTAGTGGAGAACAGTGTGCCCGAATGGTTTGAGTAAACTGATGGGGGACTTTCTGGCATAAGATAAAACTACCTGAATGTCTAGGAGAGAACTCTCCCACTCCAACAATCAATCGTCTTGAGACCTTAATTGAGTGAAGCGTCAGGATTAACGATATAAAGTTTTACCGCCTGCTTTACTGTTACATTGGTGTGAACTTTTGGGGATAAGTTTGAAGTTGTTCGGTCCGGTCGCAACCTTGAAATACATTTCCCTAGGGGTGTGTGCTTCACAGTATATCGTTAAGCGCGCTCCTGGCTTAACTCCTCCCGGGATTAATTGTTTTCGACTTGCAGTACTGACCTTGCATGAATACTGGTAACCTTGTCTAGAACAAGTAGCCCAGGGTGGAAAGCGTAATGGCTAGTACTTAACTTCGATCCAGAATGGAATCCAACCCGGATTCAAACCTTGTTCCTGACGAACATGCCACGAACACATTTCGCGCATCAGTTTGTGCGGATGTTTGACGCGTTGACTGGGCTGGTCATCAGTTGCTTCTGGAGGCTGCCCCTTTTCTGTTGCCGCGTGAACGCCTTGACCTCATGAGTAAAGACCCTCACCCTGCGGCGCTCTTAATTTTCCAAGACCCTACCCTTGTCCACAACATGACCCCTCCTCCACTCTAAGGGGTCCCATTTAGCGAGTTCTCGGCGAGTTTGTCGTACCTTCCATCGTCCCGGGGGTAGCCAAGTCGATTGAGGAAGCGAAGCGGGAACCAAGGAACTGGAACACCCAGTAGCAGGGTGTGTTCCGGAAGCCGATCACTACGGTAGTGATAGAATGGATAAAGGTGGTGCAGGGGCAATACTTGGGGATGATAAGGGATCAGCAGGCATTGAGGACTGGGAGGACACTGTTGGAAAAGGCTTTCAAAGGAGGGTGCAGAATTGATGCGGAGAATGATGTACTGATTTTAGAGGCCACGCCCCCACTCCCACTCGTGCATACCAAGCCTGAGAACTGTGGCATCGAATTGGCCATGAGAGCCAGAGACGACCGATGGAGTGTGTACCTGAGGCCAATCGGTATACGTATGTTGCAAAGCCTGAAAAGTGATGGCTACAGTTAGACTTCCTCCTACTCAAGGGCGTCTACACTCTCCCTGTCTGTTCCTCCCTCAATTGCCCGCAGTTGTTCGGGCAGCCCAACAGTCGGGCCAACTGATGGAAATCGAGTAAGGAAAAGGACGTCCAAACCGAAGGGTATCACGCCTTCAGATACGCCTGACCCAACTGCTCATCCGACCCCTGCCCCTAACATTTTGCATGCAACACGGTCAGTTGCAACTCCTGTACCTCCCATTGCCGCCCTAAGACCTACTCCTCTACCAGTTCCCCTACCAGTCCGTAGTTCTGACCAGTCTCCTACCACTCCTTTCCTACCTCCGGCTTCGGCACTTCCGGGATTCCAGTGGATGAGTGCCGCGTCACCTTGGTTCTTTGAACAGGTACGGCACCACCAAGGGTGCGCACCTGAGGCTCCATCGCATGGGACCCCTATCCCCGGCCCAGGAACAGCTGCTCGCGGGGTTCCTTAGGCACCAGTGATCCCTACGGTACCTTCAAAGCCAAGTCTTCCCGCCGGTCTCTCCACCCTCACAAGTGGCGATATCGACAGCCAAGACGAGTTCTTTCTCTCTGGCTATAAGTCAGAAGGGACCCAGATGTGGTGGATTCATTACCACCCCTATGGGTGTCGGAAGGGACCACGGACCCCGGTGAGGCATAAAAGGAGACAGAAGGAAGGAGATGGACGATCAAAGTCTGGGTACTGTGGGTTACGGAGGCCAGCTGGCGGCCCCGATACAACCCTTGAGTTCTCCAGAGTTGCAGTCTTTTCTGCGGATAACACAGACGGCGTCAAACCCAACTCTGCAGAGTGGGCGACGCCCTGTTCCACCACCAGCATCAGGACCATCAGGGGCTAACCCCCCAAAGGATGGCAACCAGGATGGCCAGGAGGAATGGTTTAATGGGTGCGATAGACACCGGGAATCCCAAGGCTGCAATACCGGAGGTAGTAGGGACTGAAATGCACCACCCGGAGGTGGTACGGCCCGGACAGGCGGAGATCCAGGAAACTCTGACCATGACAGCTCAGATGATGATGACGACGGAGATATTCTCCCGGATTTGACCCCCTGCCTTGGTGTATGCAAGGATGACTGGAGACACGAGAAGAAACGGCTGTGGGATTGCTGGCCAAGAGGCTGGCTAGAGCCCTGAGGGGTACTGGTTCGGCTTCTAGGCCTACACCAAGACACCGGCAGAAGAAGCCAGAGTAGCTGAGTGGTATCCCTCCATTCAAGGGCAAAGTTACAGAACTCACGAGCTTCTTGACCTTCATAGAGGTCAAATTTGAATACTTTACCGATTCCAAGTTAACCGACATGGATAAGGTAAACTTGGTAATCCCCCTTCTTGAAGACTCCACCTGAGCAAGGTATCTGGGGTTGCATGGAGACATCAACAAGGAAGCCGCCAAGCGCACTGGCGTCCCTGTCAAAGACGGCAACCCCTTACGGACATGGAAAGGGTTCTGAAAACGGCTGGAACAAAGTTTTCGGCGGAGACCAGGCTGTGGGAGATCGATCCCTTCTGGAGTGGCGAGAGCTTATAAAGAAGCCCCATCATATCAATGAGTACCTGGATAAGATAATTGATTACTTGTATAAGCTTAGCTATACCGATCTAGTACAGGTGTGAGACAAGGTTTGATCCAGCATTACGGAAGAAGTTTGGAATGCATGGGCACTTAAAGAGTCCCATCCCACCTACCTAAATGTGTACCTTGATCTTCTCCGCAAGGTTGGGCACATGCGGGAGAACAACAACTGGTTGAGTAACCGCATCATCCACCCAGCCCCCCGGTCTCCACCCGCTGATACGAAGCAGAATAGATATGCCACATAGGGCAGGTTGAAGAAGAGGGAACAACGTTCGGGCCGACAGAACCAGAGGTCGGCCAAACCTACTAGTTTCAACGCTGGGAAACAGGCAAAGCCGGCAGCCTCTGAGTATGCAATAGAGCATAAGGAAATCCCGTTGACTTTGACCTAACGCTGGGGGAAGCACAAGCCATGCACCAAGTGTGGTCGAAAAGGCCACTTTTGAAGAAAATGTAGTGCGACAGCTACAGTGATTAGTTCATCGAAACGCGGTAGTGGGTTGAAAGGGGTAGCCTCGGTAAGCGAGCCTACAGGAATGGACAAGCGACTAAAGGGCATTGAAGCGCCGCCTCTGGCTTCCTCGGCGAAGATACTTGAAGTCCGCGAGCCATTACCTCAGATCGTGGAGGTTGATACTGATGGCTCGGAATTGGTAAGAACCAATTCTGTTTAAGGTGTAACCTTATTAACCCGCAGCCATAGACCCCTGAGGGATAGATGGACATGAGCCACAGAGGTGGCTTTAGGGATGGGTAAGTACCCTTCTACCGCATAAACGACCGTGATACTGACTACACCCAGGTGGTGTGGGCAGGTAGATGTTGCGGGCCATGCGCGATGGACTGGGCTATCTCGCCTTTGTTGAGTTGCTGCTTATTTCCGTTGTTCTAGTTATACGTATTTCTTGCAGGATTTCCTTAGCTGGATGGGCAAGTCATAGAACAATATTTGGGTTGAGGCTGGGTGAGCTCCTGCTCGGGGAGAGGGTTGACATGGGAGAGGCAAGGCTGCTTCGCTTGGAACTGGTCCGACAGTGGACTTCTACCCACCTTGCGGGAAAGTGTTATGTTAAGTACAAGCGGAATTGGTTCAGGCTGGACTTGATCAAATCAATGGTGCTATTTTCGAGTTTAGCTGAGGAGGGTTTAGTACCCGAAATGATCCTGGCGTGATAGTAAACACCCTAGTTATTGAGAAAAAGACGAATCCCAATCCCTTAACATTTACCAACCCATTGTGGCCGCTCTTGTGTCAAAAGGCAAGGGACTACAGGGATTCACTGAGCCAAGATTACCAAGTCCCCAAGACAAGCGAAGAGGCACAAGTGGGGCGACTTGCCTGGTCATACGAAGTCTGTCCAACTGTGGGTCAAGTTAGGCAGGAAGATAGGAGCTAGACAGGTAAGCGTGGAGGCGCTCCTGCTACCTGATAGTGGAGCTACTGGGCCGGTACCTAGTAGCTGATGGGTTAAGGAGACTCAGGCACCTTGAGTACTGCGAAAGGTACACATGCCGATAAGCGACGCCTGGGGTAATCACATTTCAGGGCCAGGCCTACACTATACCAAGTCCCTACAGATGAGGATAGGTGACTCCCACAATGAGATGTGCTTCGAAGTTGCCGATATGCCCGACACTAAGGCGGATGGGTACCTACCTATGTCTTGATTGAGAGACCATAACCCTGATATAGATGAGAAGACAGGATTACTAACCTGGTGCGCAGATTCCTGCAAGGCTAATTGCCTGGCAGAGCAGGGGCAGTTAGTGTTCATGACCGACAAAGACTTACTAGTTGAAGACCCTAGTAATGCATACCTATTGGGGATTGTGCAATTCTCCGATAAGGAAGGTGCCGACATTACAGTTAAGCTACGCCCCGAGTATAAGGACTATGGGGATATCTCCCGTCAAGAGCAGATTGAGGCACTACCCAAGGACTCGAAGTATGACCATACGAGCGTGTTGCAACACGCAACTCAACCTCCGCTTGCGTCTATTTGTCTGTCATCAGAAAAGGAGCTTAAGGCCCTCTGGGAATATCTCAATGACATACTGCGAATGGGAAAGCCACCATGATCCCGTTCCTCTGCAGCAGCCTCTATCCTCTTTGTGCCAAAACTGGATGGTACATTAAGACTGGTAATAGATTCCCGAGGGCTGAATAAAATCATGGTGAAGAGTAAGTATCCTCTACCGTTAATGAATGACCTGCGAGATAGGTTAGGAAAAGCCGCTTGGTTCAACAAGTTGGACTTGAGAAAGGGCTATTACCTTCCGAGGTTGGCAGAAGGTGAGGAATGGAAGACAGCCTTCTGGTGCAGATATGGACTGTATGAATACACGGTCATGCCACTTGGGTTGTGTAATGCCCCAGCAACATTGCGAACCATGATAAAGGAGGTCTTTCGGGCGCTCATGGATGAAGGAGTCATTGCATACATGGATAACATCCTGATCTACTCTGAAACTATGGAAGAACATGTCACAATAGTGAGACATGTGATAGAGAAATTGCGGAAAGCTAGACTATATGTAAGCATAAAGAAGTCCAGTTTCCGCCAACGGGACATTGAATTTCTTGGACACAAGACCTCCAATATGAGGATCTCTATGTTGTCGTAGAAGGTGCAGACAATCAGGGATTGGGCACCTCTGACATGCGTTGTCGACGTTCAATGCTTTATGGGCTTTGCCAACTTCTATCGTCAGTTCATAGAGGGTTTCAGCAAGATAGCTAAACCTCTGACAGGCTTGACAAAGAAGGATGTCCAATGGGAATGGACACCTGCGTCTGAGCAGGCCTTCAACCATTTGAAGGAAGTGTTCACGTCCCAACCTAGCATAGTATGTTTTGACCCTGAACGGCCGACGTGGCAGGAAACCGACGGTAGTGACTTTGCATATAGAGCGGTCCTCTCCCAGTTCTGTGAAGATGAGAGATGGCATCCTGTGGCCTATCATAGTAGGAAATTTCACCCACCGGAGATTAATAATGATGTCTATGACAAGGAAACGACCACTATCGTAGCGGGGTTCAAGGGGTGGGATCATCTGCTATGCTCGGTAACGGACCAGTTGGTGATCTATACGGATCATAAGAATTTGGAGTACTTCAATAGTACCAAGGTCCTTAACCGAAGTCAGCACTGCTGGGCTGAGTTCCTGCAACCATTTAACTTCAAGATGGTTTACCGAGAAGGCCGGTTGAATGGCAAGGCAGATGCCTTGTCACGGCGCAGGGACTACCGCCCTGAAGGGGGGAGGGATTTTCCACCAAAGTCCTTTTTTCGCCCCAGCCATTCACTCAGGAGCCAGGAACAGGACATCTTGCCACCACAAGGGTTGCAGGTATGCCAAGAATTTCACCTCCAGTCTGCCCTTTGGGATCAACTACCGGTAGCGATAACCGAAGCCCAGGAATACTGAAGGATCCTGAAGGCAACGGCTGCTGGTGACAAGAAGGTCAACCGACCTTTCACCACAGGAAAGGGCTTACTCCTGTACAAGAACAGGTGGTATGTTCCCAAGGGTCAGAATCTGAAACAGACAATAATGAAGGCAGAACATGACTGCCGAATAGCGGGACACTGCGGGACTTACAAGACCATTGGCAGGGGTAGGGCTAACTTCAATGGGCCTAAGAGGGAGGAGCACATCACGGACTGTGTGTGGACATGTGTTGCATGCCAAAGAAATAAGTTCATCCAGTATAAGAAGTTCGGTCTGCTGGAACCTGTTGATGTTCCTATGCAACCAGGGTCCGCGATTCCAATGGACTTCATTGTAGCATTGCCTGAGTCCGAAGGATATACCAAGATCTGGGTCATGGTGGACAGATTCTCGAAAATAGCACATTTTATACGCCTGACCACTGAGCTACCGATCAAGGACCTTGCCTTGATATTCCTGAAGGAAGTTTGGCAGCTTTATGGGCTCCCAGAGTCAACCATCTGCGACCAAGATAGCCGATTCACATCCAAGTTCTGGATGAGTCTGATGCACTTGTTGCATGTGAAACCAGGTGTTTCGATTGCATTCCACCCTGAGACTGATGGGCAAACCGCAAGTGTTAACCAGACACTGGAACAGTACTTGCATAGTCACTGTTCCTACCGGCAGGATGACTGGGTTATGCTACTACCCCTTGTGGGTATGCATATAACCCCCCGACATCAGAATCCACCAGGTTGTCGCCATTTGAGATCAAATATCAGTTCAACCCCTGGACAAACTGGTCAGGTGTCGTGTCTGGTAAGTACAGAATAAACCCTAGCAGTGAGCTCTGGGTTAATGAATGGGAAGGAAGCTGGCAGGAGATTCGAGACACGATTCAACAGGCACAAGAAAGGCAACGGAAGTAGCATGACCAGAAGAGGTTACCGTCACCGGACCATGTTACCCTAGAGGATGTGGCTGCTGGGTGGGCAAAGAAAGCGGACTGGGTGATGTTGAGCTGAAAGAACGTGGGCACAAAGCATCCGATGGAGAAGCTTCACCACCGGATGTTTCAACCTATCCCGGTGAGACTTTGGGTGGGTAACCGACCCTGCGAACCCCTACTGCACGCCAGATGGAGCATGCACCCAGTTTTCAATGTCAGGTTGCTCGCACCGTACCGTAAGGATCCGGGATCAGGTAGGGTCAAGGATGTCCCTACCCCAGAGCTTGTGGACAATGAGCCGGGTTACATTATCAAAGCTGTTGTGGACAGTCGATGGTCTTGTGGACAAAGGCGAAGTTTCTCTCACCATTCGTCCCTTACCTGGTTTCATGGGAAGCCTCCGGGGCGGAGGAGAATTCATGGGAGCCCTATGAGATACTAGAAGGAACAGGCTTACAGGCCATTCTGGATTTCGACCAAAGATATACGTCCAAGCCGAGAGCCATACGCTCTTGGGGAAATCAAGTCATGGAAATAAGAGGCGACCCTAGAAGTCCGGGACAGACCGTACAGAAGAGGGGAGTGATGTAAAGACCCAGCATACATGGGCTATAGAAGACGGAACCTATACCCATACAGGTAGCCAGGAGGCGAACTGGCAGGAACCGGCAGCCACGTGCATACTTGAACTATGGCAACCCGATGGCCCGGGCTCCGCGAATGAACAGAATTGGCGGGTTAGGGACATAGGTGCCTGGAACACCCAGGAGCGGTGTCAGCCTACTTAGGGACCTGTGAAGAGGTAGCTAGTCAGCTAGGCAGGGTAACTGGAGAAAGGTCAGAAGTGTCTATCTCCGGCGACGGGATAGACAGAGTAACAGGGAATAGCTATCTTGTCCACCGGACTGGGTCCACTACTGTCAGGACCAGGTTACCCTGCCATGGGGCCTGGGTCACCCTGCCCAAGGTCCTGAGTCACCCGACCTTTCGATACAAAGTCCGGCGCGGAGTTTGGGAAAAATGGCGGAAATGTTTGTCACGTGAAACCATGCATACTACTGGAGTCAGGGGTCCCAGGAGATCTTAGTGGGCGGGCTACGCAGCTCCGAAGAAGCTGCAAATTGGAGACATTATTCCTATCATACCCCTCCGGCCCCGCCTTGAGGCCCGGACGTCATGGGGAAACTGTTGCGTAGTTGTGTGCAGTCTAGCCAAGTGGAATCTTTCGTGACCTGCTTGCAACACGGTATACATTGCTGCTGGCGGGTCAACCGCGGGCTGTTCGCTGGATATACAAGGGGGCAAAGGGTGGAAGGTGCAGTACCTCCCCCAAGTTGTTCCGACTAAAACAGACCAAAACTGATAGCGCTAACAGGTGTTAACCATGGGGGTTCCGCAGGTTGTCCTGGGTGGTGCTGCGGCGACTGGGCGAGTTTTACATCTGCCCAGCCGCCAGGTGTCCCTAAAGTCATAGGCCTTTTAAAGGGAAGTGGAGAGACACCAAAAGCATGATTCCTACCACAGGTGAGGTGCATCCGAGGTAGTGGTCAGGGGTAGCGCCCATTAGATCACTCCCGGACCACTGTGGCCAGCGGAAGACACCAGAAGTCCACGCACGGTAAATAGTAGATAGACAAAATGCTCACTGATGCTTCCGGGGCCAAGTAGAAATCAAGGCACATGGCAAGGGTACCATAGATAGTCTGGTTCATGCGGGGTCCTGACTGTTAGCCACTGGCAAGACGCCGATGCGCAGAAGTTCTCACCCCCGCGGGCAAAACAGAAATGCGCCCCAGACGCGATAACCACCTAAGGTGAATGCCGACTAGAGTCTGTCGACAGATGCATGCCCGAAGGGTGTGTCAGGAGATGTGTCGGACTGCCCCTAGCGGAGAAGGGGGTGCTCAAATAGTTGCAGTAAACTGATAGGGGAGTTTCTGGCATAAGATAAAACTACCTGAAAGTCTATGCGAGAACTCTCATACTCCAACAATCAATCCTCTGGAGATCTTAATTGAGTGAAGCATCCCGTTCAACGATATTAAGTTTAGCGCTTACTTTACTCTTATATCTGTGTCCACTTTTGCGAATAAGTTTGACGTTGTTCGGTGCAGTTCCAACCTTGGGATCCATCTTCCTAGGGTGCCCTCGTTACATACCCTTGGTCGGATAGCCTTGGGAACCTTCTGTTTCCTCTTCCCGCTGCCTCCCGGTCCATCGGGTCTCCAGCAGGTGCTGGTCTGAGCATGCTGACCCGTTTCTATGCGGCCTTGTTGTTGCCCGCCAGTGCCTGTGCTGTCCTTCCCCTTGTCTTGTTCTGCAGCTGGTGGACAAGGTTAATCTTGCCTTCTTTGTTGCTGGCCCATACAGCGAAGTTATTGGCCCTCCAATAGTTCTGGTCAGAGTGCTTCCAGGCTTCTTGCAATCCTTCTTTAATCCTACTCCAATGATACCAGTACTCTGTATCTTCCGCCTATTCCACTTCGACTGCTACCATGCAGAACCTGTACCAGATGTCAGAAAAGGTATCTTTTCCTTGCCTCATTTTCCCCCACTTGGGTCGTGCCCTGCCTTTGGCATTCCTGTCTCCAAACTGGGTATGGAGAGTATCTTGGCACTCCTCCCACGAGGCCCATAATCTGTCTTGTTTGCCCTCCACGTAGGGTATTATCCATTGCCTGGCGGCTTTCCTCAAGGGAGATGCTGCATAGTCTACCTTGATTGTGTCTTTTCCTTTGCGATACCCCTTGACCTTGAAGTACTTTTTCAATAGACTTAGGAACTGTCTTAACTTCTTGCGGTCCCCTGCAAAGCGGTCCGGTTCGCTCACTCTCATTCATGACTCCCAGTAGCGGCCGATTGCTCCCAGGAATCTCCTGGGCCAATCTTCAGTTATGATCAGGGCCTGTGCAGTAGATACTATCAGGGGTACTAGTGCTGCCACTGCGGCCATCCTTCCTGGTCATCATGTTTCGCCCAGGTAACTACCCATTGGTAAGGTGTGTTTGGGTCTGACCGGACTTGGGCTCATGAGGGGTGGCTTGCCCCTATACCTTGGGCATCTTGTACTCCCCTTAGGTTGTAGGTGTTGTCCCTGAGACCGATATCTCCTTCCTTATCTTGCGTGAACTCCGCGCTCCTACCAGTTACTATCTTACTGTCATTAGGTGTTACAGGAGACGCAACCAAATGTTATGGTTTACCACTACTCCTTATACTCACGACAGGTAATTACCTTCTTCTGTTTTCAAACTGCCCTGCGCTGTGTCCAAGAGCTCCTTGTGTGTCTTGGCACTATGTTAGTGTTCTCACTTCAGAATTGGTTTCTCCCCAGTTCCGCGAGTATTGGTCTTTATCTAGTTAACTTGATCTGCAGAGCAGATAGCTTCTTGACTCTATGTCTTGCCCCTCCTGGTAGAAAGGTTTAGAGCATAACCGGTTTTGTATTGTAAAGAGCATAAAGTAGTAGATAAGAAATAATACTAGATGGTTGCAGGAAGAGCTGACCCATCTCTGAAAAACTCTGCCTTTATATAGACCTCTTCCCACAACCCTAACCCTGTCCTGAACCTCAAGCGAGGTCATATGCAAAATCTTTCATAAGGTCATATGATTCAACCGAGTCCTGTGCACAAAACGTTAAAGATCTGATGTCCTCTTAAACAAGGTCATGTGGGAAAACATAAATCCAACGCAACATAAATCAAACACCTAAACCAACTACATGATCTACTAATGAGGTTACACATGAAATATAGCTAAGTCTGCCTTACTGGTAAGCATCCCTGGCTAGCCTAGACCCTTCCCATAACATCAATTGTATGTTATATATGAAATGCAGTCAAATATAACAAGTCCTATGACCTGCTAACAAGGTCATGTTTGTGAAAACAATTTAGACATAAATGAGACCCATGACCTGCTGACAAGATCATGTATGTGGGAACATAACTTAACCCCATGGACTCTAAATGAGGTCATGCATGAACCCTGTTCCTCGCTTCCACCACCTAGCTACCACTGCTCTAGCGAGATTATAACACCACAATTATTTCCTATCGTGATTGAACACGGGATTGTGGAGAGCATGGAAACTTCCCGCAGGTATTCAACGTATGAGCAAGGAGGAGGGGTAGAGGGAAGACCTCGCTTGAACTCCATCCCATTTGATTCTTATTCATCGATTGTGTTGTTCGCATTGTCAACAGTTTTCTTGGTATCATCGTGAAAGTAGTATAGGTTCAAGTCTCAGCTTACTTCGGATATTTGGGAAAGTGAATCTGCTAAATGGTTCCTCTTTCCGGCTGTGTAGACTATGTTCGAATCTTACTTTCCACAGGTACAGAGTCATCTAACCTGGTTTCTGCTTGGGTTCTTTGCACTTCATAGGTCTCTGAGGGGCTGGTGGTCCATTACTATTGGGGTTTCACTTCCCATTAGAATCTTGTGGAAGGGGTTAAGTGCCTGCACTATTGCTAGCACAGCCTTATCGCTACTTTGGTAATTTGTCTGTGCATTGGTAAACTTCCTGTTCTACAATGTGGCTGGGTGAGCCCTCTGATATAGGGGTCGCTGTCCCATCCATACTCCTATACCTTATTCCGTGGGCTCCATCACTAACCAGATTGGTTCCTCACTCTGTCTATCTATTGGCCACAGGACTTGGAAGTCAACGATCGATATCTTGACCATATCAAACCTGGTCTGATATGTGTTTCCCTATATGAACTCCATATTTGGCATTAAGTCCGTTAATAGTGCCATCAGGGTAGTATGGTATGGGAGGAACTGGGCCATATAATTCACCATTCTAAGGAAGCATTGCAATTCCTCTTGGTTCCAAGGTTTCTTCAAACATGTAATGGACAATCTTTTCTGGAGGGAGGCATGGATCCCATCTTTATCCACTATGTGTCCTAGTACTTCCAGCTTATCTCCGACCAGTACTGAATTCTTCTTTCTTGTATAGGATTTTGCTTCTCTGAGCCGGTTATATACTTGGTATATATGCTGTTCGTCTTCCTCTAATATGTCTGAGAATATTAGAATATCATCAATAGGTACCGATCCAAAATGGTGTGGGAATTCGCTCCAGTGGGCTTTCATTATCCATATAAAGGTTGCAGGTGGATTCCTGTCTCCTTGTAGCATTACCTTGCTGACAAACCCTCCAGATAGAGTCTTGAATGAGTTGAGCTTAACATGGTCATGGTCCGCCTGTGGTTGGATGTGTGTGTCACTTAGAGCAATCTTGCTCCTAAATTTTGCTCTTCTGAGGTGGTTCATGGTCCGCTGTTGGTTGGGGATGGATAGACTATCTATGATTGTGTTGTCATTTTGAAGTTTCAAGTCCACCAGGGGGTGGATTCTCCCATCCAACTTTGGTTGCATAAATATAGGTGCCACTCCAGGCACTTTCTGTTGTATAATCACTCCTCCACAAAATTTCCTGATTGTCCAATTTATAAGCTTTAACTTATATGTTTCCAGGATTGAGTATTTCAGTTGGTTTTTTAGGTCTGTTAGATCTTTTAGCTGAATGTGGTGGTTAATCTTATGTACAGGGGGTACTGTTTCCATTACCTAGTCTGAAAATACATCCTTTAATTGTTTCAACAATATTGCTAATACGATGTCTAGAATAGTGGCTCGGAATTCCTGGCTTGTTGGTTTGCATAGTACAGGCAATTTGTTATGGAAAAGCTCTACAGCTCTGTTCCCACATCTGACAAGAGTATTGTGTCTTTTTAGGAATCGCATTCCAATTCTGCCATACCTTTTCATGAGGCTTTCCACCAACATCTTTTGATTTGGCTATTTGTTTTTCATGCTTTCCACTGTCAGCCTAAATTTTGTTGTGGCTTGAGTAGCGAAGCCCTTCATAGCTATATTGACTATTGTTGGGTAGGGCAGGGGGTCCGTGGATATACCCTGGGTAGTAATGCAGGTGGTGCAGATTATGTTACAACTGCTTGTTCCTGTGTCAAACAGTACTTTGGCTAGATGGCCCACTATGTTGATCGTTTCTTCCAGTGCATCTAGGGGCTTGATTGTCAGCCTGGGTTGGGTCCGCAGACTTTCCATTTCCCATGAATTGATTTCAATTTCATCATATTCATTTCCTTCCATATAGTTTGTACTAATATCTCATTTTGCTACTTTTCTGTTTCCTGCCTTAGTATAGCAGTTCTTTACATAGTGCCCCTTGTTTTCGCTTTCGAAACATGTACTTTCATCGCAACCTTTCCACTTCTTATGCTTCTTATCTTTTGACCCTTTGCGGTTTGGTGGCTCCTTACTTGCATTACTATACGAGGAAGACCATTTGCTGCTCTATTGCTGTGGTATATGTATTTGGTAAACCCCTGTTTCCAAAAGGATGGCAACCTTGCCCTCTGCTCATTTGACAGTTTTCTGAAAGGAACCTTTGTCGCATGCCATGGGGTCCACCTACTGCCATATTCTGGGATGCATTACTTTATACAATCTCTGCCATAGTGTATACTGTGATACCGTTCCACTGGACGATTGTCCATGGTACATTAAGAGAGACATTGCTACCAAGATTATTCAGCCCCTTCTTCCATTTCATACTTATTGGAATGCCTTGTACCTTTTATACAATTCTTCCTTATTTTGTGACCACTAGAATTAGTTCCTCAAGCACCTTATCAGGATCACTTCTTGCATTTTTTTCTTTGCTATTATAGTGGTTCATTGCCTGGTGACATGCTTCTTGCACTTTTCCCCTACTGAAACTTCTACTGTATGCTCATCTCCCTTCCTTCCTCTTGTCCACATCATCGAGGACGAGGTATTGGGAAGTGGTCTTCACCCACTGGTCAAATACCCTGGGTTTTAGGTCTTCCTTTTCACCTGCAAACATGGGAGGCAGGGGAAGTGTGACTTTATGTGCTGTTTCTCTGGCCTATGAGCTAGGCGGCTTGGCAGATTCTTCTTTGGACATAATGTGTTCCAATTCTTCACTGCTGGAGCTTGTCTGATGAGTCACCTAATGAGTCATATGGTGATTCGTTTGCAGATTCCGCTCATGCCGTTGATCCTGATCCTTCTCTTTTATCACTACTTTCCTTCACGGTGCAGATTGGCGGACTTTCTTTCTTCAGTGCTTGTGCCGGTGCCTTTCCTTTACTGCGACTCGTTGGGAAAAGTCTAAGGAGACTTGCCACTCCTTTTGCTAACCTGTCTCTTGATTCACTAACGGTCTTCTTGGCCAGGCCTCGCGCTATTGATCTTGCTACCTTGTCAATCACAAACTCGTTCTTGGGTCCTTGCTGTTTTCTCAGTTGCCTTTTCTTAGTGAAGCCATCTCCCAGGCCTTTCTTCCCACTTCGAGCCTCTAATGACTCACTGGTGTCATCTTGCTAGAGCCAAACCTTCCTAGGCTCTGCTGCTCCCCACTACTAGCTTTGAATTGAATGCTCCATTGGTCGATCCGGCCTGGTCCAGGCAAGTTTCTAGCAACATGCGGGGGTTAAAAGTTGTAACCTGTTCAGATTGGGTCCGAGTCATGTAGTAGCACAATAGGAGCAGATGGCTTCTTGATCAACAAGAAGTGAGCAGTGCTTACGAAAGGGAACTTTCGGAGGGTGTAATGGGTAATCAAAGAAGCAACGGCTCAACCAAGCATATTTAGAACACCGTCAGTTGAAGTTTGCTATTTGCATCCTGGAAATCAGCCGCCTTCAAATACAACTTCTCACTTATCTCCTGTATTAGCAATATTCCCAAACATTGTATTTATCAACTGACAGCATATAAAACAATACAAGTGTCAAGCAATACTAGTGAAACCAAACATAAAACATAACCTAGTATCCATACCGGTTATAGTTTGTACTTAACTATCATAAAACCTTGGACGTACCCTGAAACTATCTTGATTGTCACATTCATAGTTCTGACAGAAAAACTGTAAAGGTCCTATATGAAATGACTAATAGCTATTTCCTCTCCTAATTTACTGTCCCTTATAGTCAGAAGAAGCACATATAGGGTGGAAGCTTATATGGTACCCTACAAAAGAATGAGGCTTTTTTTATAAATCTATTCAATTCTAACAGGTTTCTGTACTACCTGTTATTAACTACCTGTTTGTATTTGCATATAAGATATAAAGTATTGAGTGAATACAGTAAAATTAGTATTTCTAGTATTCATTATGGAGTGGAGCAGGGCAGGTTTTACCCAAGTTGGCCCCACTGTTACATGAGCCTAGAGGGCGTGTTTTGTATATCCTCTCCACCCTATCACCATTGAATACCTCACCATGGTCTTTTTCAAGATAGGACCCTATTTCTTATCCCAGAAATCTGACAGAGGCCTATGTTTGCAAGGGTCCTGAAGGCCCTGTAATAAACTTAAAGCACTCCTTATATTAGAGTTAGATGATTCTTATGGGCAATTAGAATCTCATTATTAAGACCAATTATAACAATTATCATTAGTCCCACTGTTTTGAAGTTCCATCCCTTTTATAGGTCCCCTCTTATACAATTCACTGCTACTATTAAATTGAAACTCCTTCTTTCTACCATAATCTTCAATAACCAGTCCTTTTGAATCAATATTACTAGTACCAACAGCTGTTTGCTCTAATGCTAATACAGCTCCTAGTAAGTCAGGTACTGCTTGGAGGGACCACAGATCTTTAGTAGTAGGGTTTTTTTCTGGACCTGTATTTGGTACCAAGAGTTCTGTAGACATGACTCCACCAGTTGTCTGTATTGTATTCATAGATTATTTTCTTTTCCTCTCACTATATTGAGTATGGGTGCCATATTATTATTATTATTATTACATATTATTAAGCTTGTTGAGTACAAGTCTATGAAGCGGGGAAAGTACATGATTGTAGTACCCCACATTACTGGTTCCTGATTCCGTCTTCTAAATCATTGTGTCTTCTTCACACTGGATCTTCTGTCTTATTCCTCTTACTCCTCCCCCCTTTTCTCTGCCACTAACCACTCTGTCTATCTCTCCTTCCCTCTCTCCTTCCATCTCTCTTCTCTTTCCACTACCCCATCCTCCCATTCCTCTTCCTCCTCCTCTCTACCTCTCTTGCCATAGCACTCCTATCTGGTTACCTGTTCCAGGTCGTCCTTCCTTATTCCTGTCCAACTCTTTTCCAAAAATCTCCCCACTGCCAACACACTAGACTAGGATCCAAGCATATTTAAAAGATAAAACTGTAGAGCAACAAGTGTGAAAAGATATTTGTATCATTGGTATTTGTTGGAATACAGAAGACTATGGTCTGGTATGTGCGGTGGCGGGATTGGCTCGCCACAGGTAAAACCGTTGGAAATGGTGTTATCCACTCTGGAGAGGAAGAATTTAAAGTAACTATAACCAAGTCTGAGTTGGGAAGCGGTGGAAATTTGGTATTTGGAAGGTTGGTAGAAGTGTAGATGTTATGGCCATCTGACAGGATTATGGTGGTTTTGGGTTTTTGATTCCACATATGGAAGCCAGGGTTGTAATAATGCTTAGTAATGAACAGGATAGACTAGCAGAGCTTCTGTATAAGGGAACCTGATGGAAAGTGATAGAACATTGTGGCTGTACTTGAGGACGTGGTTTGGGGTGTTGGAATTTTCAAGTGTAGGATTTCCCTTAGTTATATAAAAGGGTATACTCTTCTATGACTTTCGTTCTTTATGCAACCCAGTAATCTGGTGCCGAGACCTGTACTGAGAAACTTGTTATGGCCACCTAACAGCAATATGGAGGCATTGGGTACTTGGTTGCAAATATGGGAGCTGGCATTGTACAGTTCCCTTGTGATGGAAGGGGTAGATAAGATGAGATTTTGTATAATAGAATATCATAGAAAGTGATCAAGAAGTGCAGCTGCTCGTGAAAGAGCAGTTAGAGGTATTGAAATTTGTCACCAAAGAATTTTCCTTGGTTATATAAAGGGGTATTCTGCTCCGTGATTTTCTTTCCTCACACAAGCTGGTTATTTCCTGCCTACAATACTAGTTTAGAATTACAACCTTGTTTCTTCCTCTCATTACCAGAACCTGTAAACCCTGACACTCACATCCAAGACCCTGTCCCGAAACCCCTTGAACCTTTACATCAAGCCGCCTTGTCCATACACTGGTTGCCCTCTCTTGTCTTCTCTGACATTCTGTGTATGAAATATTGGCCCTTAACCCCACACAGACCCTGCCCATTACACAAAGTTGCATCTACAAGGATCCAACCCACACGACACCATGTCATAATTAATCAAAGTACTAGCTAAGTCCTTTATCAACTAGAATCAGACTGCCAGCCTATTCAAGAAACATTCAGGCAACCTGACCCATAATCAGAGGTATATCTATTGCATGCACATTAGGGACATCCTGCTCTAGGCTGTAATCCTGCCTGCATCTGCCTGCATCTGCTGCTCACCAACAGTTATAACAACAAGTGTACAACGTGTCAGACAAACTTCAGACTTTCTGCCTCAAAGGCTAAGACCTTGAGGTCTGCCTTCCCACCACCAAACAAGCCCTGGTCTGTTGCAACATGACACTCACCTTGCTCACCAATGCCTGAGCCGAAACCCTTCCATAGTGTCTGCTACACCCCCTGAGGGTAGTGGGAAAGCCTTGATCCTAAACTTCACAGGGTTTGACGGTACCATAGACAAGCACTACACATTTGCCACCCAACTGTATATAAAACCACTTCGTGATTAGCACCCGTTCGACCACGAAAAACACTATTTGGCTTATGGTGACAGCTGCATGACTAGGTCTGCCGTTTTGCAGGTACAACCCAACGTCACCTCTGCAGGCATCAAGTAGGGAGATACTGAAGTACTGTTAGCCAAACTAGAACAAGTATTTGTAGATCTGAAGAGGGTTGCAATAGCAGAAAGCGGTTTAAAGGGTTTGGCCTTGAAGGATTGCACATTTGTGGAGTACCTGGCAGGCTTCCAACTCCTGGCTACAAGCACCCACTCGAATAACTATGCTAATTATAATGCCCTGTACTGGATGTCTGGTTTGGAACTGAAAGATGTTTATACCACTATTGCAAACCCTCTTTGAGAGCTTGATTGCCTATGTCAACCTGTGGAAGAAATTGGACAAGAACATTTGGGCCCATATAGAGGACAACAAGAGTTCTTCATCCTGCCCATGGCACACCCCTGCCACCACCTAAGCTTGATCTACCACCCCCACTCCTGTGACCACCAACACCACAGGTACTGCTTCATGTCCTATAGACCCCTCCTTGGAACCGCAAACATTACCCAACACCCAAAGAGATGACTGGATAAGGAGAGGCCTATGCTTTGATTATGGAGGGCATAGACATATGGCCAGAAAGAGCTCAAGCAAGAGACCCTACCAAATTCAAGTTGCCAGCACCTTACCCATTGACCCTCCTGTAGTTCCTGCATGTACCTATTGTTCATCTGCGCAGTGGTAAAACTAGTAATCCAATATGGAGAATACAGTACTGACATGGGACAGATTAAGTCATTTCCTTGTTAATCTATATCAAGCTTGTCTTTAGATCAAATAGAAAGAAGAATTGAAAAGAACCACATAGTGATCGCCTAAGTTATGATGCACAACCGAGGCGTAATCCATTCCCATGCCCTTATCTACTCTGAAGTAACAGGATATGTATTCATCAATACAGACTTTGCTCCCCACCATCACTTCTCCTTGTTCAAACTGAAGGAAACTACACGACAAGTGGTAATAGATGACAGACTGATCAGCTCTAGTGCAATTATGCACCTGACCAAGTCAGAGCTGAAGATTAACGAACACTGAGAAGCACTACTGGCTTTCATTATGAAACCAGTTAAATACCCCTTGACACTAGTTATACCTTGGTTGAAACAACATGATATAACAATCTGGTTTGGCACCAACACTATTACTTTGGAGTCTGAGTACTATCCCATGAACTGCACCCCTGATATGTTTAGTATCCAACGAGTGAAAAAAGGCATTCTACACTTTCCCAAACCCTATACCATCGAGTGGGCCTGAAGCTACAAGGTGCTCGAGGAACAAGTCAGAGAGATTGTCCACCACAGAATACCATGAATTTCTGCCCCTGTTGTGGGAGAACAAACAGAACTAGTGCCCCCCACACCGACCCAATGGCCATACCATTCCTCTCTTGCCAGGCTTTAAAAATCTCTTTAGACCCCTACACAACCTATCCCCCCCAGAGCTTGTAGCCTTGTAGGGTTGGCTCGATATAAATCTTAATAAGGGCTTCATGTGACCCTCCACCTCACAGGCAGCTTCCCCTACCCTGTTCATCAAGAAGAATAATGGTACAATGCAACTGTGTATAGACTGTCAGGCACTAAATAATGGGATGATTAAGTGCAGTGGACCACTCCCCCTCCTGGTGGAAATATCTATATAAACCTTAAAGGCCAAGATCATCACCAAGCTGGAGGTCCACAGAGCATACAACAAGATATATATGAAGAAAGGAGAAGAAAGGAAAACAGTATTCTGAACCTGATATGGCCTGTACAAGTCCAAGATTATGCCCTTTAGCCTTATCAATGCACCTGCTACCTTCGCAGCATACATCAACCAAGCCTTATGCCACTAGCTAGACAACTTCTGCAGTGCCTACCTGGATAACATACTCATCTCCACTGTGACTGAAGGGCAGTAAATTGAACATGTCCCCTAGGTTGTGAAAGCCCTGGCTGACACCAAGTTACAGGTCAAACCCCAGCAGTGCAACCTTTATGTGGGTATAGTCGAGTACCTCAAGTTCATTATCACTACCCAAGGGATCTGCATGGAGAATGCCAAGGTGGAAACCATTATCTCCTGGCCTATCCTGGAATGTGTACAGGATGTGCATGCTTTCTTGAAACTTGTCAACTTCTATTATTGTTTTGTCACTACCTATTCCGGCATCACACGACCTCTTACAGCCTTTACTAAAAAGGATAAGCTGCTTGTCTTGACCCTTCAATGTTTGTGGTACTTTGAGAAAGTCAGAAGACCCTTTACCACTGCTGCTGTCCTGGCCTATTTCAATTGCTTTAAGGAAGTGTTCAGCGAAACAGATGGCTCAGATTTTGTTTCCACTGGTATTATATTACAATATGATAAGAAAGCAGTACTATACTCTATTGCCTTCAACTCATGAAATGATACTCTAGCCAAGTACAATTGTAACATATATGACAAGGAGCTTATGGTGTTAGTTTGTCCTTTTAAGAAGTGGAGATGTTACCTCACTGGGCACAAAGTCATGATCCTGACTAACCACTCCAACCAGAAACATTTTAGCACCAAATACTTCTTGAACAATGAACAAGCCAAGTGGTGGGAGGTTCTTACACAATTCGGTTATTACATCCAGTACGGGCCAGGAAAGTTCAAGGGGAAAGAGCATGCCTGGACTCGATATGAGGGCTAACAGAGGAAGAAGAGCAGTGGAGAGAAGATCAAACAGAGAAAGTGTTGAACTCTAATACTATAGGTTTGTTGACAAATATCACACTGCCTACTGAAGCATCCCCCCTTGGAGTTCATTAGCAAGAGGTATGTGATGCTAACCCAACCCTGCAGCAGATCCTGCAAGCTTTGGGCTAAGACGATCGCCACTCTAGTCTGATCCCCGTTACCAAGTGCTGGAGAGATGGGAACTGACTACTATTCTGTGACTAACCATACGTCCCATTCCATGAAGTTGTATGGTTGCAACTGATTCAAGAGGTTAATGACAGTTCTGTTGTGGGACACCCTGGGTGGGCTAAGACCCATGAGCTGCTATCCCACCTGTTCTACAAGTGGGGATGTGTTGGGAAAATGGCTACTTCTGTCACAATCTGGCTAGAGGAGTGCTAGCCAGGCGACGATGGCAAGGAAGAGGTTTCGCAGAAGACGGCCTTTAGATGTCAGGCGGTTAAGTGATTCTTTCATGCACATGATCTCTTAGCAGGTCATGGGGCTCGTTTATGTTTAAATTGGTTTTACAGACATGACCTTGTTAGCAGGTCGGGGGGCTTATTACATTTGATTGCATTTCGCACATGACGTATAATTGAGGTCAGGGGAAGAGTCCCGGCTGGCCGGTAAGGCTTACCGGCAAGGCAGACTCGTTTATGTTTTGCGCCTGACCTCGTTAGGAGATCATCTGGTTTGGTTATGGATTTGATTTATACTGCGCTTGAGTTATGTTTTCGTACAGGACATCGGTTAGATGTCATGTCTTGTTTTGGGTTTGCGCAAATGACACGTTTGAGTCAGGTGATGGATTTCGCAGCTCACCTGGATTGAGGATCAGGGTTCGGTTTGAGTAGCGGGTGGAGGCCTATATAAAGGCCGCGTTTTCACCGCTGGATTAGCTCTTCACGCAACCATCTGGTATTGTTTCCCATGTACTACTTTATGCTGTTTACAAATACGAACACCGCGCACTCCAACCCTATCCACTAGGCGGATCAACCATAGAGTCCGGAACCTATCTGCTACGCAGATTGGGTTAACCGAGTAAAGACCAATACTCTCAGTACTCGTGAGAAACCCATTCTTATGTGAGCATACTAAGCTAGGGCCTAGAGACTCGAGGAGCTCTAGGACACGGCATAGCGTAGTTTGGAAGTATAACGAAGGTCCTTACCTGTTGCGAGTAACATGAGTAGTGGGAAACTGTAATATTTGGTTGCGTCTCCTGCGACACCTAACGACAGCAAGATGACAACTCCAAGGAACTTGGAGTTCCCCACGACAACGAAGGGGATATTGATCTCGCAGATAGCACCCCACGACCTAGGACGAGTATAAGACGCCTTGAGTGAAGCAACGGTTCAACCCTCATGAGCCGCAAGTCCGGTTACACCAGAACAGACCTCACCCCCGAGTATATCCCAGGGAATGAAAGCCAGGAGCGAGAAGAATATCGGCCGCAGCAACACCGGCACGCCCGACAGGGCCTATAACGCAAGCCCTGCTCATGACGGAGAACCAAATGATGAGATTCCTGGGCCCTAATAACGCTTACCCAAAATCGAGGCCAAAAGCAAGAGAAGCGGCCCTCTGCGAGGGAGAACGCAAGGAGTTCAGAGACTTCCTAGGTCAGTTGAAATGGTACTTCAGGGTCAAGGGGTACGAAGTCGGAAACGACATGATCAAGGTGTGCTACGCAGGGTGCCTCTTGAGAGAACCAGCACGGCAATGAATAATGCCCCATGTGAAAGGCAAGCGAGGCCGAGTATGGGCCTCATGGGAGGAGTTCATGGAAACCCTGCACACCCAGTTTGGAGACAAAAATGCCAAGGGGACGGCCAGTGTAACCAGTACGGGTACTAGGGTATTGTATGTTGGTTTCACAGTATCATTCGATACTTGTATTGTTTCGCCTGCTATCGGTTGATAGACGCAAGATTTTTTGTTTGGTTTCACAGTATCGTTTGATACTGGAATTGTTTCGTGTGCTATCGGTTGATACACGCAAGGTTTTATGTTTTATTTTACAGTATCGTTTGATACTTGTATTATTTCGTCTGCTATCGGTTGATACACACATTCTTTTGAAATATCCCTCAGACTGGAGATAAGTCACATGTTGTATTTTATGACCGCTAATTTCCACAATGGAAACAGCAGACTTCGATAGACAGTATTCTTAATATACTTGGTTGAATGGTTACTTCTTTGATCTCCTATTACAGCCCGTTCGAAGTGTGCTTTAGTTAGCAGCCCTCGCTTCTGGTTGATCAAGAAGCCATCTGCTCCTATCCTACCGCTACATGACTAGGGCCCGGCCCGAACACACTACGGCCAGGCTCAAACTGGAAAATATCAAACCAGGGAAGGATAACCTTTCCCACCACGGGTAGAAGTTCCGCATGATACCGGTCGAAGCGGAATACGACCACAACATGGAGTACCACCACCTCCTGGGTGGTACTAACGAAAGGCCACTGGAAGCCTAGGTAAGCTCAGACTAGACCGATCGAGCGGCCACAGGCTGCGCCGTATGGGCCGTCGACAAAGAGGACAAGATCAACCTGGTCAGGGATACCCAGTACAGGGTAAGGAGGATAGTCCATGCAACCCCACCGCGCAACAACAACAGTACCTACCAACGAAACAACACCCCAGGACCGGCACCCGCCAGTGACCCCACGGACCTGGACGTGGCAGGGAGGAAAAACAGGCGGTTTCAAAGACTTTCCAACCAAGAGTACCAGAAGAGAACAAAGAAAAACGCGTGCCTGCGATGCGGACTAAAGCGGTCCTTTATCAAGAATCGGCAACCCTAGGAAACCAAACTCCAAGAAAGGGAAGCAATAGAAAGAATAGAAGGGCAGGAGAGTTTAAATGAATAAAGTCTCCCGCAAAGAGTACTGCACGGGACGAGAAATGAGGCAAACTCCCTGGCATTGCACACATATCAACAACGAAAAACAAGGCGCCTGCAGCAACAAAAACCGGCAACAAGACAACGATAAACAGCCCCAATGGTTACGACAATGACAACGAAGACCTTATGATGGAGATACAAGTATGCACAACAAACCAGGAGACGGAAATGAATGCGGTACTTGATTCAGGCAGAACCGAGAACTTCATCAACAGAGATTTCTGTGAAATCTACGGATTACACGGGAAGAAGATAAGGAATGCAAGAGACCTATACGTGGTCAATGGGGAAAAAAGAAAAGCAGGACCAATCACCCATACGGTGCAGGCCGTAATCGAGATGTGGTCACATCACGAAGCCATGACATTACCAGTAGCGTACTGGCAGAAACACGGTGCCATACTAGGAACACCCTGGCTAAAACGTCACAATCTGAATATTGACTGTGAAAAAGGCCAAATCAACTGCAATAGCGAACTATACATGCAGTTGTGCCCGAAAACTTCCGAAACAATTGAAACGATCCCTGAAGAACAAGAAATTAGAGAAAACCTGAGGACACAAGTCCTCCATATGGACACCAAACACGAAGAAACTATTCTCCAATAGGAAGGCATACGGGTACAAGTGTTACACTCAAACGTCAGACAGCTAACACGGGGATCCAAGAGGGCAGCAGGTCACAACCTGTACAGCACGGAACACACAATGGTCCCCGCGTGAGGACAAAGAATGATACCAAGGGGAATTGCAGTAGGACTGCCTCACAGCATCTATGCAAGAATCGCTCCGCCCAGTGGTATAGCCACCCGACATGAGATTACCGCAGGCCCTTGAGTGATCGATGCAGACTATAGGGGCGAGGTGCAAGTCCTACTAATAAACCTGAAGGATACGGACTATACGATCCTAAAAGGGGATCGCATAACCCAGATGATGATCGACAATATCGAAAACAGGGATCTCCACGAGGTCTGAGACGTTGATAAGACTAGAATAGGGGGGAAACAATTCCGCAGCACTGGACGAGGAACCCCCAAGGACAACACCCCTACAAGAATGACAGCAGAGAAACCCCCCTGTATATCTTTCATATCAGCAAAGTATAACGGGGGCTCCTCGAGGTAAATGGATCGCAATGGTACAACCGTACCGAACAACTACAAACTTAGTGCCAAATGGGCACAAAATATAAGGGTAAAGTAAACAGCAAAACTTAAGATCCTTAAGCCTGATGCTTGACTCAATTAAGGTCTCGAGAGGTTTGATTGTTGGAGTAGCAGAGTTCTCGCATAGACTTCTAGGTAGTTTTACCTTATGCCAGAACTCCCCCATCAGCCTACGCCAACTATTCAAGCACAGCCTTCTCCGCTAAGGGTGGGCCAACACATCTCCTGGGACCCCCTTCGGGCATGCATGTGTCGACACACTCTAGTTGGTGTTCACCTTATGCGGTTATAGTGTCTACGGCGCATTACCATTCTGCCCGCTGCAGTAAAAACCTCTTCGCAACGGTAACTGGCCAGTGCCTAACATTCAAGACACCTGATGAACTGGACTATCTATGACACCCTTCCCATATGCATTGATTTCTATGCAGCCCCGGAAGCTACCATCAGAAGTTTCTGTATCTACTATTTACAAGTTGCCAGCTTCCTATGTCTTCCACAGGATACCGTAGTCCGGGATTGATTCTATGGGTGCTACCCATGACCACTACCTTGGACCTACCTTGCCTAGGGTAGGAATCATGCTTCTAGTGTCTCCGCACTTCCCTTTCAGAGCCTATGGCGTTGGGGACACTTTCCGGCTTGGTAGGTGTAAAAGTCTCACCGTCGCCCCAGCCCCACCAGGGACTACCTTCGGGACCCCTGCAGTTGACACCCGTGAACTCTGTCCGCTTTGATCCGTTTCACTCCACACAACTTGGAGGAGGTACTCCCGCTTCCACCCTATGCCCACTTGTATCCTGTGAACAGCTTACCATCGACCGGATGGTAGCAACATATACAGTGTTACAGGCAGGCCTACCCAGATTCCTCTTTGCTAGACTCTGCAGAACTACACAACCATTTCCCCATGATGTCCGAGCCTCAGGTTGGGGCCGGAGGGGTATGATAGGAATAATGTCTCCAATTTACAGCTTCTTCGGAGCTGCGTAGCTCCCCCAATAGTATCCTGCGGGACCCGTGATTCTGGTATCATGCATGGCTTGGCCTGAGCAACATTCCAGTCATTTCTTCCAAACTCGTGGAGAGACTTTATATTGAAAGGTAGTGTAACTCAGGACCTTGGACAGGGTAACCCAAGGCTCAGGACAGGGTAACCTGAGCCTGATGGCAGGGTAACCTTGTCCAGTGGACAACATGATCTTTCGCTATTACGCTGTCTACTCCGTCAGCAGAGATAGACCCTTTTGACCTTTGTCCCGCTACCCGGCCTAAATGAGTAACTGCCCCTTTACATGTCCACAAGTATGCTGACACCACTCCGAGGTGTGCCCCGGGACCTATGTTTCTGGCCAGCTAATTCTATGCATCCTGGAGCCCGCGCTATTGGGCCTCCTGAGTTCAAGTACTACCTTGCCTGCCGGTCCCTACCAGTTCGCCTACTGGTTACCAGTATGGGTATAGGTTCCGGCTACGATAGCTCATATATGCTGGGTCGTTGCATCACGCCCCTCTTCTCTACTGTCTGTCCCGGACCGTTCCCCTCGTCCCTTATTTCCCTGACTCATTTCTCCACAGACCCTATGGTCCCTGGGCTTGGACAGGTATCCTTGGTGGAAATCCAAGATGGCCTGTAAGCCTGTCCCTCCTACCATCTCATAGGCCTACCATGAATTCCCCTCTGCTCCGTAGCCTTCCCATGAAACCAGATACTAGACAAAGCTCGGCGGAAACTTCGTCGTTGCTCCATCCTACTATCAACCATTCACAACCGCTTCGATAATATAATATGGCTTATTGTCTACAACTTCCGGGGTGGGGTCCTCTCTGACCCTCCCTGATCCCGGATCCTCGCCATATGGTTTGGGCAATGTGATATTGAAAACTGGGTAGATCCTCCATCTGGTAAGGGGCTGGGGTTCATGTGCACGGGTACCCACACAACGTTGGACCACAAAAGGGCCAAACATGCTGTGGTCCGGCTTCTCCATCGGAGGTTTCATGTTGATGTTGTTGTGGTTTAACAGGATTTGATCTGCTTTGTTTGATCGTCCCGCTGCCACAACCTCCCAGGTAACGTAGTCCGATGAAGGCAATCTCTTCTGGCCGTGCCATTTCCGTTCCCTTTCCTGTGCCCGCTGAATCGTTTCTCGAATCCCCTGCAGCCTTCCTTCTCATTCCTAAACTAACGGCTCGCTGCTAGGGCGTATTCCTTGATTATCAGACATGACACCGGACCAGTTTGTCCATGGGTTGAACCTATAATTGATCTCAAATAGTAACAACCTGGTGGATTCGGATGTCGAGGTGTTGTACGCATACACCGCAAGGGGTAAAAGCGAAACCCCATCATCTTGTTAGTAGGAACAGTAACTACGCAGGTACTGCTCCAGTGTCTGATTAACCCTCTCAGTCTGCCCATCAGTCGCAGGGTGGAATGCAGTCGAAACGTTTAGTTTCACTTGCAACAAGTTCATTAGACTCATCCAGAACTTGGATGTTAATCTGCTATCTCCATCGGAGATGATTGACTCTGGGAGTCCATGAAGGCGCCAAGCCTCCTTCTGCAATATCAAGGCGAGCTACGTGATTGGTACCTAAGTGGTCAGAGGTATGAAATGTGCCATTTTCGAGAATCTGTCTACTATGACCCAGATCTTGATATACCCTGTGGACTCTTGCAGTGCTACAATGAAGTCCATTGAAATCGCTGTCCACAGTCCCATAGGAACATCAATAGGTTCCACCAGACCGAACATCTTCTGCCTGATGGACTTATTCCTTTGGCACACATCACGTGTCCGCACATAGTCGCTGATATGCACGTCCATCTTAGGCCAATGCAAGTTAGCCCTAACCCTGTCTATAGTCTTGCAAGTCCGGAGGTTTTCCGCGATTCAGGAGTCATGTGCAGTCTCCATGATTGTCTGCTTCAGATTCTGACCCTTGGGGACATACCAACTGTTCTTGTACAGGAGTAAGCCCTTTTCCATCATGAAGTGTCGGTCGACCTCTTTGTTACCGGCAGCTGTTGCCTTCAGGATTATTAAGTATTCCTGCTCTTCCTTTATCGTTACCTGCAGTTGATCCAATAAGGAAGACTAGAGCCGAAATCCTTGGCACACCTGCAACACTTGTGGTCGCAAGATGTCCTGCTCCTGGCTCCCATCCCACTGCCCACTGCAATAAAAGGACTGTGGAGAAAAATCACTTCCCCCTTTAGGGCAGTAGTCCCTACGCCATGACAAAGCATCTGCCTTTTCATTTAACCGTCCTTCTTGGTAAACTACATTGAAGTTAAATAGTTACAGGAACTCAGCCCGGCGGTGTGGCCTTCAGTTCAGGACCTTGATACTATTAAAGTACTCCAACGTCTTCTGATCTGTTTATATCACCAATTGGTCCGCTAGCGAGCATAGCAGATGATCCCATTCCTTGAAGGCCACCACGATGGTAGTCATGTCCTTGTCATGGACATCATAATTAATCTCCGCTGGGTCGAACCTCGGACTATGGTAGGCCACTGGACGCTATCTCTCATCCTTACAGAATTGTGAGAGAATGGCTCCTAATGCAAAGTCACTAGCATCAGTTTCCAGCCTGGGTGGCCGTTGAGGGTCAAAATGTACCATGATAGGTTTGGATGTAAATGCCTCCTTCAAATGGTTGCAGGCCTGCTCACATGCAGGTGTCCCTTCCTATCGGACATCCTTCTTTGTCAAGTCTGCCAGAGGCTTCGCTATCTTGCTGCAAGCTTCCATGAACCGACGATAGAAGTTGGCAAAGCCCATGAAGCTTGGAACATCAACGACGCATGTCGGAGGTGCCCAATTCCTGATTGTTTGCACCTTCTGCAACAACATAGTGATCCCCATGTCCGAGATCTTCTATCCGCAGAATTCAACCTCCTGTTGGCGGAAACTGGACTTCTTCATGGTTACACAACCTCCAGCTTTCCGCAATTTCTCCATCACAGGTCTAACCATTACGACATGCTCTTCCCTAGTTTCAGAGTAGATCAGGATGTCATCCATGTATGCAATGACTCCTTCATCCATGAGGTCCTGGAAGAGGTCATTTACCATGCTCTGGAAAGGGCCTGGCGCATTACATAATGCAAATGGCATGACCGCCTATTGATATAGTCCATATCTACAGCGGAAGGCTGTCCTCCATTCCTGTCCTTCTGCCATCCTCAGCAGGTAGTAGCTGTTCTTTAAGTCCAGCTTTGTGAAATCAGCGGCTTATCCAAACCCAACTCATAGTTGGTTCATCCATGGTGGAGGGTACTTACTCCTGACCATGATTTTGTTCAGCATGCAGTAATCCATTACCAATCTTAGTGTACCATCTGCTTTTCGCACGAAGCGGACAGGGGCTGCTGCCACGCGACAGGATCGCCGTGGCTTTTCCCCTTCACAGCATTCCGTTGAGATGTTTCCGGAGTGCCGTAAGCTCCTTTTCCGATAATGGATAAAGAGGCCCAAATGGAGGTTGAGCCCCCGGTTGCCACTCGATTGTGTCCGCCGACTTCGCATGCTCCGACAGGGCCTCAATCCATTCTTGACTCAATATATCAGCATAGTCCTTATGTCCGGGGAGTAGGTTAACCGTCAGGTCAGCAGCTTACTAATCTGAGAATCGAACAATTCCCAGCAGGTACATATTCGTAGGATGCTCGCCTAGTAACTCTTTATCGGTCATGAATGCTTGCCACCCCTACTCTCCTAGGCAGTTAGCCTTGCAGAAATCTGAGCACCAGGTTAGTCATCCAGTCTTCCAATCTATGCCGGGGTTATGTTCCTTCAACCAAGACATAGGTAGGTACCCGTCCACCTGAGTGTCGGGCATATCCGCGACCGCAAAGCACATCTCATTATGGCAGTCCACTATTTTCATCTCCAATGATTTGGTATAGTGCAGACCTGACCCCGGAATGTGATTACTGCTCGGGTCGTTTATCGGCACGTGTACCTTTTGTCATACACAAGGTTTATGAGTCTGTTTAACCCCTCAGCTACTAAGTACCAGCCCAGTAGCGACACTATCGAGTGGCAGGAGCGCTTGCCCACTTACCTGTCTGACTCCTATCTTTCAGTCCAACTCTACCTGCAGGTGAATGGATGTAACGACCCAGTATACATGAGCTATGGCAGGTGGAACCTATACCCACACAGGGAGCCAGGAGTCGAACTGTGTAACGACCCAACGTACATGAGCTATGGCAGACGGAACCTATACCCATACATGTAGCCAGGAGGCGAACTGGTAGGAACCGGCAGGCAAGTAAGTACTTGACCTACGGAGACCCGATGGCCCGGGCTCCGAGCAGGAACAGAAGTGGCTGGTCAGGTACCTAGGTACCTGGGTACACCCGGGAGCGGTGTCAGCGTACTTAGGGACCTCTCAAGTGGCAGTTACTCAGTTAGGCAGGGTAACTGGAGAAAGGTCAGAAGTGTCTATCCCGACGACGGAATAGAC
>PYWC01000028.1:1969065-1985978 GCA_003182015.1 Tuber magnatum | reverse complement strand
TAGTCTAGTTCATGCGGCGTCTTGACTGTTAGCCACTGGCAAGACGCCGATGCGCAAAGGTTTTCACTCCGGCGGACAAAATGGAAATGCACCGCAGAAACGATAACTGCGTAAGGTGAACGCCGACTAGATTGTGTCGACACATACATGCCCGAAGGGGGTGTCAGGAGACGTGTCGGACCGCCCTTAGCGCAGAAGGGTCTGCTCGAACAGTTGGAGTAAACTGATGGGGGAGTTTCTGGCATAAGATAAAAACTCCCTGAAAGTCTATGCGAGAACTCTCCTACTCCAACAATCAATCCTCTCGAGACCTTAATTGAGAGAAGTGTCAGGCTTAACGATATTAAGTTTTGCCGTCTACTTTACTCTTACATCTGTGTAATCTTTTGGCGATAAGTTTGAAGTTGTTTGGTGCGGTCGCAACCTTGGGATCCATCTTCCTAGCGGTGCCCCGGTTACAAACTGGTAGGAACCGGCAGGCACGTAAGTACTTCACCTATGGAGAAACGAGGGCCCGGGCTCCTAGAAAGAACAGAATTGGCTGGTCAGGGACTTAGGTACCGGGATACACCCGGGAGCGGTGTCAGCAGACAGAGGGACGTCTGAAGGGGCAGTTGCTCAGCTAGGCTGGGTAACTGGTGAAAGGACAGAAGCGTCTATCTCCGGCAACAGGATAGACAGGGTAACAGGGAAAGGTTGTCTTGTCCACCGGACAGGTTACCCTACCCTCCGGATCAGGTTATCGTGCCTTAGGGTCTGGGTTACCCTGCCCAAGGGCCTGAGTTACCCTACCTTTCAATACCAGGTCCCACGGGGAGTTCAGGAAAAATGACTGGAATGTTTGTCACACAAAGCCAGGCATAATACTGCAATCAGGGGTCCCGGGAGATGCTATTGGATGAGTTACGTAGCTTGAGGAAGCTGTAAATTGAAGACATTATTCCGGTCATACCCCTCCGGCCCCGCCCTGAGGCCTGGACGTCATAGGCAAACTGTTGTGTAGTTGTGTGAAGTCTAGCAAAGAGGAATGTTTGAAACCATGTGTGCAACACTGTATACGTCGCTGCTATCCGGTCAATCTTAAGCTGTTCGCAGGATATACCAAGAGGTATAGGGTGGAAGGTGAAGTACCTCCTCCAGGTTTTTCAGAGCAAAACGGACCAAAACTGGCTGGGTTAACAGGTGTTAACTGTGGGGGTCCCGAAGGTGGTCCTGGGTGGTGCTGGGGGGACTGGGAGAGTATTACAACTACCAAGCCCGAACGTGCTCCGAACGCTATAGGCTCTGAAAGGGAAGTGCAGAGACACTAAAAGCATGGTTCCTACCACAGGTAAGGTAGATCCGAGGTAGTCGTCATGGGTAGCACCCGTTGGATCACTGCCTGACTACCGTGCGCTGCGGAAGACACGGGAAGCCCGCAACCCGTGAATAGTAAATAGATAAAGCCCTCACGGTAGCCTCCGGAGTCAAGTAGAGATCAATACATATGGGAAGGGTGTCATAGATAGTCTAGATCATGAGGTGCCTTGACTGTTAGCCATTGGCAAGAGACCAATGCGCAGAAGTCTTCACTCCGGTGGGCAAAATGGAAATGCACCACAGAAACGATAAGCGCATAAGGTGAACGCCGACTAGAGTGTGTCGGCACATGCATGCACGATCGGTGTGCCAGGAGACCTGTCGGACCACCCTTAGCGGAGAAGGGTGTACTCAAATAGTTGGAGTAAACTGATGGGGGAGTTTCTGGCATAAGATAAAACTACCTGAAAGTCTATCTGAGAACTCTCCTATTCCAACAATCAATCCTCGTGAGACCTTAATTGAGTGCAGCATCAGGCTTAGCGAGATTAAGTTTTACCGTTTACTTTACTCTTGCATCTGTGTGAACTTTTGGCGATAAGTTTGAAGTTGTTCGGTGCGGTCGCAATCTTGGTATCCATCTTGCGAGGGGTGCCCCCGTTACAGTATATCCTTAAGCGAGCTCCTCGCGTAACACCTTGCTTGATTAATTGTTTCTGACCTTCGGCACTGACCTTGTGTGAATACTGGTAATCTTGTCCCGAACCAGTAGCCTAGGGTGGAAAGCGCAATGGCTAGTACCGAACTTCGAACCAGAAGGGAATCCAACTCGGATTCAGACCTTGACCTTAACGAGAACACCACCAATACATTTCCTGCGTCGCCTTTTATGGATGTTCGCGGTATCGACTGGGATGGCCACCTGCTGCTCTTGGAGGCCGCTGCTATTCAGTGACCTGATAAATGTCTGGACCCCCTGAATATAGTCCCTCGTGTCGTGGCGCCCTCATTTTTCCAAGACCCTACCCTGATCCACAACATGCTCTCCACCCCGCCGCACTGAGTTCCTTTTAAGGAGTTCTCACACGAATTCGTCAAACCTTAGACTGTCCAGGAAGTAGCCAAGTCAATTGAGGGAGAGAAGCATGAACTGAAGAACTGGAACAACCAGCCGCAGCAGGTGTTGCGAACACAGATCACTACAGCAACGGTGGAATGGATAAAGGTGCAGCAGGAGCCATACCTGCGGATGATAAGGGATCAGGAGGCATTGAAGACTCGGATGGCAGCCTTGGAAAAGGCTTTTGAGGGAGGGTATAGTATTGATGCTGAGAATGATGTACTGATGTTAGAGGCCATGCCCCCGCACCCGCTCTCCCATGCCAAGCCTGAGAATTTCGGCATGGAGTTGCCCATGCGAGCCAGAGACGACCAGTGGAGGGCATACTTGAGCCCAATCGGTATACCAATGTTGGAAAGCCTGAAAGGTGAGGGCTACAGTTATACCTCCTCCTTCTCCAGTGCATCTCCACGTTCCATTTCGGTCCCCCCCTCAATTGCCCGCAGTAGGTCGTGCAGCACAACGGTCAGGCCAACTGATCGACATCGTGTAAGGAAAAGGACATCCAAAGCGCAGGGTATCAGGGCCCCAGATACACCTGAACCTACACCTCATCCGACCCCTGCTCCAAACATTTCCCCTGCAACACCTTCAGTTGCAACTCCCGTACCTCCCATCGCCGCCCCAAGACCCACACCTCTGCCAGTTTCATTGCCGCTCCAGATACCTTCCCTGCCACAGCATTCCCACCAGCAGTATCAGCTACCCCAAGGTTTTGGCCACTGCCCCAGCGTCACCCAGATTCTTTGAATAGGTAAGATGCCAGGAGGAGCGAACACCCATGGCTCCATCACCAGGGACTCCAATCCCCGGACCTGGGATGCCTGCTCGCTCCGTTCCTTGGGCACCGGTGGTCCCCACGGCAGCCTGGAAGCCTAGTCTTACTGCCGGTCTCCCCACAATCACAAGTGGTGATTCGGACAGCCAAGACCAGTTCTGTCTATCAGGGTGTAAGTCGGAAGAGACCCAGATGGGGTGGATTTATTACCACTCCTATGCGTGTAGGAAGGGACCACAGACCCCGGTGAGGCATAGAAAGAGGCAGAAAGAAGGAGACGGACGACCGACATGTGGGTACTATGGGCCATGGAGGCACGCTGGCCCCCCGATACAACCCTTGGGTTGTCCAGAGTTGGAGTCTTTTCTGCAGATAACACAGACGGCGCCTAAGCCAACTCCTGAGAGTGGGTGACGCCCTGTTCCACCACCGGTATCAGGACCATCAGGGTCTAACCCCCCGGAAGATGGTAACCAGGATGGATAGGGGGAACGGTTTGATGGGTACGATAGACCCTGGGAATCCCAAGGCGGGAACACTGGAGGTAGTGGGGACGGAAATGCCACACTTGGTGGTGGTACGGTGGGAGCAGGTGGAGATCCAGGGGACTCCGACCTTGACAGCTTGGATGATGATGATGATGGAGATTCTCTCCCGGATTTGACCCCCTTCCCTGGAGCTCGGAAGGATGACTGGAGCAATGAGAAGAAACGGCAGTGGGATCGCCGGGCCAGGAGGCTGGCGAGAGCCCGGAAGGGTACTTGTTGGGCTTCCAGGCCAGCACCAAGACACCGGCAGAAGAAGCCGGAGTAGCTGAGTGGTATCCCTCCATTCAAGGGCAGAGATACAGAACTGGCAAGCTGCTTGACCTTGGTAGAGGTCAAATTTGAATACTTCATGGATTGCAAGTTAACCGACATGGATAAGGTAAACTTGGTGATCCCTCTTCTTGAAGACTCCGCCTGGGCATGGTATCAGGCATTGCATGGGCACATTAACAAGGAAGCCGCCCAGCCCAGTGGCGTCCCTGTCAAAGACGGCAACCCCTTACGGACATGGCAAGGGTTCCGAGAACCACTGGAAGGAAGTTTCGGCGGAGACCAGGCCAAGGGAGATCGATCCCTTCCGCAGTAGGGAGACCTTGTGATGAAGCCCGATCATATCGATGAGTACCTGGATAAGATAATCGATTATATGTATCACCTTGGCTATTCAGATACAGTACGGGTACGAGACAAGGTTCGATCAGCCATTACACAGGAGGTTCGGAATGGGTGGGCACTTAAGGAGCCCCATCCGACCGACCTGAACGAGTACCTAGATCTTCTTCGTAAGGTTGGGCACACACTGGAGGACAACAACTGGTTCAGTAACCACCTCATCCACCCAGCCCCCCAGCCTCAACCCGCTGAGAAGAACAAGGATAGACCCTTGACATCAGGCGGGTTTAAGAAGAAGGAGAAAGGTTCGGGTAGACCAAACCAGAGGTCGGCCAAACCTACTAATTTCAATGCAGGGAAACAGGCAAAGCCGGCAACTTCTGAGTATGCAAGAGCGCATAAGGAAATCCTGTCAACTTTGACCGAACTTTGGGGAAAGCACAAGCAGTGCACCAAGTACGGACAAAGTGGTCACTTCTGGCGGAGGTTTACCGCCACGTCCCCAGTCCTTAGTTCATCGAAACAGGCTCGTCACTTAAAGCGGTCAGCCCCGGTAGGTGAGCCCACAGGGACAGACAAGTGGCTGAAGCGCATTGAAGCGCCACCTCCGGCTTCCTCGGCAAAGATACTTGAGGTCCGCCCGGCATCACCGCAGATCATGGAGGTTTATACGGACGGATCGGAATAGGTAAGAACACATCCAGTTTAAGGTATAACCTTATGAACGCATAGCCATAGACCCTTGAGGGATAGTTGGATATGAGCCACGGAAGTGGCTGCGAAGATGGGTAAGTACCCTTCTACCGCATGAGATGACCCCGATAGTGACTACACCAAGGTGGTGTGGGCAGGTAGATGTCACAGGCCATGGGCCGTGGACTGGGCTATCTCTCCTTTGCCGGGTTTCTAGTTCTTTCCTTCGTTCTAGTTATACATATTTCTTTCAGGATTTCCTTGGCTCAATGGGCCAGTCATAGGACATTATTTCGGTTGAGGCTGGGTGAGGTCCTGCTCCCGGAGACCCTCGATATTGGGGAAGCATGGCTGCTTCCCTGGGAACCGGTCCGACAGAGGACTTCTACCCACCTCGGGAAAAAATTGTTATGTTTAGTATAAGTGGGATTGGTTGAGGTTGGACTTGATCAAATAAATGATGCTGTTTCCAAGTTCACCTGAGGAGGGTTCAGTACCCGAAATCATGCTGGCATGATAGTAAACACCCTAGCTGTTGATAAAAAGATGAATCCCAATCCCTTAACGTTTACCAACCTGTTCTGGCCGCTTTGGTGTCAAAAGGCAAGGGACTAAAGGGAATTACTAAGCCAAGATGACCAAGTCACCAAGACCAACCAAGAGGCAGAAGTGTGACAACTTGCCTCCTCATACTAAGTCTACTGACCTGCGGGTTAAGTTAGACAGGAAGATAGGAGTGAGACAGGTTACCACGGAAGCACTCCTGCGGCTCAATTGTGGAGCTACTGGGCCGGTGCTTAGTAGCCGATGGGTTAAGCAGACTCAGGCACCATGGGTACGATGAAAGGTACACGTGCCGATAAGCGACGCTAGGGGTAATCACATTCCTGGGTCAGGTCTACACTATACCAAGTAATTACAGATGAGGATAGGTGACCACCACAATGACATACGCTGTGAGGTCGCAGATATGCCTGACACCCAGGTGGATGGTTACCTACCTATGTCTTGGGTGAAAGACCATAACCCAGACATAGATTGGAAGACCGGATCACTACCTGGCACTCAGATTTCTGCACGGCTAACTGCCTCGCAGAGCAGGGGCGGTTAGTGTTCATGACCGATGAAGAGTTACTAGCCGAAGACCCTAGTAATGTGAACCTCTTGGGAATTGTGCAATTCCCCGATACGGAGGGTGGCAACATTACGGTTAAGCTACTCCCCAGGTATAAGGAGTATGGGGATATCTTCTGTCAAGAATGGATTGAGGCGTTACTGGAGCACTCGAAGTTTGACCATACGATTGAGTTGCAACCTGGAACTCAATTTCCATTTGGGCCTATCTATCCGTTATCGGAAAAGGAGCCCCAGGCACTCCGGGAATATCTCAACGACATGCTGCGAACGGGAAAGCTACAGCCATCCAGTTCCTCAGCAGCAGCTCCTATCCTCTTCGTGCCAAAACCAGATAGTACATTAAGACTGGTAATAGATTACCGAGGTCTGAACAAAATCACAGTGAAGAGCAAGTATCCTCTACCGTTGATGAACGAAGAGCGAGATAGGTTAGGAAAAGCCACGGTATTCACCAGGTCGGACTAGAAGAACGGCTACTACCTTCTGAGGATGGCAGAAGGTGAGGAATGGAAGATGGCCTTCCGGGGCAGATAGGGATGGTATGTATACACAGTCATGCCGTTTGGGTTGTGTAATGCCCCGGCAACTGTCCAAAGCATGATAAGGGAGGTTTTCGCGATCTCAGGGATGAAGGAGTCATCGCGTAAATTGATGACAACCTGATCTGGTGCGAAATGATTGGCAGAGTACGTTGCAATGGTGAGGCGAGTGATGGAGGTATTGCGGAACGCTAGACTATGTGTAAGCATGAAGAAGTCCAGTTTCCACCAACCGGAGGTTGAATTCCGCGGATACAAGATCTCCAATATGGTGATCTCTATGTTGTCAGAGAAGGTGCCGACAATCAGGGATTGGGCACGTGCGACACGCATTGTCGACGTTTCAAGCTTTATGGGCGTTGCCAACTTCCGTTCTCGGTTCATAGAAGGGTTCAGCAAGATAGCGAAACCTCTAACGGACTTGACGAAGAAGGATGTCCGATGGGAATGGACACCTGCTTGTGAGCAGGCCTTCAACCATTTGCAGGAAGTGTTTACATCCAAACCTAACCTAGCACATTTTGACCCAGAACGGCCAACCCGGGTGGAAACCGACGCCAGTAACTTTGCATTAGGAGCCGTTCTCTCCCAGTCCAGTGAAGGTGAGAGATGGCCTCCAGTGGCATATCATAGTAGAAAGTTTCACCCAGCGGACATTAATTATGATGTCCATGACAAGGAAATGACGGCCATCATGGCGGCGTTCAAAGAATGGAATCATTTGCTACGTACGGTAAGGGACCAGTTGATGATCTATGCGGATCATAAGAATTTGGAGTACGCCAATAGTACCAAGGTCCTTAACCAAAGGCAGCACCGCCGGGCTGAGTTCCTGCAACTGTTTAACTTCCAGGTGTTTTACCGAGAAGGACGGTTGAATGAGAAGGCGGATGCTTTGTCGCGGCGTAGGAACTACCACCCTCAAGAGGGGAGTGATTTTTCGCCACAGTCGTTTTTTCGCCCCCGACCATGGGTTGGGAGCCAGGAGCAGGACGTCTTGCAACCGCAAGTGTTGCAGGTGTGGCAAGGATTTCAGCTNTTTGTCGCGGCGTAGGGACTACCGCCCTGAAGGGGGGAGTGATTTTCCGCCACAGTGGTTTGTTCGCCCCCGACAGTGGGTTGGGAGCCAGGAACAGGACACTTGCAACCGCAAGTGTTGCAGGTGTGGCAAGGATTTCAGCTACAGTCTTTCTTTTTTGATCAACTGCTGGTAGCGATAACCGAAGACCCGGAGTACTTAAGAATCCTGAAAGCAACACCTGCCGGTGACAAAGAGGTCGACCGAGATTTCACGACGGAAAAGGGCTTACTCCTGTACAAGGACAAGTGGTATGTTCCCCAGGGTCAGAATCTGCTTTTTTTTTTTTTTTTTTTTTTTTTTGACTCATTTTGTTCGTTTATTATAAATAGGTACAAAGAACGCATTCACCGTTAACAGTATAGCGATAAAGACCTTCAAACACAGTCCAGCCACCCGCAAGAAGCCATGGAAAACCCTGTGGGGTATAAAAACCAAGACCCCGCATGATGGAGCTGAATACAACGAACCCAAAACCTCCACAGATGTGCAGCAACAAAAGAAAGCCATTCTCGACAGTCCGACAGCAGTTAGATCCCCACAAATTAGAAACGCCAAGACCTGGAAAGGAGAAGTATAACTCACACTCTTCCACCCCTAAAGCAAATGCCTTGCAGCAAGGGCACGTAATACCCAGGCACAAGAGAGGGGAACCGACGACCTAGGGCCCCGTGTGGCCAGAGACGAAAGCACCGGATCCCAAGGGAGGAGGCTAGATCACGGCCGTGTGGCAGGAGAAGCTGACCCCATGCCCACCGTAACCCAGAGTAGGTGGCAGTAAGGTGCCAGCTGAGGTGGATGACTGGTGTAGAGAAAGTCCGAGGAGGATGGATGACGCTGCGCGGAGCATCAGAGCTACACTGAGAAGAGGCCAGGCGCAGCTGGCGGGCAGCGAGCAGGTAGAAGAGCTGCCGCATTGAAAGAGGGTAGGGCCCCAAGAACCCGGGCAGTAGGGTGCCAGCCGACCCGAAGAGAAGAAAAGATGGAAAACCCAGACTAGGTGAGGCGCGGCCAACGTTAGGGCAGCAGGCTGCAACCGGGGTCACAGGAGCCATCCCCACCCCCAGGCAAAGCACAGTGTTTTACCACTTCTCTCATGTAGTCGCTTGTTCTCGGAGAGAAAGCGTCATTTAGTGGATGGGATACCATAACCGTGCTATGCCAGGAGGAAGGAACAGTCCCCGATAGCCCAGAGAACCACCCAGCAGACTGACCATCCGACCAACCCCTCGCAGAAAAAAGCCGACCGAGCAACCACTAAGGGAGCCTAGCGAGAGCGGGAAAGTGTAGAAGGGGAACCACCGCGAGGCAGTTCCAAGGAGAAGGGAGCGTCCCCAAGAGGATTAACTCAGGGGAAGGAAGGTAGAGGCCATAAGTAATGCCTGGCCAAGCGAGAAGCGAACAAAAGCAGTCTAGCACCCCCCAGCGGGGGGGGTGCAAGACCGGAAAAGTGGTGATAGTTCTCTGGTGTTGAGTCGTTCCCGATTAGGAAATAAATTTCAAGGACCAGAGTTGTAACCGAGGCGGAGGATGCACAGGGTCAAAATCTGAAGCAGGCAATCATGAAGGCAGAACATGACTTCCGAATCACAGAACACTTCCGGAGTTACAAGACTGTTGGCAGGGTTAGGGCTAACTTCTATTGGCCTAAGATGGAGGAGCACATCACGGACTATGTGTGGACATGTGATGCGTGCCAAAGAAATAAATCCATCAGGTACAAGAAGTTCGGGCTGCTGGAACCTATTGATGTTCCTAGGCACCCGTGGACAGCAATTTCAATGGATTTCATTGTAGCGGTGCCAGAGTCCAAAGGATATACCAAGATCTGAGTCATAGTGGACAGATTCTCGATGAATGGCCCATTTCATACCTGTCACCATGGAGGTACCTACCAAGGGGCTTGCCTTGATATTGCTGAAGGAAGTATGGTGCCTTCATGGACTCCCAGAGTCTATCATCTCCGACCGCGATACCCAATTCACATCATGGTTCTGGATGAGTCTAATGCACTTCTTGCAAGTTAAACTAAGCGTTTCGCCTGCATTCCACCCTGTGACTGATGGGCAGACCGAGAGGGTTAATCAGACACTGGAGCAGTACATGTGTAGTTACTGTTCCTACCAATGAGATGATTGGGTTTCGCTGTTACCCCTTGCAGAGTATGCGTACAACACCTCGACATCAGAATCCACCAGGTTGCCAGCTTTTGGGATCAACTGTGCGTTTAACCCAAGGACAGACTGGTCAAGTATCTTGTCTGATAACCAAGGAATACACCCTAGTATGGAGATCTTGGTTAAGGAATGTGAAGGAACCTGGGCAGAGATTCGAGAAACGATCTAGCAGGGACAGGCAAGGCAACGCAAATGGCAGGACCAGAAAAGGTTGCTATCACGGGACGACGTTACCGTGGAGGATGTCGCTACTGGGCGGGCAAAGAAAGCGGACCGCGTGATGTTGAACCGAAAAATCATCTACACGAAGCATCCAATGGAGAAGCTGGACCACCGCACGTTTGGGGCTTTCGTGGTCAAACGTCGGCTGGATAACCTGGCCTATGAACTCCCACTGCTCACTAAATAGAGCATCCACCCGGTTTTCAATGTCATGTTGCTCGAACCCTATCATGAGGATCCGGAAGCGGCTAGGGTAAAGGAAGCTCCTACCGCGGAACTTGTAGACAACGAGCCCAGTTAGGTTATTGAAGCTGTCGTGAACAGCCGATGGTATGGAGGAGCGAAGGTGAAGGTTCCGTCGCACTTCGTCCAGCACCTGGTTTCAGGGGAAGGCTACGGGGGTGTGGAGAACTCATGGGAGCCCTATTAGATGCTAGAAGGGACAGGCTTACAGGCTATTCGGGATTTCCACCAAAGATATCCGTTCAAGCCCAGGGACTATGGGGTCTTGGAGGAAGCGACTCGTGGAAATAAGAGGCGACGCTAGCGGTCCAGGACGAACCCTATAGAAGAGGGAAGTGATGTAACGACCCAGCATACATGAGCTATGGCAGACAGAACCTATACCCATACAGGAAGCCAGGAGATGAACTGGTAGAAACTGGCAGGCAAGTAAGTACTTGACCTACGGAGACCCGATAGCCCAGGCTCCGAGAACGAACAGAATTGGCTGGTCAGGGACTTAGGTAACTGGATACACCCGGGAGCGGTATCAGCGTACTTAGGGATGGCTAGAGGGGCAATTGCTTACCTAGGCCGAGTAACTGGAGAAAGATCAGAAGCGTCTATCTCCGTCAACGGGATAGACAGGGTAACTGGGAAAAGATATCTTGTCCATCAGACAGGTTACCCTACCCGCAGGATCGGGTTGCCCTGGCTTGGGGTCTTGGTTACCCTGCCCAAGGGCCTGAGTTACCCTACCGTTCAAGATGAAGTCCCCCAGGGAGTGCGGGAAAAATGACCAGATTGTTTGTCACACGAAGCCATGCATGATACTGGAATCTGGGGTTCCGAAAGAAGCTATTGGACGAGCTATGTATCTGCAAGGAAGCGGTAAATTGAGGACATTATTCCTATCATACCCCTCCGGCCCCGCCTCGAGGCCCAGACCTCATGGCCAAACGGTTGTGTGGTTGTGTGCAGTCAAGCAAAGAGGAATCTTTGGCGACATGCGTGCAACACTGTATGCGTCGCTGCTGTGCGGTCGACCATAAGCAGTTTCGGGGATATCTAAGGGGGCGGTAACGGGGGCACCGCGAGGAAGATGGATCCCAAGATTGCGACCGCACCAAACAACTTCGAACTTATCGCCAAAAGTTCACACAGATGTAAGAGTAAAGTAGAGCGTAATACTTAATATCGCTAAGCCTGACGCTTCACTCAATTAAGGTCTCGAGAGGATTGATTGTTGCAGTAGGAGAGTTCTCGCATAGACTTTCAGGTAGTTTTATCTTATGCCAGAAACTCCCACATCAGTTTACTCCAACTACTTGAGTAGACCCTTCTCGGCTAAGGGTGGTCCGACACGTCTCCTGGCACACCCTGCGGGGATGCACGTGTTTACAGACTCTAGTCAGCGTTCACCTTATACGGTTATCGTTTCCATGGTGCATTTCCATTTTACCCGCCGCAGTAAAAACCTCTGCGCATCGGTGTCTTGCCATTGGCTAACAGTCAAGACACCTCATGAACTAGACTATCTATGACACCCTTCCCATATGCGTTGATCTCTACTTGACTCCCGAGGCTACCGTGAGCGGTTAATCTAGTGACTCTTTATGGGTCGCGGGCTTCCAGTTTCTTCCGCAGGGCGCCATAGTCCAGTAGTAATCCAATGGGCGCTACCCATGACCACTACCTCGGATCTACCTATCCTCCGGTAGGAATCATACTTTTAGTGTCTCTGCACTTCAATTTCAGAGCCTATAGCGTTGGGAGCACGTTTGGACTTGGTAGGTGTAAAACTCTCCCAGTCACCCCGGCACCACCCGGGACTACCTTCGGGACCCCTGCGGTTAACACCCGTTAACTCCGTCAGTTCTGGTCCGTTTTACTCCGAACAACTTAGAGGAGGTACTCCACCTTCCACCCTATGCCCCCTTATATAACCTGCGAACAGCCTGCGGTCGACCGGACGGCAGCGATGTACACGGTGTTGCAAGCATGTCTCTAAAGATTCCGCTTTGCTAGACTGCACACAACTACACAACCGTTTGCCCATGACATCCGGGCATTAAGGCGGGGCCCGAGGGGTATGATGGGAATAATGTCTTCAATTTACAGCTCCCTGGAAGCTACATAGCTCGCCCAATCGCATCCCCCAGAACCCCAGATTCCAGTATCATGCATGGCTTCGGGTGACAAACATCCGAGTCCATTTTCCCGAACTCACCCAGGGACTTCGTATTGAAAGGTAGGGTAACCCAGGACTCTGCGCAGGGTAACCCAAGACCCAAGGCACAGTAACCTGATCCCGATAGTAGGGTAACGTTGTCCAGCGGACAAGTTAACTTTTCCCTGTTACGCTACCTATCCCGTCACCGGTGATCGACCTTTCTGACCTGTCTTCAGTTATCCGGCCCAGCTGAGCAACTACCCCTTCATAAGTCCCTAATTACGCTGACCAGCCAATTCTATTCATTCTCGGAGCCTGGGCCATCGGGTCTCCATAGGTCAAGTACTTTCTTGTCTTCTTGTTTCTATCTGTTCTCCTCCTGGCTACCTGTATGGGTATAGGTTCCGTTTGCCATAGCTCATGTATGCTGGGTCGTCACAGGGGCATAGCGTGGAAGGTGGAGCACCTCCTGCAAGTTGTTCGAAGTAAAACGGACCAAAACTGACGCAGTTAACAGGTGTTAACCATGTAGGTCCCAAAGGTAGTCCCGGGTGGTGCCAGGGCGACTGGGAGAGTTTTACACCTACCAACCCCGAACGTGCTCCCAACGCTATAGGTTCTGAAAGGGAAGTGCAGAGACACTAAAAGCATGATGCCTACTACAGGTAAGGTAGATCCGAGGTAGTGGTCATGGGTAGCGCCCAGCAGATCACGCGCCAACTACCGTGCCCTGGGGAAGACACCGGAAGCTCGAGCCCCGTGAACACTAAATAGATAACGGGCTCACGGTAGCCTCAGGAGTCAAGTAGAGATCAATGCATATGGTAAGGGTGTCATAGATAGTCTAGTTCATGAGGTGCCTTGACTGTTAGCCACTGGCAAGACACCAATGCCCCGAGGTTTTCACTCCGGCGGGCAAAATGGAAATGCACCACAGAAACGATAACTGCATAAGGTGAACGCCGACTAGAGTGTGTAAACACATGCATGCCCGCAGGGTGTGTCAGGAGATCTGTCGGACCACCCTTAGCGGAGAAGGGTGTACTCGAATGGTTGGAGTAAACCGATGGGGGAGTTTCTGGCATAAGATACAACTACTTGAAAGTCTATGCGAGAACTCTCCTACTCCAACAATCTATCCTCGCGAGACCTTAATTGAGTGAAGTGTCAGGCTTAACAATATTAAGTTTTACCGCTTACTTGACTCTTACATCTGTGTGAACTTTTGGTGATAAGTGTGAAATTGTTCGCTGCCGTCGCAACCTTGGGATCCATATTCCTAGGGGTGCCACTGTTACAAGAGACTTGGTATGCTGGGGCATGGTGTCACGCTCCTGCCTCTTCGCTTGTCCTGGGGACTTAGTTATATTGGCTTGGTGAATCCTTTAGTCTCTTGCCTTTCGACACAAGAGCGGCGACAACAGGTCAGTAAATGTTATGCGATGGGGATTCCTCTTTATCAATCGCTAGGGTGTTTACTATCACACCAGCATGATTTCGGGTACTAAACCCTCCTCAGGTAAACTTGAAAATAGTGCTGTTTATTTGATCAAGTCCAGCCTGACCCAATTCCGCTGGTACTAAACATAACAATTTTCTCCCATTTGGGTAAAGGTCCGCTGTCGGACCGGTCCCAAGCGAAGCAGCCTTGCTTCCCCAACGTCGTGCGTCTCCTCTTTCAAGACCTCACCCCGCCTGAACCCAAATAATGTCCCATGACTTGCCTATCCAGCTAAGCAAATCCTAAAAGCAATATGTTTAACTAGAACAAAGAAAATAACCCAAAACCCAACAAAGGAGAGATAGCCCAGTCCACCGCACACGGCCGGCAACATCTGCCTGCCTACACTACCTGGGTGTAGTCAGTATCAGGGTCGTTTATGCAGTAGAGCGGTACTTATCGATCCCCGCAGCCACCTCCGTGGCTCCTGTCAATCTGTCCCCCTGGGGTCTATGGCTATGGGTTAATAAGGTTACACCTTAAGGAGAATGGGTTCCTACCTATTCAGAGCCATCAGTATCAACCTGCGTGATCTGCGATGATGCCTGACGGACGTCAAGTGCCTTCGACGAGGAAGCCGAAGGGGGAGCTTCAATGCGCTTTAGTCACCTGTCCGGTGGTCTGGGCTTACCTACCAGGGCTGATCGTTGCAACCCACGGGCCTGTTCGAAGGAACTAATGACTTGGTCCATCGCTGTACACTTTCTCCAAAAGTGACCCATTGGCCCGCACTTGGTGCACTGGTTGTTCTTCCTCCGGCGTTCGGTTAAAGTTGACAGGATATCCTTATACGCTGTTACACACCCTGAAGTCTCCGGCTTTGCCTGTTTCCCTGCAGTGAAATTAGTAGGTTTCGTAGACCTCTGGTTCTGTCAGCGCGAACCTTGTTCCTTCTTCTTGAACCTGCCAGATGTCGAGTATCTATCCTCCTTCTTATCTGCGGGCTGAGACCGGCAGGCTGGGTGGATGACGTGGTTGCTGAACAGGAAGTTGTCCTCCCGCCTGCGCCCAACCTTCCAGAGAAGATCAAGGTATGCGTTCAGGTCAGTCGGACCTGGCCTCTTGAGCGCCTATGCATTCTGCACCTCTTCTATGATGCCTGATCGCAGCTTGTCTCATACCTGCTCTGGTTGTGTATAGCTAAGCTTCTACATACAATCAATCAGCTTAACCAGGTACTCAGGGATGTGATGTGGCTTTATCACAATGTCTCGCCACTCGAGAAGGGATCGATCCCACTCGGCCTAGTCTCTGCCGAAACTTCGTTCCAGCCATTCTCAGAAGTCTTTCCCTGTCCCGAAGGGGTTGCTGTCCCTGGTGGGAACGCCCGCGCACTTGCCGGCTTCCTTGTTAATGTGCCCATGCAACCCCAGATACCATGCCCAAGCTGAGTCTTCAAGAAGAGGGATTACCAAGTTTACCTTATCTATATATCGGTTAGCTTGCAATGTGCAAAGTATTTGGATTTAACCTGCACCAAGGTCAAGAAGCTTGTGAGTTGCGGAACTTTGCCCCCAAATGGGGGAATACCACGCAGCTTTTCCGGCTTCTTCTACCCGTGTCCCGATATAGGCCTAGAAGCCGAACCAGTACCGCTTTGGGCTTTCGTGGCCCTCTTGGCCCAGCGATCCCACCTTCGTTTCTTCTCCTTACTCCCGTCATCCTTGAGAGCACCGAGGAAGAGGGTCAAATCAGTAAGAGAATCTCGGTCATCATCATTACCTGAGCTGTCATGGTCAGAGTCCCCTGGATCTCGACCTGCTCCCACCGCAACACCTGCGGGTGTAACGACCCAGCATACATGAGCTATGGTAGCCGGAACCTATACCCATACAGGTAGCCCAGAGGCGAACTGGTAGGAACTGGCAGGCAAGTGAGTACTTGACCTGCGAAGACCCGATGGCGCGGGCTCCGAGATGAGCAGACTTACTGGGCACAAGTATTTAGGTACATGGCTACACCAGAGATTGGTTTCAGCGTACTTCGGGACCTATGAAGGGGCAATACACAGCTAGGCTGGGTAACTGGAGGAAGGCCCAGTGTGTCTATCTCCGGAAGTGGGGTAGATAGGGTAACAGGAGAAAGTCCACTTGTCCACCGGACAAGATTACCCTACCCTCAGGACTGGGTTACCCTGCCTTGAGGCTTGGGTTACCCTGTTCAAGGACCTGAGTTACCCTACCTTTCAATACGAAGTCCCTCGGGGAGTTTGAGAAAAATGACGAGAATGTTTGTCACACGAAGCCAGGCATAATACTGGAATCTAGAGTTCCGGGAGATGCTATTGGGCGAGATACGCAGCTACGAAGAAGTTGTAAATTGGAGACATTATTCCTATCATGCCCCTCCGGCCCCGCCTTGAGGCCCGGACATCATGGGCAAACGGTTGCGCAGTTGTGTGCAGTCTAGCAAAGCAGGATCTTTGCAGACCTGCTTGCAACACCATATACGTTGCTGCCGTCCAGTGGACCGTAGGCTGTTCGCAGGATATATAAGGGGGCACAGGATAGAAGGTGGAGTACCTCTTCCAAGTTGTTTGGAGTAAAACGGACCAAAACAGACGGAGTTAACAGGAGTTAAGCGTAGTGGTCCTGAAGGTGGTCCCGGGTGGTACCGGGGCGACTGGGAGAGTTTTACGCCTACCAAACCCAAAGGTGTCCCCAACGCCATAGGCTCGAAAAGGGAAGTGCAGAGACACTAGAAGCATGATTCCTACCACAGGTGGGGTGGATCCGAGGTGGTGCTCATGGGTAGCGCCCATTGGACCGCTCCCAAACCACCGTATCCTGCGGAAGACATCGGAAGCCCGAGACT
>PYWC01000028.1:1940195-1954293 GCA_003182015.1 Tuber magnatum | reverse complement strand
CTCTCCTACTCCAACAATCAATCCTCTCGAGACCTTAATTGAGTGAAGCGTCAGGCTTAACGATATTAAATTTTACCGTCTACTTTACTCTTACATCTGTGTGAACTTTTGGCGCTAAGTTTGAAGTTGTTTGGTGCGGTCCCAACCTTGGGATCCATCTTCCTAGGGGTGCCCCCGTTACACCGGATGGTGGATTCCCATCCCCACTACCTCTGGTGTTCCCGCCTTGGGATTCCCGGGGTCTACCATACCCATCGAACTCTTCCTTCCGGCCTTCCTGATTGCCATCTTCCGCGGGGTTAGCCCCTGATGGTCCTGATACCAGTGGTGGAACAGGGCATCGCCCGCCCTCTGGAGTTGGGTTAGACACCACCTGTGTTGTCCGCAGAAATGGCTGCAACTCTGGACAACACAGGGGTTACATTGGGGGGCCAGGATGCCTCCATGACCCACATTACCCACTTGTCGGTCCTCCATCTCCTTCCTTTTGCCTTGTTCCCTGCCTCACTGGAGTCCGTGGTCCCTTCCTATACCAATAGGAGTGGTAATGAATCCACCCGATCCAGGTTTCTTCCGACTTACAACCCGATAGACAGAACCCATCTTGGCTGTCCGAATCGCCACTTGTGATGGTGGGGAGACCAGAGGGAATACCCAGTTTTGAGGGCGCCAAAGGATTGACCGGTGCCCAAGGAATGGAGCCAGTAGGTGTCCCGGGTCCGGGCATTGGAGTCTCCTGTGATGGGGCCATAGGTGTTCGCTCTTCCTGGCGCCTTACCTGTTCAAAGAATTCAGGTGACGCTGTGCGCAGTGGCCAGAACCCTGGGGTAGCCAATACTGCTGGCGGGAAAGCTGTGGCAGGAACGGTATCAGGAGGGCAGAGTGAAACTGGTAGAGGCGTGGGTCTGGGGTGGCGATGGGGGGTCTAGGACTTGCAACTGATTGTATTGCGGGCGGAATAATAAGAGCCGGGGTTGGTCGAGAAGTAGGGTCAGGCCTGTCCGGGGCCATAATGCGCTTGGGCTAGGACGTCCTTTTTCTTAACCAAGGTCAATCAGTCAGGCCAACCGCAGCGCTACCTGCATGACTGCGGGCGATTGAGCAGGGGACCGACAGGGGGCCTGTAGATGCTCTTGAGAAGGAGGAGGTATAGCCGTAGCCGTCACCATTCAGGCTTTCCAACATATGTATACCGATTGGGCTCTGTTACACCCTCCATTGGTCGTCTCTAGCTGTTATAGCCAATTCCATGCCGAAGTTCACGGGCTTGGTATGGATGAGCAGGAGTAGGGGCGTGGCCTCTAGTATCAGCACATCATTCTCTGCATCAATACTATACCCTCCTTGAAAAGCGTTTTCCAATGCTGCTATCTGAGTCTTCAATGTGTGCTGATCCCTTATTATCTGCAGGTATGCCTGATGCTGCACTGTCATCCATTCCACCGCTGCCGTAGTGATCTGTGTCCAGAACACCGGCTGCAGCGGGGAGCTCCAGTTCCGTAGTTCCTGCTTCGCTTCCTCAATCGACTTGGATACCTCCTGGACGATGTAAGGTTCGACGAACTGGCGAGGGGACTCACTCAAGGGAACCTCTTACACCGGAAGAGGGGTCGTGTTGTGGACAACGGTAGGTTCTTCGAAGAATAAGAGCGCTGCAGCACAAGGGTCTGCAATCAGAAGATCCAGACATTGAAGCGTTAACTGGATAGGGGCAGCCTCCAAGAGCAGCAGGTGGCCATTCCAGTCAATACCGCGAATATTCGCAAAAACCTATGCACAAAATGTGTTGGTGGTGTTCTCATCAAGGGCAAGGTCTGAATGCGAGTTGGATTCCATTCTGGTTCGAAGTTCAGTACTAGCCATTGTGCTTTCCACCCTGGGCTACTTGTTCTAGACAAGGTTACCAGTATTCACCCAAGGTCAGTGCCAAAAATTGAAAACAATTGATCAGGAGAGGAGTTAAGAGAGGAGCTCGCGTACCAATATAATGTAGCGGGGGCTCCCCTAGAACGCTGGATCCCAATGGTGCGACCACACCGAACAACTTCAAACTTCTCGCCAAATGGTCCCACAATGCAACAGTAAAGTAAACGGTAAAACTTAATATTGTTAAGCCTGATGCTGCACTCAATTAAGGTCCCGAGAGAATTCATTGTTGGAGTAGGAGAGTTCTCGCATAGACTTCTAGGTAGTTTCATCTTATGCCAGAAACTCCCTCATCAGGTTACTCTAACAATTCAAGAACACCCTTCTGCACTAAGGGTGGTCCGACACATCTCCTGACACCTCCTACGGGCATGCATATATTGACGCACTCTAGTCGGTGTTCACCTGTTGCTGGTATTGTTTCTGCAGCCTATTGCCAGTTTGCCCCCAGAGTGGAAACTTCTTCGCATCAGTTTCATGCCAGTGGCTAACCGTCTAGACACCTGATGAACTAGACTATCTATGACACCCTTCGCATATGCATTGATTTCTACTTCACTACGGAAGCTACCCTGAGCGGTTTATCTATCTACTGTTGAGGAGTCGCAGGCTTCCGGTGTCTTGCACAGGATACCGTAGTCCGGAAGTCATCCAATGGGCACTACCCATGACCACTACCTCGGATCCACCTTGCCTGGGGTAGGAATCATGCTTTTAGTGTCTCTGGACTTCCCTTGCAGAGACTGTGGCGTTGAGGACACTTTCGGGCTTGGTGGGTGTAAAACTCTCCCGGTCGCCCCTGCACCACCCACGACCATCTTCGGGACACACGGGGTTAATACCCGTCAACCCCGACAGTTTTGGTCCGTTTTACTCCAAACAACTTGGAGGAGGTAGTCCCCCTTCTACCCTATATCCCCTTATATCCTGGGAACAGCTTACGGTCGACTGGACGGCAGCAACGTATATGGTGTTGCAGGCAGGCCTACAAAGATTCCTCTTTCCTACACTGGTACACGCAACCACACAACAGTTTGCCCATAACGTCCGGGCGTCTAGGCGGGGCCGAAGGGGTATGATAGGAATAATGTCTCCAATTTACACCTTCTTCGAAGCTGCATAACTCGTACAATAGCATCCTCTGGATCCTCAGATTCCGGTATTATGCATGGCTTCATGTGAGAAACATTCCGGTCCTTTTTTCCGAACTCCAGCAGGGACTTTGTATTGGAAGGTAGGGTAACTCAGGACCTTGGACAGGGTAACCCGAGCCTCATGGTAGGGTAACCTGAGCCTGACGGCATGGTAACCTTGTCTACTGGACAAGATGACTTTTCCCTGTTACCCTGGCTACTCCGTCACCGGAGATAGACACTTCTGACCTTTCTCCTGTTACCCGGCCTAACTGAGTAACCACCGCTTCAGATGTTCCTAAGTATGCTGACACCACTCCCGGGTGTGCCCCAGTACCTAAGTATCTGGCAAGCTAATTCTGTTCATCTCGGAGCTGGGGCAATCAGGCCTCCATGGGTCAAGTACCAGCTTGCCTGCTGGTCCCTACCAGTTCCCCTCCCGGTTACCTGTATGGGTGTAGGTTGCAGCTGCCATAGCTCAGATATGCTGGGTCATTACACAAAGGCCTTCCGTCAACTCTGCTAGAGAGAGGAACAGATCGGGATCCTCCAATAGAACGAAGATGATGACGGACCAATGATCGCAAAAGCGTCAACAATCAGTACGTGGCTAGCAGTAAAGGAAGAAGCCAAGAAGAAGAAAAAAACTCTACGGCAACGGGTGCTGAAAGAATATTATGATTACCTGCAAATATTTGAAGAAAACGAAAGGACGGATCTTCCTACACACCAGAATATAGATCACCAGATCACGCTAGAGGAAGGTAAGGCAGCCCCCTTTATGAAACCCTACCCATTAAGGGAACAGGAATTGATGGCACTGTGAGAATACCTCCAACCGAACCTGGTCAGGCAATCGATCAGACCACCATGCTCCTCAGCATGGGCACCTATTCTATTTGTCAAAAGGAAAGATGGCAAAATGAGCCTTTGGGTGCATTTCGAGGGACTGAATGTGGTACCACGAAAAGACGGATGCCCCCTACCATTGATCGACGAAGCATTGGACCGACTAGGGCAAGCCAAACCCTATACAAAGTTCAAAGTCCAGGACACATATCACAACATAAGGATAGCTGAAGGAGACGAGTGGAAGACAGCTTTCAGGACAAGATACAGACTATTCGAATGTTTAGTCATGCCCTTTGGATTATCTAATGCACCAGCCACATTCCAATGGTGGATCAACCCCAGGTGGAACAAATACCGGGACATAAGTTGTAGCGTCTACCTAGAAGACGTCCTCTTCTATTCCGACAACATGGAACAAAACCACTGAGACCTACGGAACAGCCTGTAGGCATTGAGGGGCGTCCAGGTCAAACTAAGGCCTTTGAAGTACGACTTCCATACCAATGAAGTCAAATATCTAGGATTTATCGTCAAGCCTGGTGGAGTCCGAGCCAATGCAGTCAAAACACCAGCTATCAATAACTGGAGAGCACCCAAGAGTAGGAAAGCGGTACAGAGCTTCATGGGCTTTTGCAACTTTTAACAAAGATTCTTCGAAGGGTTTGGCAGGATAGCTAAACCCCTCAACGATACGACTAGAAAAGGGATCAAATAGGAATAGGGTGCAAAAGAAGACAGAGCATGCGATGAGAGGAGAAAGCAACTTACTACGATGCTGATATTAGGATACTCCAACCCCACATTCCCCATCATGATCGAACTGGATGCATCCAACTACGTATGCTCTGGTATCCCGTCCCAGTAGGACAGGGACAGATGCCGGAGAATGGTCACGTTTCAATCACAAACACGGTCAAAGGCTGTGCAAAGCTATGACATTCACGTCAAGGAACTGTTACCTATTGTTCAAGCAGCTAAAGACTGCCGGAAGTACATGCTAGGAAGTCAGCATGTGATCCGGATTATCATGGGCCACCAGAACCTACTAGCGTTTACTACCACCAAGGAACTCAATAGACAAGGGATGAGATGAAGCGAGACATTAAGCCAATACCATTTCCCAAGCGAATACCGACCAGGTAAAGAAGGCGGAAAGCCGGACGCATTGACTTGATGGACAGAGGACTTCACTGACAAAGAAGAAACATGGTCGCAATAACAACGAATACTTCCCCCAAAGGAAAAGTATTTTGCACAAAACGAAGAGGAAGACAGCGGATGCGAATCACTAAATGAAACAATTATGGCCACCAGCAATGATGGGGAATATGACGCATGGATAAAAAGAGGTATGGCAGGCGACCAGGAAATCAAGGAGATAAAGAAGGCGCTGCAGGAAGGCCTAAAACAAATAAAAGGTGTAGCCCCCGGGCTATACCGGGAAGAAGTTGGATACCTATAGTAGGACGACAACATAAGGCTCGCAGACGAAGAAGCCTTGCGAACAGAAACAATGAGAAGAAATCGCGACATCCCAGCCATGGGACACAGTGGAACAGAGAAAACAACAACATTCGTGCAACGATCCTAATACTGGCCCTCGATGTTCAATGATATGAAAGGATATCTGAAGAACTACGACATATGTCCAGGAACGAAAATGGTCAAACACGCACCCCACAGGCTACTCGAACTGCGCGAAACCACTAGACGACCATGACAATCTATTGCTGTAGGTTTTATTACCGCACTACTCGGATCGAACAGTTATGACGCCATCTGGGTCATTATCGACCAACTTACAAAAATGTCGCACTTTATACCATGCAGAACGGATATGACAACACCACGGTTCTTAACCTGTTTAAAGATCAGGTCTTTAGACCCTACAGGCTACCGAAAGATATTGCCTCCGAGAGAGGATCCCTTTTCACGTTGGACGTATGGAAAGAGATCACGCGACAATTGAGTGTTAGCCGATACTTAACCAGGGCCTTCCATTCACAAACAGATAGTCAGACTAAACAAACGAACACGATATTAACCCAATATCTGCGAGCCTATGCGAACCACCAATGGAACGATTGGATAGAGTTCCTATCCACAGCACAGTTCGCGTATAACAACGGGCAACAAGAGACTGTAAAGACCACAACCTTCTTTGCGAACTACCGAGACAACCCCTCATTCAACCCAGCACAATACCAAGTGCCAGGAAAGATAACGCGGCGCAAAAATATGATAAGGCTACAGAGCATACGGTGGGACAAATTATATCCTGCGCAAATAATTCAAAAGGAAAGCAGTGATAAGCACTAGAAACTGGACCTAAAGCTCATGGTCGACAACAAGGTGTGGTTGATACCACGCAATATCCTGACCACAAGACCAGCGAAGAAGCCAGACTACAAGAAACTTGGACTATTCAAAATAATCGAACGTGTCGGATTACGAGCATATAAACCTGCCCTCCTCTCTTCGATGAAACAAACCCATCTAACATTCCACACCAGTCTCCTCCAACCCTACCAAGAAAACTCTTTTCCTGCACAGAGAAAACTTCCCCCTCCAGCTATTCACATGGATGGAGAAGATGAATATGAACTCAGTGAGATAATCGACTCTGGCTTGCACTATGGTAGACTCCAGTACCATGCCAAGTGGACAGATTACCTGCCTGAACATGGGCAAGAGTAGTACCCCGCCACCAACTACAACAATACACCTGCAGCGATTCAACGCTTCCATGAACATTGCCCCAACAAGCCCGCAGTACACAGCACCCGTTAAGACAGAACAGAACGATGACAAATGGGCCAGGGCAATGGGCGTACCACTTCCACGCCATGCGAAAGAAGAGAAAGAACACAACTGCAGATCCTTCACAGGATGCTTTGAGAACGGGTACGCAGTACACCAAAGCGACAAGTTCGGCTCCCGCTAATGGTTGCGCTGAAGGCACCATACAGCGACCAATACCAGCCTGTTAGGTTCCCCGGAACCAGAACGTATGGCCCTAGTTGAGTACCCAGAACCCGCTTCTAGGACGAAGCGGAGAGAGAGAGGGGGCAGAAAAAACAAAAGACCCCTCTGAGCTGACAACAATCCACACCAAACCACAGCGGGAGCGATGTACCAAGCCTGACCAGGGGCGAAGCCGACTCCCTCGAAGGCCTGCAGAGGATGGCAGCCAATAGCGGGGATTGGGAAGAAACCCTAAGGGTGGAGATCAGGGAACTACAAGGAGAGAAAAAGGAGTGAGAGAGGCAATGACTATGATGGGAACGAGAGGCCATGGCTGAAAGAGTGAGGGCAGGACTGGTGGAACAAACCGTCAGCCTCTGCGGGGAAGAGACGAGGATGAAGGATAAGAGGATCAAGAGCATGGAAATGCTCTTGCGAGAAATGAAAAGCTGGATGAGCAAGACAGCCTGCCGGATGCTGGAAGCAGCGCGAGATGAGGCCTCGAGCTAGTCTGATGGGACTCAGGCAGGTGAGAGAGGGGAGCTAAGGTCATGATCCGGCTAGAGGAGCGCTAGCCAGGTGACGACATCAAGGAACCGGTTTCGCACCTGACGTCCTTTAGACGTCATGCAGTTAAGTTGTTCTTTCACGCCTATGACCTCATTGGCAGGTCATGGTACGCATTTATGTTTAAATTGGTTTTACGTACATGACCTCATTAACGGGTTATGGAGCTTATTATAATGGATTGCATTTTGTACATGACTGCGATTGATATCATGGGGAGAGTCTAGGCTGGCCGGTGAGGCTTAAGGCCCAGGCAGACTTGTTTATGTTTCACACATAACCTCATTAGTAGGTTATGTGGTTTGTCTCTGCGTTTGATCTACATTTTGCTTGATTTATGTTTTCGCATATGACGTCAGTTAGAGGTCATGGGATGTTTTATCTTTGTGCACATAACTCATTTGAGTCAGGTGATGGATTTCGCACCTGGCCTTGATTGAGGATCAAGGCTGGGTTAGGGTTGCAGGAAGAGGCCTATATAAAGGCCGGGTTTTCACTGATGGATTAGCTCTTCATGCAACCATCCACTATTATTTCCTATCTGCTACTTTATGCCCTTTACAAATACAAATACCTTACACTTCAAACCTATCCACTAGGCGGATCAACCATAGAGCCAAGAACCTATCCGCTACATTGATGGGGTTAACAGAATAAAGACCAATACTCTCAGTCTGGATGGGATACTGATTCTTATGTGCGGATATTCAGATAGGGCCTAGAGCCTTCATGAGCTCTAGGACACAGCACAGCGCAGTTCGGAACTTTAATGATGGTCGTTACTTGTCGCGAGTAACACGAGTAGTGAGAAACCATGACAACTTCCCAAACAATTGCCACATTTGTGAACCTACCCATGTCTCCCACCATGCTTCTTTTAGTATACTACAGCCCTCTCCGATTCCTGGCAAACCCTGGGAACATGTACCTATGGATATTATTTCTGGGTTACGTCAGAGTTAGTAACATAATGCTATGATAGTTATGGTCAACCGACTAACTAAAATTTGGCACTTGATCACTTGCTGTACCACTATCAACACTCAGAGGTTGGCCAAATTGTACGTCTATTACATATGGAAACACCATGGTCTCCCTACCACCATTATCTCTGACCGCAACACACAGTCTGTCTCTGCGCTCTGTAAGATAATGTGTAATCACCTGCAGGTATCCCAGAAGCTTTCGAGTACATTCTATCTCCAAACCAACAATCAGACCGAACAACTGAACATCATCATAGTATAGTGCCTATGGGTCCATGACAATTACTAGCAGTACAACTGGTCACTATGGTTACTCCTAGCTGAGCTTGCAGCCCAAAAGTACCTGCCCAAGTCTACTGGCCTCTCTCAACTGTTTCCTGACTATGGTTGCAACCCCTGAATAGATTTCTAAGATGCCTCTAGATGACCATCAGAAGAACCTGAGGCCAGAGAATTGTTGCAAAGAATGAGAGACATCAATCCCCACCTCTATTCCATTATTTCTTATCCTCAGGACTAACTACAGGTGTATGCCAATTGTGGATGCCTGCCAGTAACTCAGCTCGGGGTTGGAGATCTGGTTTCTCCCAATGCTGAGGATATCTGAACCCATTGATGCTCCAAGAAGCCAGACAATAAGCATTTTGTTCGCTGTGTTGTAACTACTCAGATGGGTATACATGCCTACCACCTCAACCGCCCTGCTGCCATGCAGACAAATAATGTCTTGCAGAATTCACTCCTCAAACTGGCTAACTGTGACCCCCTTCCAGGATAGGTTGTACTACCCTGACAACCAGTGGAGGCTGATAGTGAGAAAGAATTGCAAGTGGAATGCATAGTGATTACCAGAATGCTTTAGGGCTGACAGCAATATTAGTTTCGATGGTGAGGATATGTGGAAGCCATCTGAGAACATGTAGAAAAGCATCAGTTGACTACAAGTAATTGACAGGTTGTGTCACGAGTAGGTGAATAAGTGTGGCCCCCTTCCCGAATAGTAGCAATATATGGCAGCAGACTTCAGTGTATGACAGAGGAGCTACTGTCATGGTGGCGTAACTTGAGTATGGTGGCCTTGGGTTCTTGGTTGCATATATGGGCTCAGGGGTTGTACAGTGGCCTAGCAATAAAGAGGATAGATTAGGCTAAGTTTCCTACAATGGAACTTCATGAAAGGTGATGAAAGACTGCATCTGCACATGAGGCAGGGGTTAGGGGTGTTGGGAACTGTCAGCAAGGGGTTTTTCTTTATTAAAGAAAGAGGTGTGCTGCTCAGTAATTTTCTGTCCTCATAGAATATGGTAATTTCCTACCTACACCTGTAGTTAGGAATTACAACGAGAGACTCCATTGCCATTACAACCACGGCAAAAGAAAAACCCACAAGAAATGTTTTGGCGTGCTTCCACCTCATTGGTCAAGAACCTTTGGTGACTGGTTCACTCCCATTTTTAAAGACTTAGTATTAAGAAATACGCTCCTATTATTTGTTTTCCATCATGCTTATCGACTGAGTCTCTCAACTATTACCTCTGATGTCTTCCAGATGCAGAGGCTGAGGTAGGGGAGGCAACAACCCTCTTGTTACCCAATTTGAAGCAGTCCGCCAGCACTCCGCAATGGCCTTACCGGATGACACGTATATGGATGAAGGCCCAGCCTCTCTAGTACAAACAGTCATTCCGCCAGCATCTCGGGTAGTCCTGGACACCTCTAAGGATGATAATCCACCAGCCCATCTAGTGTAGAACATTGATCTCCTCTTTCAAAGCCAAGAAGACATTGCCAAATACTACAAACAAATGCAACTTGCCTTCTCCTCAGTTGAGAAACATATGATGGTTGTTCAGGAATTACATATCAAGGATATGACTAAGCTCCAGGAACAGGTTGCCACCCTCACTACTCAAGTTGTCCAACTTCAAACCCACCTTCAACACCAAACAACCACCTCTGCTCCTACTACCACCCTTCTACCAGTACCTCCAACACAACACACATGGGCCCAGGGAGCTGCTAGGAGCTTGCCCATCAAACCCTACCTGCCTCCACCAAGCAGAACACCTGTTACCCCACCTCTGATCTAACAAGACCATACTATGGTTATTGAGATAGATGGTACAGCCTTGCCTGACACTACCAATCACCTTGCTATCTGCGATGCTATGAACACTGCTATCAAAAAACAGCTAGTCTCCAACATTAAGTTCCTACAAAACCACTATGTCCTCCTGATTACCAAAGACTATACCACTGCCTCCTCTGTTATCAAGAGCTATCGCTTTGCAATTGAGGAAGCTATCAGACCAACCATACTAGCCACCAGTGGCCTCGGAAAAAACGAAGTCTGGCAAAAGGTCATTATCTATAGCATTCCAACTACCGTCACCTTCCCTACTGTCCAGGCAGAGGTTGAGATTTTCAATCCCTGAACTCACTTCCTACCCCCTCCTAGATTGCTCACTGCTGAAGCCCAATGCAAGGTCAAAGCAGCTTCTCCTATAGTTCTCCCTATTGCCAGTAATGACTCCACAGTAAAAGCCCGCGGCAGAGGCCTCTCATCATTTCGCAGGAAGTGCAAGTTACAATGGTACCTTACCTTTGGTCCCAACACTCAATCCTCCAAGTGCTGGGAGTTTGGTCACCACCCTAGCCAATGTGCCAAAACCACCACTGTACTATCCACCCCCGCAATATCCAGCATACCTCCATACCTGCGGCAGGTCTGACTACACTACCAAGTGCTAGGCGTGTCTTTACACTACCATCAGATGCCTCAACCATGGTAACGATCACCTGGCTATCTCCCAGGAGTGTCCTACCTACCTACACACACACCAGACAGCAACCGAGAGGAGGAATAGGACTTCTTAGATTTTATTACATGTATTTCCTTTGGTATTGGTTAGGCTTTAGCCAGAGAGAAGGATTCTGTTTGTTGTCGTTTGCACTATGGCCTTGGTGCCTGCTTCACAGATGACACTATTATGCAAAAGATAGGATTTTGGACAGGTACAGGCAGTACCATCATATTGCATGTAGTGCCGCTTCAGGATCTTCTGGCTCTATAAGCAAGATAATGCCATATAATAATAATAATAATAATTAGTAATTACAATACTATTTCTTCTTTGCATCACCGGAACCCCTAAAACCTGACCCTATTCTCAGAGATTCTGTCCTTGAATCCCTTGACCATTGATACGAATACATCTTGTCCCTACACCTGTCCAACCCTCTTGTCTCATCTACTGTGGTAAGCGTTGGACTATGTGCTCTTAACTTGATATAAACCCTACTCATTTCACAAGATTGCATCTACCAGGATACAACCTACACTATACCATGTCACAATTTCTCATAGTCTCCACTGCAGTCTTTACTTACTTGAATCAGTCTGCCAGTTTGTCGAATCAACAGCAGGGCAACCTGTCCCACCATCAGAAATAAAACTATCTCACTCATATCCCAAATATTCTCCTCCAAACTGTACACCTTCCTTCACATGCTAGGTCTCCTACAACGAATAAGCACAACAACAAGTACACACACTGAATGAAGAACTTCGAACCTTCCTACTAGAACACTATGGCCTTGAGGCCTACCTTGCTACCACCCAAGAAGACCTGGGCTGCATGAACATGACCGTGACCCCATTTGACAATGCCATAACCAAGGGTGCTGCAGGTCCCGCTGTATTACCTAGTAGTAGAAAGTCAGCCTCAATTATGAAACCAGACAAGTTCGATAGTACCAGGGACAACCAGTGGTTCAACCATGAACAATACCGTTTGGCATATGCTGTCATATACCCTGGTGGGAGAGGAAGGTTTCTCACATGATGGAAGACACAGAAGAGAATGTTGGAAAAACTGTGTAAGGGAGACTGGTAAGACTTAGTGGCAAGACCAATTGGTTAGGCTTTCATACCATGACTCATGCTTCGGGTCATAGGGTCTCCCAGAACTCACGGTTGTGTATCATAGATAGGTTATAATTGCATGATACACGTGAGCGATTCGCAGTTATAGGTTGTATGATGCAATAACTTTTGCATATGACCCAGATAGTAAGTCATAGGTCTCACAGATTGTGACACACTTAGCTTACATAACTATAGCAGGTGACTCAGGGGTATGAGTCACTGGGTTAGGGTTCGCATGAAGGGCAAGTACAAAAGTGGACACTAGGACCCAGGAGAATGAAATCTTCATGCTGTCATCTTTGTATCTTCTTACCTATAACTTTACTGCTTTACCTTTACCTAAGTGGTTATGGTGCGCACAGACTCTGGTAAACAAGATATCAGATAGGAGTCTTAGGTGCTCAGCCATCCGACTTGGGAGAGGAAGTCTAGGATCGATCGTTGGAGACCAAAGTATTATTACCGGTATGCGACAAGAGTTCAACCATGGGAATTGTTGTATTAGATGGCATCACAACAGAATATGCTAAACAATACAACAAGCTAAGGGGGTAGCAACAACAACCTCACAATGATGACAAAATGGATTATAAGAATCACAAAATTACAAATCACCTCGAACTCCGAGGACTATGAGCAGAACTTGAGCAAGTGGCAAGTGCCTAAGGATCCAAGAAACTCTTAAGCCAAGTTACAGTGCAAGAACAACAACAAGATGAAACCCCATCATCAGACTATGAGACCGATACAAGGATGTCAGGAACAGCTGTGGGAATGGTAGTACCACTGGGACAACCAGTGCGAATGACACTACAACAACTAATAGTATTACTAGTAACACTCCAAACCACAAGAGCTGGTGGAGAAAATATACCAAGAGCTAAAGAACTGGATGTCTTCAAAGAAGAAGGGATGTAGCAAAGAGAATTCCTCGCACAGCTCAAACTGTACTAGAGAGTTAATGACTATAGGGATAGGCGAGATAGCATGAAGCTAGCATATACCAAGTCACTACTGAGAGACACAGTAGACCAATAGATAACCCTATATAGGGAAGCATCAAAAGAACCGGAATGTGAGACCTGTGAAAGTTTCAAGGAGGTATTGCAAGAACGGTTTAGAGATATTAATGCAATGCTCTCAGCATGCAACTAGCTCGAAACCATGGTACAAGGGAAGAAGAACATGATGGAATTCTGGAACAAACTCAAGTATCAGGCAATAGTGGCTGAATATGATACCGAAACTTTATTTTGATACTTGCTGCAGGTTTGTATATCAGAGTTGCAACATGCATGGGAAGCAGGGGAAACCAATGACACAACAATGATGGAGGTTATGATATAGGCAATTAAAAGTATGCAATAACTGGTGATGATAAGACAAATCCAGACCGGAAGAACAAAGAAGAACGCAGGTAAGACGACCCCAGCGAACCAAGCTGGAACATTGCAACCAGCACCTCTAACAATGACTGGGAAGATGACCGAATGGACCTAGATGTGGCAAGGAGCAGGGTGAATCTTATCCTATCTCGACAAGAATACGAACAAAGAATAAAAGGCAGATCATGCCTAGCATGTGGAAGGAGCAGTTACATACTCAATGATTGCAGGCTTGTAACGGGGGCACCCCTAGGAAAATGGATCCCAAGGTTGCGACCGCACCAAACAACTTCAAACTTATCGCCAAAAGTTCACACAGATGTAAGAGTAAAGTAGACGGTAAAACTTAATATCGTT
>PYWC01000028.1:1915158-1936774 GCA_003182015.1 Tuber magnatum | reverse complement strand
TTACAGCCCCCCTGCCTCTGCCTCTATGCTTGGGAGGCATCAGAGGGCGGGATCAGAGACTCGGTTGATGAAAGGTGATGGTGAACAAACAATAGAGGATGATTTGTTGATGAAAAGTCTTTAAAAAAGGGGGGGTGAAGCGGTGAGAATAGGTTGTTGACCAATGAGGTAGAAGCTCGGCGAAAAATTGGGTGTGGTTTTTTCTTTCGCTGTGGTTGTAACGGCAACGGAGTCCAGGCTACCCAGCAATGGAAGAGACAGAACTCAACATGAGAGGATGGGGCCTGTGGAGCCAGCAAGGCCAGCACCAGCTCCAACCAGGTTGGGGGAAAAGAATCTCAACAAGGAGGATGAGGAGTTGGAAAAAGACAACTATCTGCAGTAATACGTTGTCAGAGCGACAGGGTACAACTGGAGAGCATCACTGGGTCAACCATTATACACCACAAGCTGTGAAACCAGTACATCACATAGGAGTTCACATAACAGTGAAGAGACTATTATATCAAACAGATGAAACAGTTATGATACATGTGATGATCAATGCAAGAGTGACAGAAAACTTTATCGACATAGGATTATGCAACAAACTTGGCCTGGTGATCGTTCAGGCCAAAAGACGAAGCAAGATACATTTGCCAGATGCAACAAAAGTGGTCATGGGGGTGATTACATGTATAGCATGAATCCCTATCGATAGCGGTAGCTATAGGAAACTAGTGACCTGGGAGGTGGCCAACCTACAGAGCCATGAGGCAGTCCCAAATGCTGAGACCAAGCCAACACAGTGCTACGATCCTGTTGAAAAAGAACAAAATCACATTCACAAATGAAGCATACCCGACCGAATCTCCTTACCACTCCCCAGCAGTCTCCACAACCCCCAAAGCTAAAGCCCTGGAAGGGGACTTCATCACAAAGCTTCCTGAACTCTAGACGCTAAACAAATAAAGTACTTAGAGTATCTAAGTGGGTCAACGGATCTGCGTGAAGAAGTTTACAAATGAGACAAAAGGGCCTATCAGGGATTCAACAGGAGTAGCAGGATACAACCTGTATGTCTATGAACAACAAGCGATACCTGCTAGTGGGCACATAAACAATCACTACAGAAAAGGCCATTGAACTACTATCCAGTACCTATAGGCAAATTGCCCCATGCAACAGTTTAGTAGTTAGACATGGGCTCATAACCAATGCCAGGGTAATAGACACTGGTTATAGGGGTAAATTAAAGGTGGTCTTGGCAAACCGAAGTGATGAAGAATTTGAAGTGGAAAAGGGCCACCAAACCGCACAACTTGTCATCCAGGGAATCAATGAAGAAGAGCTCCAAGAAGTGGAGACTCTTGAGGAAACAATCTGGGGAATGAAGGGATTCTGAACAATGGATCTGCCATCCAACTGAGAGCTGAAACCCTAGCAGAGGATCAGGATCTGGGAAATTACAGTATCAATATTCGGAAAGTTCTACTGACCAGGACGCAATATTTGAATTCTCAAACTATGCTCAGACCAAGACCCACATATATGGGCCAAGCTTGATATCAGCACAGAACTAGAAAGTCAACAGAAAACGAGCAAGAAAGACAAACCAGGAACTAGACGAGTTCAAAGGAATACCATCAATATTGGGAACTGTTTCAAGAGGAAGACATAAAAGAGGTCTCACCACATTGGAAATGGGTAGACTTGGGATCAAGGTTAAGATAGACACAGAATTCCTCACAAAGAGGATCTACCTGCTCAATGAAACAGAATTGCAGGAACTTAAGAGCTACATTGTACAAAACCTGCACAGAGGATGGATTAGAGACTCATTTGCAGAAGTGGGATCACTCCTCCTGTTCCTATCAAAGAAGGGTGGAAAGTTAAGATTGTGTGTTGATTACAGAGCCCACAATGAGGGAGTGAAGAAGAACCGGTACCCACTACCATTGACTTCTCACCCTCTGGATCGACTATGCATCGGCAAAAAAAAAAGAGCCATCTGATGCTTAGCCGCTGCATCCTGATGTGGGGTCAATTCATTGCTTCCTCCTGTGCGCCCCGTGCGTCTGGCGCCGTGTCGCTCCTCCCAGCGCATCTGGCACCTTCGGGTGTTGCGCCGCGGCGCCGTCTTGCGCCATGTGCCTCTAACGGCTTGCCCTTCCATCCCTGCATCACCCCAAGTGATGCCGCCCCGGTCACCCTCGCCCTGGCGTTCCTTCTTCACTCGTCTGGATTCAGGTCTTCCCGATGACCCTCGACTGCCCTCATCGTTTACCTGCTCGCCCAGACGTCGTGATGCCCCATGCTCCCTCAGACGTCGTGAGTCCACCCCCCATTTGCTTCCGTAATCCTTCATGAACTCTCCTTTGGTACGGTGTCACAGCAGTCGTCTCTCCAGACGTACAGGACTGTTGCTCGGCGTCCCAAGGCCTTGGTCGTCTGTCGATTATTTGGGATGTGCAATGGCATTACTATCGCTATATCTACTCCCGTCAGGCGCCTTCCAGGCGTCTTGTTTCCAGGCGCCTCGTTTCTAGGCGTCTCGTCTCGTTTCCTGGCGTTCAAACATTTTCTGTGGCGATCGCGACAATCATATGTATAATCCTTGTCACATAACAGTCGCCCTTCAACACGCTGGCTCTCTCACGAGTTGAGTCAATAGTTATTTACAATTCCTTATCTATATACATCCACGTACATCACATTGCTTTGCCCACAATAGATCCCACAGCCCATTGCCAGCCGTTTGAGAGTGGTACGCCTCGTCAGGTGCGCCGAGTCCGATTCCAACCCTCTTCTACAGTGGTATAGGGTACCCGGGACTGGGTATCAGTAAATCTCATCGAAAGTTCTCAAATCGATCCGGCTGTTTACCAGCCACCGGTCTTCAGATTCCGGTATCAGATGTGCCAAGCCCAGAATGGTGCCAATATCGATGATCGTGAAATTCCGCCTGGGAGGTAGATGAACAGCTGTGGGACCGTGTATGTCTGATAGTCGTCCTGCATTGATAGGACTCAGCAGCTGAACAACTGCGAGTCTGTGGACGCGATCGCAGTGTCCAAGGTCCCGGATCTTGATCAGCGCCAACAGCTTCCCCGGCAGACGTCCCCTCAGTGCCCCATACATCTGATCGCCTCCAACCTGTACCCAAACCCAATCCTGACGAACGCCTTGGTTCCGAAATTGTCGGTCACAGGTTGCACGGGCCCTGTGGATGTCATATGTGTCAGCCTCCTGGAAGGCCGGAACTGGAATCTCAAGTTGTTCCAGATGTTCGACTGGAAGCAAATGCAGAGTTTCGGCATCGAGTGGAAGACGTGACTCATTAGACAGGGCCTGCCAGCTATAGCGCTGTAATTCTCGGCAAAAGCTGTCTGTTGTGATACCGAGTGCGTTGCAAAACTGATCCATATTCAAAACGTCTTTGCGTCTTCCCTTCAAGACCCTCAGCCGAGTATGTTCTTCTGGCGTTGCCAGTGTCGCCAAGACATCTGTCACTTCCTCCCCAAGGTGCGCTCCCCGACGTTGAAGCGATTCAAGGTTTAAAAGTCTCATTCTGATCGCGTGCTGTCGGGAATAGCTTTGTAAGATCTGTCGCAAGGCATCGATCTTATTCAAACGACACTATCCCTCCTTGATCTGCTCCTTATGGCCTAGCACGCTAACGTCGGTGGAGTACATTGGGACATTGCCGAAACGGGGGATATGATCTCTAAAATGGCTTAGGAGATGCATCTTAATAAAGTTGAAATTGCATTCGTTTTGTATCAACTCCTGGCGTTGGTCTTCCTCGTCCACACGGTCCTGCTCACGCATTCGACGGGGTTGGGTTTTGTTGAGCGTTCTGTCCTCCTGGGCTCTCTGCTGCCGTAGCTGCCTAGCCTGGCCTTGAGCCTTGGCGGATGTCCGTTTAGATATCCGGAACTCCAAGAAGACATCCTTTGTCTCATGGAACTCGGCGAGGTATTGCTCCATATACTCTATAGTCTCCGGTGTGTGGCTTCGATATTGTGCCATCAAGTTGAAATTGGTAAATGACAGGATGCAGACAAGTGCTCGTTTGAACGGTGCCACTTGCGTACTACCTGGATGTCTTAGTGACACAGCTAGGATACCTAACAAGCAACGCCCCAGGTTACGCATCTCCTTTCCTTGCCACTAGGTTACCTCGCGGTATGCCTTCCGGGGCACGAAAAAACCGGGATACGGGGGCAAATCCTTCCAGGCGTCGTCGAAGGCCTGCAATCGGGAATATTTCTTAAGGAATTGCTCAATCCAGGTCATCAGATGTTTCAACATTCAGAGATAGACAGTGTGGAGCAAATCGGGCTTGTATACCGCTGGTGCTGAAACCCGCTCGAGTCCGTGAAAGACGTTCTGGCCAATAGACAACCCAATGGCGCGCAAGCTCTCGTCACCGCCCACAGGGTGACTCTCCGTATCTGGTCGCCCGAGGCATTCATACCTGTTGTAATCTCTCTCAGGATACGCCGTATGGGGCGGCGTTTCTAGTTCATCCGTGGGGACCTCCCATCTTGGACAAGCCGTGGTTTTTAAGCCGTGTAGTGAAACATTCTCCATGTGGTCAGCGATCCACCCCCTCAGGATCGGGAAGCAGTTCCGAACTTTTCCATCTGCGCAGTCAAGGCTGCCGCCGCGTCGAGCAGCGTCCTGTAATGGCTCGAATATAAGCTCGAATACATCGTGCAGCATTTCGGCATTTATTCGTCTCTGGAGTCGGTCAGTGGGAGCTGACTGTGCAAACTAAGCGGAACGGGCAACAGCGCCACTAGGAGAATGGCCATGGATCCAGGTTTGTTTCGCCTGGTCGAAACGAGATTTCCAATCGTAATATAGACCGGCCAAGCCTTCTTATCTCCCGAGAAATTGGTCAGGTGCGTTTGGTCGGACATCCCAAGAACTGGAATAACTATGGCACCTCTTGGAAGAGTGTCCTGTGCTCGTTTAGAAGGAGATTCAGGGCAGCTGCAGGAAACCTGGAAACAAGTGGGTACGATACCTGTATGTCCCACCACCAGTCCGCTGTATTCATCTCCGAATATAATCTCTGACCATCGGAGTCGTATTCATGCCTGGGAGAGTAGACCAGGTCATCTCTATAAGCAACCTGATGGACCAGATATTTGATACAGTCCAGGAGCTTTCGATAATAGAACGTCAACGTTCTCCTGCCATCCTCGACTTGACCTGGCGTCCAGCTTAGGTATACCCGGAAGGGATCTAACAATCGAAGGTGCTGCTCGAGTGGATACATTGAGGTATAGCCAACATCAACGGAATTGCCGAGGCCATTGGAAAAGTATTCGTTTATGCGGGACTTGGACACTTTGCTTTGGATGAACCAGGATGCAAGTTTGAAATCGTGGGCACTTGAGAATGGTGCCCATGGGTTCTCGCAAAGGTCTCGTAGGGACTCTTCATACCCTGCGACGTTGGCAATTGGACGACCAGCATCTGGGTAATCCGCCACGTTGACGTGAGTGGGGCTGGCACCGACTTGCTCTGCATCGAGTGCTGGGGCGTCGGAGTCGGAGACGACGTCCAGGTCGGGGGCAATGGGTTCGTACGGGACGGGATCTGGCTCAGATTCATAGTCGGAATCCAGAAGTTGGCTGCGCCCATGATTCTCAGGCTGGTTGGACTGAGACGAGTCAATCCCGGACTCAGTGGGCTGGCCAACACACGTATGACGGGTGGTCGACGCAAGCACGATGTCAAGATTGGCGTGGGCTGTACGTAGGTGTTTCCCGTAGGAGCCGGAACGGGCGTACTTCCGGCGACAAAACTGACACTTCGTAGGCATGATAGCGACCGTCAGCCCTGGAGTCGTGAGGCGAAGAGCGTTTTGGGGGAGGGTGGCGTTGGTTGGCAAGGGGTACGTGAGTGAACACCAGAGGGAATGCGACGGAAGAGTTTGCGGATGGCTGGGCGCCCCGGGAAAAGTAGGTACCGTTTGCTTGATTATAGCTTAGCCCAAATAGGCTGCACGTCACGTGAATGTATCGAGACTCGCGCGGTTGATATCGGGAATGAGTGTCACCGGTGCTAGACTGTGTTCCCGATCTTGTTCAGACCTGTGGTTCTCTTTGATGCTTTATTCAGGGACAAAGGCGAGGGCGCATTGATCAGAGAAGTGGCAGGCATGTGATACATCTCGAAAGTGTTTGATTCCCTCCGGCGGCTCCCTAATCCATGGCAGTCTGACTCGCTTGTCGTTCAGTAACTAGAATATAGACATCCAGGCTGCGTCCACGTACCACCTATTTCGAGGACAAAGACGAGAATGTTTCGAGTACAAGGTAGTGGCCAATACGGGATGTTGACAGAGATTTCACTTTATTCAAGGTGGTCTGACTGAAATCTAGCCTCACAGGCATCGGTATATAAGGTCAGTCGACGAGACCCAATGAGAGATCAAGTCAGCGATCTCAGACCTTTCAGACACTTCGTTCCAGCCCAATCACTGCACTCCTTGTCTGCATTACCGACCTGTTCGGCTCAACCACCAGAAGAAATGGCACAAAATCATCCCCCAGTAGCGTATGTCCATCTACCACCCGGGCCGTAAGCTGGGCCGCAGAACACGATTCCCCAAATGACGTACCCGGTGGGGCAGGTTAATGCCGATATGCCGAGCAACGTCGGAATCGCTGTGTGCAAGACTAGAGCTGGTTTCGTGGATACCCCAGCGGGTAGAGAGCAGTACAACGCCTGGCGACGGGCAGTACGAGAACAGATGAGCGCTAGAAACTTCCGCAATTACGGTACTTTCCCGGTTGCGGATTTCCAGGATATCGTGACGGGTATGAGACGCCTCCGCCCGGTATGCGATGGACTCGTAACTGCACATATGGGCAATAACGCCTGGCAGGTTTAATTGATCGATCAGGCCGTCATCCTATTGGTGAAGGATGTTGGCAAAAAGTACACAGTAACCCTGCTAGTTCGCCCACCCCCCCGCCTGTTCCCGGTGCACCTGTAATCGTGCCTGGACTGGTAGTGGTCTCTAACAGGTTGCTGCCGCCGGGCGCCCCAGGACATTGGGATCCAGCAATGGCACTTCCGAATCAGCCACCAGCGAATCAACCGCCGGGGAATCAACAGCAGGGGAACCAAGGACTGGGGAATCAGCCGGCGGGGAATCAGCAGGGGAACCAAGGACTGGGGAATCAGCCGCCCCTGAACCAAGCACCCCAGAATCCAGCAGCCCAGGATGAACAGAATCGATGACTGCCGCGCCTAATTGCCACAGGTTAGCCCCCTCCCCAAATGTGAAGCATCATTCAGTTACTGACTGACGAAATATAGATTGGATGGCACTCCTGGGGCGCCCACGGGCCGTCTGGATTGTATGGGTCTCTCCAACTAGACGCCCTGGTTTTGGCCCTGCTGTTGTTCAGGGCCATACAGCCGTTGCCCAAGGGGCCTTGCAGGTGGCGCGTCCTGACTATCGCCATCTATATTGGCGTGACCTACATATCAATGGGGTGAGGTTTGGGGAGTTAGACTCATACCAGATCAATGAATTGTCACATATGATAATGAGCGCCTTACCAATCAATCGAAGCAGATACATCTTGGGTGCGAGTGTCGAAGGACATGCCAGGCTGCGAGCTGCCCCGGATATGCCGTTAAGCTGGATCGACTACATCTTCATTGACAACAACAAGGACGTACGGGCGTGGCTCCTGTCGAATCCTGTTCTCCAAGACCCGTTAGATATCTTGGTTTATGGCTAGCGCGACAGGGGCGACCCAATCCCAGACTCACCTCCCGACCCTGCGCACAGGTATTTTGCCGACAATGAGGTCTACCGTATGAGCCAGGATCCCAGGCGGACCAGAGGTCGTATTCATGCTAGGCACATGCCACCTGAACACGGCGGGCCTGCGCCGGGTGAGGAAGCCCCTGCAGACGGCCACGGGGCCCAAGAGGTCATAGATGAACACGCGGATGCCATTCTGGCCAGTTCGCCGCCAGTTGTCACTCCCGGCGAATCAAGTCCGTACTATGATCCCGCCAAGAGCACCAGTCCAAGTCCGAAGTCGGGTGTTAGTCGTAGTGGAAGTCCAGATGCCCCCAACACTGTCGACGATTCCAAAACCACTCCGGTGCGTCGAGTTCCACTCAAAGAGAGGGGAGCCCTCTTGAGGGACCTGCGAAGCACCGACAGTCTGATTGCGGCATGGAACATGGGGTCCCCTACTCGAAAACGCAAGGCAACTTCCGATAGGGAGGACTTGGACGGAAGGGAGGCCAATAGACGTTTCGACTGGTCATTCCGAGTCCTTCTGGGCCAAGAGGCATCTCGCCCTGTTGTGACATAGTATCCAGACAGAGGCGTGTTCGTGTTGGGAGGTCCTATGTGGCTTGTATAGTGTTTTGGGGGAAAACCTTTGTGCACGGTCCGTATGTGTGAGGGTCGGGCGCCGTGGCGATATGGAAATTCCTTCGTCTCGATGAAGCTGTCGTTTTCGTTCTGTTAAAAACCTTAGTTAGAAGCAATTTACTTAGTCCTTACTGCCAGTACTGTATCTTCTGGTGTTGTCGTGACCAGGCGCCGACAAGACGCGGCGTCATGGCGATGAAGGGTCTCAACGTGGGGTCTTGGCGTCACACGGAGTTTCAAATGAGGATTTGGCGGCTTAAAAGCTTATTTCCACGGCCTACGTAGAACGAGCCTAAATTGGTATGGACGATACATTACGACCTGGTTAATTAATCCGTACACTGATTTTTTCTACCTCCTCCCGGCTATTTGGTGATACCCTGATCGACACGAAGAATTGAAGGTCGATAACGGTATCATATACCCATTGATGGATGAAACCTCGCTCTCAGACCCCACATCGTGGGTTTGTACCCTGGACAAACGTGTACGATTACGCTCTCACGCTCAGGCTCACCCCCCCTTTGCAGCGCACACGACGTATAAGAAGCCACCCCTTCCCCCGTCTCCACCTCCAGCTCCTCCTTCCCCTTTCAATCAACCTCTTTCCCTCATCGGAACCTCCCACAAAACTCTGAATCCCCACAGCTCTTTCCACGCACCCGGGCCATTCCTCAGGCGCCCATTTCCAACAGTGCTCCACGTTATCAATAGATTTACGCTGTTATACCATGCCCCCAATGAGTACCCCCCACAGGTCTAAGGGGAAGTCTAAGTGAGTACAGATCTCCGAACCCCAGCCACGTCGCAAGCTACGGTAAGCTGACAACCTTCACCAGGCGCCCGAACACCCCTTGTCGCGCTGGTGAACTGAGCGGCAGCAAGCGCAGAAAGCATCACCCGTGAGCTGCGGCAAACATCCCCGCTGATGACGTGTAAGTGAAACCCCCACCTCCCGTTCCCGGTCACTCTGTCCAGTGTTAGCTAATTTGCTAAACGATTCGTTCAGTCGTGCTCATACGACGCACGAGAAACCTCCGTTTGAGCCGCCTGTTGAGGACGCTGGGTAAGTCAGACAGTGCTCCAAACTCCAGGGAAACATTCGCTAATGTCCGATAGCGGGAGATATGGAGACATCGCCTATGCCAAAAGCTGGTGCTGATTCAAGGACTGTCGGAGGTCTTCCGGGCCATATCTTACCTGGCGCGACCAGATAAAGGGATATCTTACAGTCATGAGCTTGGACCCCGGGAGAATGGCTGACGAAGATTGGGACGTTGTTCTACGCTTTGTCAGATCCCTCCCTCCCGTTGCTCACCAGGTGGCATTGGTGAACGAATTCCACCGTCCTGACGACCTCCACGAACTGGACCGTCAGATAAAGTTTTTGGTGCGGGACATGGGCAAGAAGCTTCAGACGTCACGGGCAACCAAGCAGACGAAAGCGGTGCCTAGGCAGCATCAGTTAGATGGCACAGTAGAAGGTAAGCCTTTGTTGCGAGGTCTCTGCCCCTAGTTTTCTAGTTCTCACATTGGCGTCCAGATGGAGCAGGTTGGGACACACCTTTTTGTCCACGCGCCGTATGCATACATATCGTCAGGCGCACCGGCACACCGCAGGCCGAACATCCTTTCTTGGGGTACTCTTGGGAATCCCCGGAGGCTGACACAGGGGTTGCCTGGGGTGTCTTAAACACTCCTACAATGAGGTCCCTGGTGTTGCTCGTGAAAGGCCAACGAACCGAGGAACCGATTGAATACCCACGGTATCTCTTGGGCGCAACTGGACGTGGCGCCCGTGCTCTGCGCCAGGACATCACCGAACCTCTCACACTACCGGCATTGATCTTTCTGCACACCGACGCAGATGTCAGAGCCTGGCTTCTTTCAAATCAGAGCGATAGCAAGGATCCTCTAGATCTTCTGGTCATCGAGGCAAGAGAGGACGGCGATCGTGGTCGGCAGCAGACCCCAGAGCCCCCAGGTGGCAGGCACCGATTCTTAGACCGGCGAGTCTGGGATATGTGGACACCTGCCGAGGATGCAGATGGCAGCCTTGAGGACGACAGTGCTAGCGGAGCGGTTGACGGCGATGCGGAATATGCATTGGCTGAGTCTCTCTCCGCAGATGACGACATCGCGGACGAAGAGGATCCTCACATGGACGGTGACTTTATCCATTCTACACCACCGGCAAGAACCCAGGACGTTGATGAGGATAGCGATTCCCCATCGCCTAACGCTACACCGGCCACGCACCCCGTGGTCCCCGAGGCCCGCGCACCTATAGCCACCGGAGGTCGTTCATCCGTGGCACAGCGGTCCCCGGCAGTGCCCTCTCACAATCGGCGCGGCCATATCCGTGGTGCGATTCTTGTAGACCCGCCGCCCGCCAGGACCAGAGAAACAAGCCCTGCGCCCAGTCGACAATCCGTAGCTCCCGGGGTGGCACCGAGCAGTACGCCATCGGAGGAGGAGCAGAGGGCTCTTGTGGAAGAGTTGGTCAGACGCAATCCCTGGCTCTCCGTGCGCCTTCGTCCCGGCAATGTGAATCCTGGCCGACTGGATGCTTCTCCGGCAGGACCAGGTGCCTCAGGAGGAAGGAGACCACGTGGTGGTCTCGATGGCACTGTCGACAACGCTACGGGGTCTCCCCATGCTGCGGTGGAACTTGGACCCATAACGCCTGTGCCTACGACTCTTGGAGGCCCTTCTCTCTCACCCCCGGGTTCGTCTGCACCTGCTTTGGAGGAATCACATGCATGTCTCGATGGTACGGTCAATGACGCCACGGGATCTTCTCAGGCTGTGGTGGAACCTGATCCTATAACGCCTATGCCTACCACTCTTGGACGCCTTTCTTCCTCCCCTCTTTCGTCTACGCCTTCTTTTGTTGATTCCCCTACCCCGGATACACCTACCACGATCCCGGCGAAAAAACCACCACCTCCAAAAAGCGTCCAGCAAAGGCCAAAAAACGTCCCCCCCCGGAACCGGTCGTCCGGGATGAAACCCCCACACCAACCAGCCCACGCCGGAGTGGACGTCTCTGTCGCTCTGGGTAATTTCTTGCTCGTCCTTTGCTTTCCTAGGGATAACTTTTTGCTTTATGGCTTTCTCTCGTTTTGTGTTTTTTTCTTTCCGTTTTTTTGTATACCGTAGCATTCTTTTCGAGGCGTCTCTATTTTTACAATCCATTAGTCTAGTGTGTCGTCTCCAATTCTCCATCCTACTCAGGACTAGCGTCCGACGGGCTGTGGTACAGATAGGGTGGGCGTTTGCTTTGTTTTCCTTGCCAGATGGGCAACTTGGCGGTATCTTTGTTGGGCGTGGCGGAGGGGCCAGGCATCAGGTTACAACTTGTAGAGTAGCTTTACTTCACACATTCTTCCTTGCTAGAATCACTCTTTCAGCCCGTCCCACTGCGTCGAGTTTCGCCACCATATGCCTCGAAAGGCTAGTCTACCATTACTCCTTTCCGTGAGGCACGGCTCCTTGCATAACCCCCTTGCACGCTCATTTCCCATCTTCTCATTGTTTGTTCTCTCACTCCACGGAGGAGTCCCACCCAATACCAGTATGTCTAGAAGCTGAGTTGAGTCTAAGGTGGACTTTCGAAAAAAACCACTTTTTGGCAGCCAATCTTCATGAAAAATACGAGTGATAGTCAGTGATTACGGTATACATGGCGCCAAGTGGCTCGTAGTCTGCGTAAACCAAGCATAAAACACACCACCGTCCATTCCATACCCACAGACTACACAAACTACATGAACATTCTTAGATGTCTTTGCATACCTTGTACTAGTATCTCCCATCTAAAGCTCATGTATCCTAATCTAACATGACGAAGATGCCTAGAGAACCACCCCACACCCGCAGCCAACCCGCGCCTCGTGTTCGGAATATGAGGGGACGTAGACGGGACGTCCTCTACGACCCCACCGGAACCGAGAAAGGGAGAACAAAATCCCAACAAACCAAACCAGACCGCCCCAATCTAGTCGGCACACAGCCAAACGACTCATCTTCCCGTGAGATCTCGTCTCTGGCAACAATAGCAAGCCATGCGCTGGCCAGACTACCTATACGCCCTCGTATGAATGGGGGCTTACCTGTGAATTCATCATATACAGACTTTTACCTTGAGCTAGATGCCCAGGCTCAGCCTGATATCTACATATTTGATGAGAGCGGCTATTAGTACCAAAATTCACATGCATCTGGAGATATAGACACTGATACATAACTTGATTTGGAAGAAATAGTAGTCGATGAGGAGTGCTCCACATCCGAACGTTTTCAACAATTTTGGACAGGCCTCTGAGGTAGCGATAAAACATGAATGATAATGATTTCTACTAACTCAGGATTTCAAACAGCAGGCTCTTTCCTTCGTGCCAGACACATAGTCTTCGGCAGCTATTATAGTCCTCCTGTATTCCTGTCCTTGAGCACTTATAGGTTGTCGTCACCAGTGGGCCTGATGGGGAGGCGCGCCACGAATTTTATAAGCTTTAGCCCAGCAATCCCGAGCACCCAACCGGCGGATGAACAGATGTTCAATGGAAGCCGATATTAAGGAGGCACACCTGGGGCAGCGCACAGCCAACAAAACATGGTGACAGGGCCTGAACGAGCAGTATTAGAATGAGCTAAGGCTCTCATACTCCCGTACACTCTTTTTGTTGACCAGCTACCGGATGCTGTTGCTTTAACCGCCAAGATTCATTCTGCCTGGGATGAGGCGTGGGGCCAGATTGTAGATTCAGGATTAATTGAGGCTTCCCCAGAAAGCCTGTATGTGGTACGTACTGGAGGTGGTAATCGTAGTGTGTGGCAATGCTAACCTCTAAGTTGCGGCAAAAAGATTCATTTGTCCAGTCCCAGTTCTTGTTCGAAGTCAAGGAGCATATCGTCAAGTTGTACAAACTGCCGGTGGCTCAGGGGCTGACAGCTGTGGCCTGAAAGGTGGAATATCTTCTCGAAGGCGACTCGTTCATGTGTGACGTCCAGGGTCGTGACGTTTGTCTCCATATCCATATCCCGATATGAAGGCTAATGCTGATGCGGCGCCTTACCTTTCGATTCCTTGCGCCACAAATCGAGAACGCGATATATATGAAATACTTTGGTGGCCAAAAGAGGTTTGGCATGCTGGACCCCGAATTTGTCTCCTTGATCAATGGGACAATGATTTGCCTAACCTGCGCTCTTCTATACTATCAACTCAAGGCGTATGAAACTGGGACGTACTTCAAACCCAAGGACTTCACTCCTGAATCAGCTGCAGGTATGAGCTCCCAATCCATCAGACCCTATTTTCGGAACCGGCATTGCTTACTTGCATTTCCTCAAATCACCAGATCTTTTCGCACGCCAGAAGGAGACGTGGGGCAACTGCCCACCCGGTCTGCAGGAAGCAATCCTCGTAAACCTGCATGAGGGCATCATAGAGCGATACAAACTGGAATACAAAATTGTGACTATGCGGAGGGAGGGTTATGATGATGACTAGGAGGCAGTGGGCGCAGCGCTGGCCAGTCGTGTGTCCGATAGGGCCCGGGGACGAATGTCAGGTAGTTTGTGAGACTAGAATACCGAGGGCCCAGCGCCGGTGCACGCGGTGCCATCACTGTATAGTCTACCCCCCTCACAGCAAACTGATATAGGAACGGATGTGAGCCAGGCGACTGGGTTCGACAGTCTGAGGTTTCTAGATGACGGTCCCTTACTGGCGAACAAAGGGTGCGAACTCAGGAGATGTCTCGGTGTCCGCACAGTCCGGAGTCCTACACCAGCGCAGCCCTTGTCAGTCAGACTCGATGATTTGCAAGGCGCGCCGGGGCTGCGCAGCGATCATCTTGACGTACAAGATCTGGAAACGTGTGCTTGAGGAGTGGGGGAAGCCATGTGCGGTCCGGACGCCCAGATTCGAGGCATTGAGTCTGTACTGGTGGTGTTAGTGTGTATTGGTAGAAAATTGGGGACTTTGATTTGTTGAATTAAATAGCAATGAATCTGACAGAAGACGTCCACATATGAAATCAACGTGAGTCTCAGTAGAAAGTAGGGCCAAGAGGTGTAAGATTTCTGAATGAATCTGGGAGGAACCGTAGAGATGTGACACTGAGTATAGACGGCACAAGGAGAAGAGTAGTGGCGCCAAATGCCACGACCCCACCTGGAGAACATCGTAAGATGTGGGGCAATTGAGATATGAGATTCATGATGGAACGGCTGAGGACCCCAGAACGTCTAGATAGCAGGTCCAGCATGGAGAGGATCATGGTCTGGGATGTGCGCAGTTAGGAATATTGAGACGGGTATAGAGTAGCCTTGCAGGAGCGATACGTGGGAGAAACATTGGCCAAGATTATGAGGGCTGGGCCGGTCGCCAGAGGGGGAGAGGAACCTGTGCGGGGCATGAAATGGACTCATAGGGGGGGGGGGGGGAATCGAGAATGGAACGATGGGTGCAGGCGCAATTGACAGGGCATCAAGAGGGTACAAGGAAAGATCCGATGGGGTCAGGGCGCAGGGCAGGCAGGTCGGGAGGGATCAGGATAGAAGACTTACGACTAGGAGAGACACAGGAGGTAGCCAAGACCGGGCGCCAGATTGTCAGGACGCAGCCAAGCCAGGGCACCATGCCAGGGGTGCGTCGTAAGACAACGCAACAACTGACGAACAGTCAGGACGGGGCGCCCAGAAGGCGCCGCGTCCTGCTTTGCGAATAACATTTGTAGTGTCCAGGACATCCGATGCAGAGGGTGTCCTGGATGCGAGTTAAATTTTTTGCTGATGTGATCAGCCAAGCACTTCACCAAGCTCAATATCAGGGAAGCTTATTACAACATCAGGATCAAACCAGCGGATGAAGGGAAAACAACTTTTGCCACATCGTGTGGGATATATGAATGTTTAGTTATACTATTTGGGCTAACGGATATGACCCCAACTTTCCAATGTTCCATCAACAGGGTCTTGGGCCGATATCTCGGTGTATTCTGCATCGTCCACCTAGACAATGTACTCATATATTCCAAAAATATGGAACAACACCAAAGAGATGTCGACAATATTATTGCAGCAGTTCAAAAATCATGGATCAAGGTCAAGCCCAGCAAGTACAAGTTCCACAAATAAGAAGTGGAATATCTCAGCTTCATAATAAACCTAGAAGAAGTTCAGATGGATCTGGTCAAAACAAGAGCGATGTAAGGGTGGGAAGTACCAAAGAACAAAGAAGAGATCCAAGACTTCACCGATATCTGCCCCCTTCTACCGTTATTTCATGGAAGGATTCAGCCGAACAGCAAAACCAATATATTACCTTCTCAAAAGGGATGTCAAATTCAACTAGGGAGAGGAACAAGAAAAGATCTTCAGGAGTTATAAACCAAGTTAACATCACCACCGATCATGGATCATTTCAACCATGAGAAGGAAAACATGGTCAAAACAGAGGCATTGAAACATGTTTGCTCAGAAATCCTATTGCAGAACGGTGACAACAGAAAATGGCGACTGGTTACATACAGGTCCAAAACAATATTACTAGCTAAATACAACAATGACATACACAACAAGAAGCAGCTGGCAATAGTTTAGGCTATCAAAGAATAGAGACGTTACATTCAGAATACCAACTATTGCACTAAGTCCCTAATAGATTATAAAAACCTATTACCATTTATGATAAGAAAAAAAGTTGAAAGAGCGCCAAATACGATAGATGTAGAAGTTAAGTCAATACAACTTCAAAATCAAATACTAACTAGGAAAAAATGGAGGGAAACTGAATACCCTCACGCAGAAAGCAAGAAATCGACCAAAAAGGAATTAGGACAAAAGGGTTGCCTGAAGATGATGGATACCACCACTAATAGAATGGTATTTAAAGCCAATAGAGCCAGTGGAAATCCCAAATGATATAAGCGACACCATCAGGGAAATAAGCAGAAAAGACTGGAGGATACAACCAATACGCAAAGCATACAACAAATTAGATACCAAAATGAAGGACATGGTACTTGGATTGTGGGGAGGGGAAGTCGGCTACCTGTGATATGATGGTAAAATATGGATACCAGAGAATGTAGAAATATAAATAGAACTAATACTAAGAAACCATGGTCTACTAGTAGTAGGTTCTGAGAGAACAGTGAACACCATGGACTGGGTATATCAAGGATACCATTCACCAGGTATACAAGAAACACTCAAACTATATATCAAAAGCTGGGACATTTGTGTAAGAATGTAAGGTGTATGACACACATCTTATAGGCTACTGAAACCAAACAAAGGACCAAACAAGTCATGGAAATCAATGTCGATGGATTTCATAGTGGCATGACCACTATTAGTCAATTATAACATCATCCTCATAATAGTGAATTAGTTCACCAAAATGGGTCCCTTCATTCCATTCAGAAAATCCATAATGACATGGCAGTTCTTCCTGGTGTTTCTGGGGAAAGTCTTTTGACTGCATGGTCGACTGAAAGATATTATTACTGACAGAGTATTGTTGTTCACCTCAGAGGTGTGGAAAGAGACAAACAAAAAATTGGGCATCCAAGCAAGGCTAAACATGACATTCCACCTACAACTGCATAGACCCTATGAAAGAATTGACAGGATACGATAGCAATATGTACCAGCATATATCAACCATTAGCTGGACAATGGGAACGAACTCCTACTCACAGCAGAATTTGCCTACAACAATAGGAAATAGGAGACAATACAGAACAGACCATTCTATGCAAACCACGGATAGAATCCAGAACACGAAGTCATAGGCCATTGGATCAAAGGCCAAATAACAAAACCTGATGTGATGGTGTCACTTCACGAACTGTTATGAACAGCGATAGTTATGGTTCAACCATGACAGAAAGGAAATTAGGATCAATATTAAAGACCCAATCCAAGCTTGGAATCTAGTAATATAGTACAGTTATTGCCACAAAAGATATATACTACGAGACCAGAGAAGAAACTAGACTATACGAAAGTTGGACTATTCAAAATCTTAGCAAAAGTGGGAAGTCGCATTAATAAGTTTAACCTCCTGCCCCAGATAGGCATACGTAACACATTCTACATGTCACTTCTCGAACTTTACTCCAACATGTTTCCCTCACAAGAAAAATCTCCCCCTCCATCTATCAACATAGACAGTTTACTCTTCAGAATACAATGAAATATGGTACCCTGCAAGCAACTTTGAAAATGCAGAACCAGCAACCTGCCCTGTCCACTAGCGATACCCCCGCAAACCCAGGTTGAGTAAAAGTCGAAACTAGACAAACAGAGTCACCTCCCTTGAGACTACCAGGGTGATGGGAAACAATAGTCAAGCTTCCCCATAATATCACTCCCACTAGCTTGAGATATGGGTGGTGCTCAGAAGCGGAGTTCGACAAAAGGCAAGGGAAGACAAAGTGAACAGCTGGAGACAATAACCTGTCTTGGTCTGGCTGCTATGATGACGGATGCTAGGTGCACCTAAGTGACAGGCAAGGAGAAGGATAGTTGCTGTAGACCTTCAGGACCCACGGAAATAGAAAGAACCTTTACCAAAAGACAGGGTAGCAAGAGTACTACTGAGCTGGGTGAAAGATCTATAAAATAGAAAAGATAGACCTGAGGTATTACCACCAAAAAGATAGATGTGAAAAACCTCTAAACAGCAGCCACAGAGGAATTTGAATGCACAGGGTGGCTATAAGAACACGTGTCGGGGCTGCCAGACTGGGGGGCTCATCGTGTTAGAGTATTTGTTGCAATGGGGAGAAAGGGGTAATTAACGGAGGTTGTGTGTAATAGAACCTCCTGGAAACTGATAGAAGATCGCCGCTGCATAGAAGGAAAGGGTTGCAATATCTGGAATTTGTTAGCAGAGGATTTTCCTTAGTTATGTAAATGGGTTTGCCCCTCTTAGATTTACTTTCCCTATACAACCTGGTAATTTTCTGTCTACACCTGTACTTAGGAATTATAGTTTGTGTGGACCAAAACCGTAACCAGGCTTAGCATTTTCCAATAGTTATAGAGGATTACAGAAATTTGTAATCATCATGAAAAAACCTCCAGATTGTTCTTCTCAAGGTTCTCTATAATGTAGAGGTTATTTCATGATGATTAAAAATTTCTGTAATCCTCTGTAATCATTTGAAAATGCTAAGCCTTATTAGACTTTCGGTCCACATGAAACATACAACTTTGTTTCTTTCTCGCATCACCAGAATCTCTAAACCCTGACCCTGATCCCTGAGAACCTGTCCTTGAACCCCTGGAGCCTCGATACAAACACATGTGGTTTGTACACTTGCTCCTCTCTGTTACCTCACCTACCATGGTGTGCCTTTGCCTATCCACCCTGAATGCCGCATAGACCCTTCCTATTACAACATGGCAGGAGGAAGAAAAGAGTGCGGAAAACATGGAAATGGTCTCCCACCTGGATGGCTTACACTAACAGATTAATGTCTTGCAGAGACAGCAAAATGGTGCCCAAGATGTTATTACCACCCAATGAATCGCTATCGATGCTAAAGAAAAAACTATTGGAATGCAACAAAGAAGGATCAAAGTCATGAACACCGCCATCCAAGAACGGAGTCAAAATTGGCAGTGTGAACAAAGGCACAATGAGTTGTTAGGAAGTGAAGCGAAGGCCCGCAGGATAGCCATAATGTATTGGGTAAAGACTGATGGGATTTAGGTTAGAGGGAGAGGGGAGCCAATATCACAAATGGCAATGAGGAAGGAATAATTCTTATGTTATGGAAGACTCATAACTGAAGGTTGGGAGAACTGAGTAAGGCAGACAGGTAAGCCTTACTGGCAAGGCAGATTGATTAGACCCTCACACCATGACTCATGGTTGGGGTCATAGAGTCTAGCACAACTTACAGTTGTAAGTCCCTAATAGGTAACAATGGGTTGCCACACTTGAATGGTTTGCTATTGTCAGTCGTATGATATAATTACTTGCACAGATTACTCAGATCGTGAGTCATCAGTCTCACACACATGATGCACTTAGCTCACATGACTATAGCAGGTGGTTCAAGGGTATGAGTTACAGTGTTTAGATTGGTATGAAAAGCGAGTATAACAAGAGTCACTAGGACCCAGAAGGATGACCTCTTCATGCTCTCATCTTTGTATCTTCTTACCTATAACATGACTACTTTACTTCTGTCGAAGCTGTTATAGTGCATACAGACTCCAGTGAACAAGTTGTCAGATAGGAGCCTTGAGTTCTTAGCTGCTGAGCTCGGGAGAGGAAGACTAGGCTCGAATATTGGAGACTAAAGTCTTGTTGCTCGTATAAGAGAAGATCGAACTAGTAGAAACTGTTGAATACTCTATTGGTCTCCAGACTGGGTCGGCCTTCCTGCAGGGACAACCCAACATTACTGCTGTAGATATGAATTATGCCCACATGGAGCTCCGGTTAGCAGAATCTAGAGCAAGTATTTCGGGACCCTAATAGGGTTGCAATAGGCGAAAGGGGAATAAGAGACCAAGCCCTAAAGAACCGAACATTTATAGAGTATCTTGGAGACTTCCAGCTCATGGCTGCTGACTGGAATAGAGAGGATGTAGCCATACTCACTGCACTTTACTGCAGTCTCAGCTCAGAACTCAAAGATACCCAGACCGCCCTAGCCAACCCTCTGAAGATCCTGACTGCTTGTACTAACTTCTTAAAGGAGCTAGGCAACAATATCTGGGCCCATGCTGCTGACAATAATAGCTTCACCTCCTCCTCCTGGCACACATATCCTGCCACCTAGATGCGAACCGCTACTTCTACTCCCACTACTACTGGTCTAGCCTCAGGCCCCATCGACCTCCCTTCAGCACAATGGCACTCGATTGATGCTCAGGAGGACAACAGGATGAGCAGAGGCCTATGCCTCTATTGGGGTGGGCATAGACGCATGGCCAGGCAGTACCTGAATCATTGACCTTGCTGCATGCCAGCTACTACCATCTTGCCTTTGCACCTTTCTGTGGTTCTAGATAGTGCCTGCCCCAAGTCTGAGTAGTCAGGAAACTAGTTGTGCCATGTGCACAATACAGTCCTAGATGGGACATGTTAAGTCTCTTCCTTGTTTATCTGTATCTAGTTTTTCTTTGGACCCAATGGAAAACAGAATTGAATATAACCACTTAGTGATTGGCTGTGACATGATAGACAACTAAAATATAATCCGTTCCTATGTACTCAGTGACTCTGGACGTATGGGATATTCATTCATGGATAAAGACTGGGCTCAATACTACTAGCACTCGTTGTTTAAACTAAAAGAACCCACCTGACTAGTGGTGATAGATGGAAGATTAATCAGTTCTGACACAATTGCCTACCTCATCCACATAGAATTAAAGGTGAATGAACACCTAGCAGTACTCCTTGCATTTATCACAGAGCTGAATAGGTACCTATTGACCCTTGGTATTCCATGGTTGAAACAATATGACATCATTATCGATTTTGCTCTTAATGCCATTACTTTTGAACTTGACCAGTATCTGGAAAACTGTGCCCCAAACATAACTGTAATCGAGTTGGTGGAAGAGGAAATCCCATCTTTCCATACAGCCTTTGCCATGCCAAGAGCCCCAGGCCATAAGGTACTCAAACAAGAGGAAGTCAGAGATAACGTCCCATCAGAATACTATGTTTTCATGCTCTTGTCCCTTGAAAAAGAACCTAATTCATTACCCCTTTACCAGCCAGATGACCACAGTATTCTCCTATTACCAGTCTTTAAACACTCCTTCATGCTGCTGTACAACTTGTTCCTGAGAGAAGTGTAAAGATGTGGTACTATATGGAAGGTTGGTGTAGCTGGTAAGGAGGGTTAAAGCTTGAGGTGAGAATGTATAGTGCAAGAACGCATAAGTGTCAACCTCATTTAGGGGGGTTTTCAATTGAACATCACCCACCCAATGGTGGTTCAACTTAGGTAAAAAAACCGTAGAAACATAGAGCAAGTGAAGTAGAATAAAAGTACGTTTTTTTAATTGAGTAGAAGCGAGTACCAGGAGTGGCATCCTTGATTGAAAACTTGAACTTTTGGTGTAAAATCTGAGGCTTGGCATTCATATGCAACAAATAATTGCTGAGTAATCATATAATTTAGTATGTAGGTCAATTGAAGTAAATTATATGGATATAAA
>PYWC01000028.1:1868503-1906106 GCA_003182015.1 Tuber magnatum | reverse complement strand
CGGCGCTCTCATTTTTTCAAGACCCTACCCTAGTCCATAACATGCTCCCTCCCCCGCCGCACGGAGTTCCCGTTAGCGAGTTCTCGCAAGAATTCGTCGAACCTTACATCCTCCGGGAAGTAGCCAAGTCGTTTGAGGAAGCGAAGCGGGAACTGAAGAACTGGAACAACCAGCAGCAGGAGGTGTTCGGAACACGGATTACTACGATAGTGGGGCAATGGATGAAAGTCCAGCAGGAGGCATACCTGTGGATGATAAGGGATCAGCAAGCATTGAAGACTCCGATGACAGCTTTGGAAAAGGCTTTAGAGGGCAGGTATAGTATTGATGCCGAGAATGACATACTGATGTTAGAGGCAGTGTCCCCACTCCCGCTCGTCCATACCAAGCCCGGGAACTTCGGCATGAAGTTGGCTATGAGAGCCAGAGACGACCAATGGAGGGCATATTTGAGCCCAATCGGTATACGAATGTTGCACAGCCTGAAAGGTGGCGGCAATAGCTATACCTCTTCCTTCTCAAGAGCATCTACCGGCTCCCTGTCGGTCCCCCCCTCTATTGCCCACAGTCGTTTGGGTAGCCCTATGGTCGGGCCAATGGATGGACGTCAATTAAGGAAGAGGACCTACAAGCCGAAGGGTATTACGGCACCAGATACGCCTGACCCTACACCTCGACCGACCCCTGCTCCTATCATCCCTCCGGCAACACCTTCAGTTGCAACTCGTATACCTTCCATCGCCGCCCCAAGACCCACACCTCTACCAGTTTCGTTGCCCGCTCCTGATACCTTCCCTGTCACACCTTTCCCGGCAGCAGTATCGGCTACCCCAGGGTACCGGCCGCTGCGTGCGGCTTGACCTGGATCCTTTGAACAGGTAAGGCGCCAGGAAGTGCGAGCACCCATGGCTCCATCACGCGGGACTCTGATCCCCGGACCTGGGACACCTGCTCGTTCCGTTCCTTAGGCACCGGTGATTCCCTCTGCCCCCTCAAAACCAACTCTTCCCTCCACCCTCCCCACGATCACTAGCGGTGAGTCGGACAGCCGAGAAGGGTACTGTCTGTCGGGCTGCAAATCGGTAGAAACACGCATGGGGTGGATTCATTACCACACGTACGGGTGCAGGAAGGCACCACGGACCCCGGTAAGGCACCGAAGTAGACAGAAGGAGGGAGACGGATGACCAACATGTGGGTACTGTGGGTCATGGAGACACGCGGGGCCCCCGATGCAACCCTTGAGTTGTCCAGAGCTTCAGTCATTTCTGCGGGCAACTCAGGCTGCACCGAACCCAACTCCTGAGAGTGGGCAACGACCTGTTCCACCACCGGCATCAGGACCATCAGGGGCTAATCCCCCCGAGGATGGGAATTAGGATGGCCAGGAAGAAAGGTTTGATGGGTATGATAGACCCCGGGAAACCCCCGGTGGAAATACAGGAGGTAGTGGAGGTCGAAATGGACCACCTGTTGGTGGTACTACGGGAGCAGGTGGAGATCCTGGGGACTCTGACCATGATAGCTTGGATGATGATGATGCCGATTCTCTCCCCGACTTGACCCCTTTTCTCGGCGCTCGCAAGGATGACTGGAGCGACGAGAAGAAACGACGGTGGGACCGCCGTGCTAAGAAGCTGTCAAGGGAACTACGGAGTAGGGCGGCTGCACGACCATCATCTAGACAACGGCAGAAGAAGCCGGAAAAGCTGAGCGGCATTCCGGCGTTTAAGGGAAAGGTCACCGAACTCGCCAGCTTCCTGACGCTGGTAGAGGTTAAGTTCGAGTACTTTGCTGGGTGCAGGTTGACCGATATGGACAAGGTAAACCTGGTGATCCCCCTTCTAGAAGATACTGCCCGAACATGGTATCTTGGGCTGCACTCCCACATCAATAAGGAGGCAGCCAAGCGTACCGGAGTTCCAGTTAATAACAGTAACCCGTTAAGAACGTGGAAAGGATTCCGGGAACGGCTTGAACGGAGTTTCGGCGGTGACCAAGCGGAACGAGACCGATCCCTCCTTGAGTGGCGAGACCTAGTGATGAAGCCACATCACATCGATGAGTACCTGGACAAGATAATTGACTATATGTATAAGCTTAGCTATACAGACCCTGTGCAGGTACGAGATAAGGTACGGTCGGGCATTACTCAAGAAGTGAGGAACGCGTGGGCACTGAAGGAGCCCCATCCTACCGACTTGAACGACTACCTTGATCTTCTTCGGAAGGTTGGACACACACTGGAAGACAACACCCGGTTCAGCAACCGAGTTATCCACCCTGTCCAACGGTCTCAACCAACGGACAAGAAGGAGGATAGGTCCTCAACTTCCGGAAGGTTTAAAAAGAAGGATAAAGGTTCGGGCAGACAGAACCAGCGGTCTGCCAAACCTACTAATTTCAATGCGGGGAAACAGGCAAAGCCGGGGACTTCTGAGTATGCCCTGGCGCATAAGGAAATCCCGTCGACTTTGACCGAACGTCGGAGAAAGCACAACCAGTGCACCAAGTGTGGACAAACGGGTCACTTTTGGAGAAAGTGCACCGCGACGTCCCCAGTCGTTAGTTCGTCCAAACAGGCTCGTGGGTTGAAACGGTCAGCCCCGGTAAGCGAGCCCTCAGGTACGGACAAGCGACTAAAGCGCATCGAAGCGCCACCTCCGGCTACCTCGTCAAAGATACTTGAAGTCCGACAGGCATCACCTCAGATTATGGAGGTTGATACTGACGGCTCAGAATAGGTAAGACCCCATTCTGTGAAAGGTATAACCTTAATAACCTGTATCCATAGACCCCTGCGGGATGGATGAAAAGGAGCCCCGGAAGTGGCTTCTGGGATGGGTAAGTACCCCTCTACTGCATAAACGACCCTGATGCTGACTACACCCAGGTGGTGTGGGCAGATAGATGTTGAAGGCCGTGTGCGGTGGACAGGGTGATCTCTCCTTTGTGGGTTTTCAGGTTATTTCCTTTGTTCTAGTTATTTGTATTTCTTTCAGGATTTCTTTAGTGGGACGGACAAGTCATAGGACATTATTTTCGGTTGAGGCTGGGAGAGATCTCGCTCGCGGAGACGCTCGACATTGGGGAAGCAAGGTTGCTTCACTTGGAACCGGTCCAACAGCGGACTTCTACCCACCTCGGGAAAATTTGTTAAGTACAAGCGGGATTAGTTCAGGCTGGACTTGATTGAATAAATGATACTATGATCAAGTTTACCTGAGGAGGGTTTAGTACCCGAAATCATGCTGGCGTGATAGTAAACACCCTAGCTATTGATAAAACGATTCCCAATCCCTTAACGTTTACCGACCCGTTGTGGCCGCTCTTGTGTCGAAAGGCAAGAGATCAGAATTAGTAAGCCAAGATGACTAAGTCCCTAAGACAAGTGAAGAGGCAGAAGCGTGATAACTTGCCTCGCCATACCAAGTCTATCCACCTGAGGGTAAGGCTAGACTGGAAGATTGGAGCTAGACAGGTAAGCGCTGAGGCGCTCCTGCTACTCGACAGTGGAGCTACTGGGCCAGTGCTTAGTAGCCGATGGGTTAAACAAACGCAGGCACCATGTGTACGACGAAAGGTACATGTGCCGATAAGCGACGCAAGCGGTAATCACATTCCGGGGTCAGGTCTGCACTATACCAAATCATTGGACATGAGAATAGGCGACCACCATAACGAAATGCGGTTTGAAGTCGCGGACATGCCCGACACCAAGGTGGACGGGTACCTACCTATGTCTTGGTTGAAGGACCATAATCCCGACATAGATTGGAAGACAGGATCACTAACCTGGCGCTCAGATTTCTGCAAGGCTAATTGCCTGGCAGAGCAGGGGCGGTTAGTGTTCATGACCGATGAAGAGTTGCTAGCTGAAGACCCTAGTAATGTGTACCTGTTGGGAATTGTACAATTCTCCGATGAGGAAGGTGCTGACATTACTGTCAAGCTACTCCCTGAGTATAAGGACTACGGGGACATCTTCAGTCAAGAACGGATTGAGGCCTTGCCGGAGCACTCAAAGTATGACCACACGATCGAGTTGCTACCCGGGACTCAACCTCCGTTTGGGCCTATCTATCCGTTATCGGAAAAGGAGCTTAAGGCACTCCGGGAATATCTCAATGACATGCTGCGAACGGGGAAGCTACGGCGATCCAGTTCCTCAGCAGCAGCCCCTATCCTCTTTGTGCCAAAACCAGATGGTACATTAAGACTGGTAATAGATTACCGAGGGCTGAACAAAATCACGGTGAAGAGCAAGTACCCTCTACCGCTGATGAATGAACTGCGAGATAGGTTAGGAAAAGCCGTTGTGTTCACTAAGTTGGACTTGAAAAACGGCTACTATCTTCTGAGGATGGCAGAAGGTGAGGAATGGAAGACGGCCTTCCGGTGCAGATATGGACTGTATGAATACACGGTCATGCCGTTTGGGTTATGTAATGCCCCGGCAACTTTCCAGAGCATGATAAATGAGGTCTTTCGAGATCTCATGGATGAAGGAGTCATCGCGTATATGGATGACATCCTGATCTACTCCGAAACTATGGAAGAGCACGTCGCGATGGTAAGGCGTGTAATGGAGAAATTGCGGAAAGCTAGACTATGTGTAAGTATGAAGAAGTCCAGTTTCCACCAACGGGAGGTTGAATTCCTCGGATATAGGATCTCCGATATGGGGATCTCTATGTTGTCGGAAAAGGTGCAGACAATCAAAGACTGGGCACCTCCGACATGCGTCGTCGACGTTCAAAGCTTTATGGGCTTTGCCAACTTCTATCGTCGGTTCATAGAAGGGTTCAGCAAGATAGCGAAACCCCTCACGGACTTGACAAAGAAGGATGTCCGATGGGAATGGACACCTGCATGTGAGCAGGCCTTCAATCATTTAAAGGAAGCGTTCACGTCCAAACCTATCCTAGCACATTTTGACCCTGAACGGCCAACACGGCTAGAAACCGACGCTAGTGACTTTGCATTAGGAGCCGTTCTCTCCCAGTTATGTGAGGATGAGAGATGGCATCCGGTGGCCTACCATAGTAGGAAGTTCCACCCAGCGGAGATTAATTATGATGTCCATGACAAGGAAATGACAGCCATCGTGGCGGCGTTCAAGGAATGGGATCATTTGCTACGCTCGGTAACGGACCAGTTGGTGATCTATACGGATCATAAGAACTTGGAGTACTTCAATAGTACCAAGGTCCTTAACCGAAGGCAGCACCGCTGGGCTGAATTCCTGCAACCATTTAACTTCAAGGTGGTTTACCGAGAAGGACGGTTGAATGAGAAGGCGGATGCTTTGTCGCGGCGTAGGGACTACCGCCCTGAAGGGGGGAGTGATTTTCCGCCACAGTCGTTTTTTCGCCCCGGACAGTGGGTTGGGAGCCAGGAACGGGACATCTTGCGACCACAGGTGTTGCAAGTGTGCCAGGGATTTCGGCTCAAGTCTTCCTTTTTGGATCAGTTGCGGGTAGCGATAACCGAAGACCAGGAGTACTTAAGGATCCTGAAGGCAACAGCTGCAGGTGACAAAGAGGTCGACCGACATTTCATGACGGAAAAGGGCTTACTCCTGTACAAGAACAGGTGGTATGTTCCCAAGGGTCAGAATCTGAAGCAGACAATCATGAAGGCAGAACATGACTCCCGAATCGCGGGACACTTCGGGACTTACAAAACCATTGGCAGGGTGAGGGCTAACTTCTACTGGCCTAAGATGGATGAGCATATCACTGACTATGTGCGGACATGTGATGCATGCCAAAGAAATAAATCCATCAGGCACAAGAAGTTCGGGCTGCTGGAACCTATCGATGTTCCTATGCGGCCTTGGACAGCAATTTCAATGGATTTCATTGTCGCGCTGCCAGAGTCCGAAGGGTATACCAAGATCTGGGTCATAGTAGACAGATTTTCGAAAATGGCCCATTTCATACCCCTGACCACTGAGGTACCTATCAAGGAGCTTGCCTTGATATTCCTGAAGGAGGTTTGGCGCCTTCATGGACTGCCAGAGTCAATCATCTCCGACCGAGATAGCCGATTCACATCCAAGTTCTGGATGAGTCTGATGCACTTGCTGCAAGTGAAACTAAACGTTTCGACTGCATTCCACCCAGAGACTGATGGGCAAACCGAGAGGGTTAATCAGACACTGGAGCAGTACTTGCGTAGTTACTGTTCCTATCAACAGGATGACTGGGTTTCGCTGCTACTGCTTGCGGAGTATGCGTATAACACCTCAACATCAGAATCCACCAGGTTGTCACCATTTGAGATCAATTATGGGTTCAACCCACGGACAAACTGGTCGGGTGTTGTGTCTGACAACCAAGGGATACACCCAAGTAGTGAACTCTTGGTTAAGGAATGGGAAGGAACCTGGCAACAGATTCGAGAAACGATTCAACGGGCACAGGAAAGGCAGCGGAAATGGCATGACCAGAAACGGCTGCCATCCCCGGACTATGTTACCTTGGAAGATGTGGCTGCTGGGCGGGCTAAGAAAGCGGACCGCGTGATGTTGAACCGGAAGAACATCCGCACCAAGCGTCCCATGGAGAAGCTGGACCACCGGATGTTTGGCCCTTTCGTGGTCAAACGTCGGGTGGGTACCCGAGCATACGAACTCCAATTGCCCACCCGATGGAGCATCCACCCGGTTTTCAATGTCACGCTGCTGGAACCCTATCGCGAGGATCCGGAATCGGGTAGGATCAAGGAGATCCCTACCCCCGAGCTCGTGGACAATGAGCCCAGTTACGTCATCGAAGCTGTTGTGGACAGTCGCTGGTATGGTGGAACAAAGGCGAAGTTTCCGTCGCGCTTTGTCCAGTACCTGGTTTCATGGGAAGGCTATGGAGCTGAGGAGAACTCATGGGAGCCCTATGAGATGCTAGAAGGGACAGGCTTACAGGCCATGCTAGATTTCCACCAAAGATATCCGTCCAAGCCCAGGGACCATCGGGTCTTGGGGGAATCGAGTCGTGGAAACAAAAGACGACGCTAAACGGTCCGGGACGGACCGTAGAGAAGAGGGGAGTGATGTAACGACCCAGCATACGTGAGCTATGGCAGCCGGAACCTACACCCATACAGGTAGCTCGGAGGCGAACTGGTAGGAACCGGCAGGCAAGTGAGTACTTGACCTACGGAGACCCGATGGCCCGGGCTCCGAGATGAGCAGACTTAGTGGACACAAGTATTTAGGTACATGGCTACGCCCAAGGTTGGTGTCAGCGTACTTAGGGACCTATGAAGGGCCAATACACAGCTAGGCTGGGTAACTAGAGAAAGGCCGAGTGTGTCTATCCCCGGAAGAGGGATAGATAGGGTAACAGGAGAAAATCCACTTGTCCACCGGACAAGATTACCCTACCCACAGAACAGGGTTACCCTGCCTTGAGGCTTGGATTACCCTGTTCAAGGACCTGAGTTACCCTACCTGCCAATACGAAGTCCCTCGGGGAGTTTGGGAAAAATGACTGGAATGTTTGTCACACGAAGCCATGCATAATACTGGAATCTGGGGTTCCGGGAGATGCTATTGGGCGAGCTACGCAGCTACGAAGAAGCTGTAAATTGAAGACATTATTCCTATCATGCCCCTCCGGCCCCGCCTTGAGGCCCGGACGTCATGGGCAAACGGTTGTGTAGTTGTGTGCAGTCTAGCAAAGGAGGATCTTTGGAGACCCGCTTGCAACACCGTATACGTTGCTGCCGTCCGGTCGACCGTAAGCTGTTCGCAGGATATATAAGGGGGCATAGGGTGGAAGGTGGAGTACCTCCTCCAAGTTGTTCGGAGTAAAACGGACCAAAACTGACGGAGTTAACGGGAGTTAACCGTGGGGGTCCCGAAGGTAGTCCCGGGTGGTGCCGGGACGACTGGGAACGTTTTGCACCTACCACGCCCAAGGATGTCCCCAACGCCATAGGCTCTGAGAGGGAAGTGCAGAGACACTAAAAGCATGATTCCTACCGCAGGTAAGGTGTATCCGAGGTAGTGGTCGTGGGTAGCGCCCATTGGATCACTCCTGGACCACCGTACCCTGCGGAAGACACCGGAAGCCCGAGACTCGTAAATAGTAGATAGATAAACCGCTCACGGTAGCTTCCGGCGTCAAGAAGAAATCAACGCGCATGGGAAGGGTGTCATAGATAGTCTAGTTCAGCAAGGGGTCTTGACAGTTAGCCACTGGCAAGTCCCCGATGCGCAGAGGTTTTCACTCCGGCGGGCAGAATGGAAATGCGCCGCAGAAACGATATGCACATATGGTGAACGCCGACTAGAGCGGGTCGACACATACATGCCCGAAGGGGGTGTCAGGAGACGTGTCGGACCGCCCTTAGCGGAGAAGGGTGTGCTCGAATAGTTGGAGTAAACTGATGGGGGAGTTTCTGGCATAAGATAAAACTACCTGAAAGTCTATGCGAGAACTCTCCTACTCCAACAATCAATCCTCTCGAGACCTTAATTGAGTGAAGCATCAGGCTTAACGATATTAAGTTTTACCGTCTACTTTACTCTTACATCTGTGTGAACTTTTGGCGATAAGTTGGGAGTTGTTTGGTGCGGTCGCAACCTTGGGATCCATCTTCCTAGGGGTGCCCCCATTACACAGACTCACTCAAGCTCTGATAGCACTCGTGAAAAGGGACAAACCTTGAGCCTGGACTCACCAATGCATGCAGGCCTTTGACAGGCTCAATACTGCATTCAACACTACCTCTGTTCTGGCCAATTCCATTTTGTTCCAGGTTGTGATCATTGGAACAGATGCATCAGACTTCATATTGATGGGAATTATATCAAAACTTGATGAGAAAGGAGTGCTCTACCCTATTGCCTTCTACTATCGAAAGCATAGCCTAGTGGAAAGAAACTGTGACATCTATGATAGGGGGCTAATGGTGGAAGTCTGTGCTTGCTAAATGTGGAGATGTTACTTGATCAGTTGTAAAGTCACGATCCTGACCTACTATTCCGACTTTGAAATACTTCACTGCCAAACATCTTGTGAACTATGGACGAGTCCAGTGGTCGGAGTTCCTTACACAATATGACTATGATATCTGGTACTGGCCAGGAATGTTCAAGAAGAAAGCTAATATATTAACTCAGATGCAAGGACCACTGGAGGACAATGAAGAGCAGTGAAGAGAACATCAGACCCAGGTGGTGTTGACACCCATACTGTGAATTTGTTGATAAACATCATATCTACTACAGGGGCATCTCTGGTGAAAAATCTTTGATAAGCTGTATATGATACTGGCCCAAATACCAAGCTGATGCCACAACCTTTAGACCAAGGTGACCACCACTCTAGTCTCATCTTTCTCAGTGAGGTCATGAGAGACAGGAATCAACTACTGCTTAGTAACCACCTATATGTGCTACTTGATTAAGCACCGCTGTTGGATGTTTCAAGAAGACCATGACCACCTTGCCGCAGGGCAGCTTAAGTGGGGAAAGACCTATGAGCTAGTGTTCCACCACTTCTACTAGTTGGGCATGCATTGGGATGTTCGCCATTTTGTGAACAACTGCCATGTTCACCAATGTAGTTACACCTTACACCATACCCCTGATGGTATGCTACACCTTCTCCACATTCCTGACATACTTGGGGAACATGGGTCAATAGATTGTGTTTCTAGGTTACTTTGGATTTAGAGACATAATACCATCTGAGTCATGGTCAATAGACTAACCAAAATGCACCTCTTGATCCCTTGGCATACCTCTATCGATGCTCCAATATTGGCCAAATTGTACTTCTATCATGTACAGAAATACCATGGTCACCCCACCACTTACACCTCAGACCATAGTACCCAGTTTATCTGAAAATTCCGGAAGAGAGTCTATGATTACTGCGAGGTATTCCAAAAGCTTTCTGCTACCTTCCAACCCCTACCTCATAACGAGACCGCAAAGGTGAGCTCTATTATAAAACTGTATCTACATTCTTATGTCAATTACTATCAGGAAGGCAGGTTATTGTGGCTACTCATGGCCAGGTTCACTAGTAACAACCATGTCTCTAAGTCCACTAGTATTACTCCGTTCTTGGGTAACCATCATTGTGACCCTCCTCAAGACTGCTCGAATGCTGCTATAGGACTGTCAGAGGACCCCAAAGGCGGAGAATTCTCATAATGAATGACAAAGATCAACGCCCATCTTGGATCAAAGATTGTTTATACCCAAGATAGTTAACAGAAGTATCCTGATCAAGGATGCCTGCCAGCTCTGTGCGTCCATGTTGGCAATCTAATTTGGCTCTATGCTAAAAATATGCGGATATGTTGACTCTCCAAGAGACTTGACAATAAGCATTTCAGCGTCTATCTAGTTATCACCCAGATTGGTAGGTACACATACTGCCTGCACCTTCATGTGACTGTACAGGTACATAACATTTTCCGTGTCTTACTCAATGAACTTGCCCATGGCAAGCGCCTACCATGACATCTGGTACTACACCCACTGGTGTGTAGAAGTCAATGGTGGGATAGAATAGCAAGTGGAATAGATAGAGGATACTAAGATTATTTAGGGTCAACTGAAATATCTGCTAAGATGCAGAGAACATCAGCCAGCCACCTTGGAACCAGTTGAAACGGTGAACAGAGAGCAAGCTATAGACAAGTTACACTGCCACTGCCTGAATAAGCTATGCCCAGTCCCAGGATGGTAGCAATGCACCTGAGGGGACATTAGTGTATAAGAGTAGAGCTAGTATCATGGCCATCCAACAGGGGTACACTAGGATTGAGCTTTTGGTTGATTATATGTGCGAGACTTGGTTGTACAGTTGGCTAGCAATAGACGAGATGGATTATGTAAGGTTCTGTGTAATAGAATCTCATGGAAACTGATGGAACATTGTGGCTGTGTATGAGCAAGGGGTTAGAAGTGTTGGGATTTGTCAGCAAAAGATTTTCCTTTATTATATCAAGAGGTGTACCCCTCTGGGACTTTTGTTGTTTACATATCCTGGTAATCCCCTACCTACACTTGTACTTAGAAATTACAACTTTGACTCTTTTTCATGTCTCCAGAATCTGTAAACCCTGAACCCAGCCCCTGAGTTCCTGTTCTGAAACCCCTTGAGCCTTGATACAAAGGCATCTTGTTTCTACACTTGTCACACCGTCTTTGCTTGTCTACCATAGTGGTATAGTTTACTACTAGTCGCGATCCTTGGGATACATAACAATCTGTTTCTTCCGAACTGTGCTGTGCTTTGTCTAAAAGCTCCTCAAGTCTCTTCACCCTACCTTACTTCTCTCATATAACAATTGGATTCCCACCAGCACCAAGAATCTTGGTCTTTATATCATCATATTACTCTACATAGCAGTTAAGTCCTTGACTCCATGTCTTGGCTACATAGTAGAATGATTTGAAGTATTAAGATTTTTGTATTGTAAAGAGTATAAAGTTGTAGATAGCAAATAAGAGTTTATGGTTGCAGGAAGAGCTAACCCATCTGTGAAAACTCCGTGTTTATATAGACCTCTTCCCATAACTCAAACCCTGCCCCAATCCTCAATTGATGTCAGTTGCAAAATCAATTATAACATCACATGACTCAAATGAGTCTTGTGAGTGAAACATCAAACGATCCTAAGACCTCTAGATGAGATTATATGTGAAATATAAATCAATTGCAAATATAAATAAACCAATAAATGAGTCACATGATATACTAACAATGTCATATGTGAAATATAAATGAGCCTGCCTGGCCAGGAAGCCTTGCTGACAAGTATAGACCCATTAGATCACATCAACCATTTAGCATGTTCGAAGAATTAATTTAAACATAAACAAGCTCTATAACCTCGAAACCAGGGCATGTGGGGAATCATAATTTAATATCATGACCTCTCAATGAGGTTATGTGTGAAACCTGTTCCGCGGTTCAGTCACCTGGCTCGCACTCCGCTAGCCAGATCCTGACATGTGATATGTCTTGGACTATCCACCCTGGACCCTGCATGGGCTCTGCCCATTACTGTGGATGATATTGCAAAGTCAGTAGCTCGAAATATACGGACCTGAAGTGTCTACCCTTTCTAGCATTAGGTAAGTGTCTCCAGTACTCATTTCAGGCTGAGAGGGGACCCGATTTATTCCCACTTTCTAAATTGCTCAGTGATATGTAACTGTCCTGAGTAGGTTATGGATACTCTACTGCTTATTTTGCTAATCCGTCAGCTTCATCATTGCCTCGGATTAGAACTCAATTGCCACTACAACTATAGTGAGACGAAAGACCATGTCATATTTTTTGCCAGGCTTCCCCTGCATTGGTCAACAACCCTTTCACACCACTTCACCTCCCCTTTGAAAGACTGGTCATGAATAAATCAACATCTGGATACCGTTTCCCATTATTTTCCTTCAACAGAGTCTCTGATTCTGTGCAAGACTTCCTTGCTGTTACAACCAAAGTGAAAGAAAAACCCACACTAAACTTTCTGCTGAGTTTCTATCTCATTTGTCTACCAACTTCTCTCATGGCCTCTCCTCCCCTTTTAAAGACTTTTCACCAATAAATCAACCTCTATTGTTTGTTTCTGATTACGTTTGATCTATTGAGTTTGTGATCCCACACCTCTGATGCCATACAGGTCCAGAGGCTGAGGCAGGAGGGCTGTAAACCCTCCTGCAGTCCCCTTGGTACCCACAAAACCCCCTCACCAAACCTCGCCTGATGATGCTTGTGTGAATGAGAGCACTCCATCCCCTGTTCATACTATGGAAACCAGCCAACTACATACATGTGGTAAAGTTGGCTCAATTGACCACCTTCTGTCTATTTCTCATGAGATGTAAGACGATTACAATACTTAGGCTGCAAGATACAATGGCATGTACAACATCTTCAAAACCAAGGAGGCCCATCTTCTGGTTGTCCAAGAGCATCACTTGAAGGACATTAAGTACCTAAATGGTCTAGTTGCATCTCTTACTAGTCAAGTTGCGGAACTTCAGTCCCAACCCCCTCTCCTATAACCAAATACCCAATGCCAGTCCACCCTCTACGCACCGCTTGCAACACAGATGTGGGCCCAGAAAATGGCCAAGGCACTCCCAGTCAAGCCCACTACCACTCCACAATCCAAAACCCCTCCTGTTTTCCTTTATACAAAATGGGAGCACAGCATTGTTATTGAAAGAGATGGTACAGGCCTACCTGACAATACCAACCACCTTGCCATCCATAATGCTATCACTGCAGGAGTCAACAAGTAGTGCATTTTAATTATCATATTTACACCAAACCATCATGTTCTTCTAATCACCAGAGAGAATACTTCTGGCTCTACCATTCTCAGGAACCACTAGTTTACTATTCAGGAAGCAATCAGTGCAATAATTCCTACCACTACAGATCTCACAAAAGATGAGATCTCGCAAAAGGTCATCCTTCACTGTATCTCTACTACTGCATAGTTTCATACCATCCCAGTGGAGATTGAGGCTTTCAATAATGGTACCCACCTCCCCCACACTTCCAGATGGTCCATCACAGCCACCTAGCAGAAGGATAAAACAGCATCTGCTATGGGCCTTACCATTGCTGCCAGAGACCCTACGGCAAAAGCCCTTAGTACAAGCCTCTTACTCTTTGAAAGAAACTTTAAGGTACAGTGCTACCTATTTTTTGGTTCTGAAATACAATACTCTAGATGCCTGGAATTTGGTTACCACTCTACTCAAGACAACAAAACCCTCCTTTGTGCAATTTGTTCTCAGGAACTCCAAGCCTACCTTCACAACTGGGCCAGATCAGACCACCCTACCCGGGGCAAAGTCTGTCTTCACACCAGTATCAGATACAACAATTGTACCAACTCCTACCTTGCTACCTCCAAGGAGTGTCCCACCTACCTTTACATACAACAGGCAGCAACTAAGAGGAGGAACAGGGCTGTTCAAGATGTTTTACTTTTATTTCCTGTACTTGTTATGCTTCTGGCAGAGAGGAGGACTTTATTACTAGTCCTATGACGTGCTCAGTAAAAGGCTACTACAATCATACTAAGAGCCATGATTTTGGACATGGTATCATAGGGTGCCTTTTTTATATTGGTTGCTGCTTCACAGCCTGCACGGCTCCATAAGTGCAATGAGATATAATAATAATCTCAATCTGATTTCATTCCTCTCATGCATTCCAGGTCTAGAGAGACAGGCAGAGGTTCTGTAAACACTGTTACAGTCACATCTCCTCCTATGCGACGCCCTCACCCAACCTTGCTAGATAAAACCCAGATAAATGAGGGCACCCCATCTCTGGTCCACACTGTGGAAACCAGCCAACCACCTGTGCGGGGTGAATTCAGCTCTATTAACAACCTACTCACTATTTCTAAGGAGAAGGCTAGATAATACCAACAACATGGTTAATAAACATAGCATGATTTACAACACCTTCAAGGATATAGAGGCCCATCTCCTAGTTGTCCAATAGCATCATGTTCAGGACACTAAGGACCTGAAGGGTCTAGTTGCATCCGTTGTCAGTAAGGTTGTGGAACTTCAGTCTCAACTACTTCTTCTACAACCTAATACCCAACGCAAGTCTACTCTGCCCCCATCTCTTGCTCCACAAGGCTAGGTCCACCAAGTGACCAGCCCACACCCAGTGATGCACACTATGACTCCATCATCCAAAACTGCTTCTTCTGCCTTACTGACAAAACACGACTGCATCTTTCCCATTGACAATGATGGCACAGCTCTATCTGACAATACCAGCCAACTTATTATCCGCGATGCTGTTAGCACAGCGAATCGAGAACCAGCTCATTTCAACCACTAAGTTTAAATGCCACTATCATATTCTTCTAATTACCCAGATGACAACCCTGCGATCTACTGTTTTAAAAAACCTCAGGTTTAGTATGGAGGAGGCAATCAGAGCAATAATTCCTGCCACCACTGGCCTCAAAAAAGATGAGATCTGGTAAAGGGTCATTATTTACAGTATCCCTACCACTAAACAGTTTCATACTATCCTAGCTGTGATTGAGGGTTTCAATCCTTGCACCTACCTCCCTTGTTCTCTCAGATAGCTCACCTCAGCTACCTAGCATGAAGACAAAACAGTATCTCCTATGGTCCTTACCATTGCTGGTGAAGAACCTGCAACAAAAGCCTTTCGTAGAGGCCTCTCACTCTTTGGAAGAAAGTTTAAGGTGCAGTGCTACTATTTTTTTGGTCCTGACCTACAAGACTCTGGATGCTGGGAATTTGGTCACCATCCTACCAACTGCAACAAAAGCTACTTTTATGTGATTTGTTCTCAGGAACACTCCACATACCTCAACACCTGCAGCAGATCTTACTGCCTTACCATAAGTCTATCCTGCCATCCCACTGCTACCAGATGCACCAATTGTGGCCACACCCAACTCCCTACCTCCCACCAGTATCATACCTACCTCCACACCCACCAGTCAGCAACTGAGGGAAGGAATAGAGCTGTTCAAGATTTTTTACCTTTGTTTCCTGTACTTCTTAGGCTGCAGGCAAACAGAGGGATTTCATCACATGGCCTATGACATGCCTACTGCAATGCTATTACAATTATAGCCAGAGTCAGGATTTTTGACATAGTACCATATAGTGCCTTTTATATATTAATTGCCACTCCATAGCTAGCATGGCTCTATAAGCATCATAAAACATAATAAGAATCATAATAATTACCCTGGATTTCGGTATGTCCTGGAACCCAGTGTAGATGCAACTGTAGATCAATGTTTGAGTCCAGTCAGTCTCCAGTAAGTTGTACTATCTGTAGGGAACCCTGTTGACAAGAATGTGGTCTGAGTTTGTAGCAGTTACTGATGGCTGCTTGGCTGTCTGAAAATCCAAATATACTTAAATGATGGGCTGATTCTGTTGGCTTCCATGCATGCTCTGGCAATACCTGCCAATTTCTTGTCATAATATTTCATTCCAAACCCAAGACCAACCTGCCATTAGCCTACAACCCTACTGTAATATATCACAACTACTTTAGCTCCAATTGCTCCATCCTGCTATCCACTACCCTCTGTGCATTAAATGGGGCTTTCTGGATTGTTGATGTGGTAGAACCAGGAGATATGCTTCCTGATAGCAGGATCTGTATTTTCAGGACTGATACTAATTTCCAGTCCGGAATGCAGAGTAAGAATTCAGTTGGTCCAAGGTGCTCACAGGAGAGCATTTTATTGCTCCAGGTATTGCCCTGCAGCAAGGTAGTTACTAATTGTACTCAAGACTTTGATCAGTTGGGTGGGATACTTAGCCTGTTTGGAAGGCGAAATCCTCTACTCAGGCTGCACATTTCTATATAGTTCCTGTTGGAGATCAAAGTGATAACTATACCTGTTGTAGCAAGATGGTGACTGACCTGAAAGGTCTGAATCCAATCAGCATATAGACTGCAGCTCTGTGATACTGGCTATCGGTATAGTAGAGGGATAGGAGGCTGGAGATCTTTGTTTGACATAGTAATCTAGATGTATCTGCAACACTCTGTAAGTATATCTCTTGCAAAGTCTGTCAACCCTTAGGGGGACAGGAAGGATAGCTGCTGTAATCTCCCACATAGCAGTTGGTGAAGTCCTAAAGGCCCCTAATATTCTCCCATTGGCCTCTACCTATCACATTTCCAACTTGTTAGCTAGTCCAACCCACTCTTTCTATCCTATCTCTATACTATAGTCAGCTATTGAGATAATGTAGATGTAGTATAGTTGCCTCATTGCTATAGCAGACAGACCCCATTCAGAGTTGAATAGTCTAAATATTATATTAAGTGCTCTCGTGACTACTACCGTCTTTTGTTAAACAGGGTAGTTGAACAAGAGCTTCCTGTGCAGACAGACTCTCAACCATCTAAGATATTATGAGGGATAAACAATAGTACCATTAGGTAAGGTGACTAGACTATTAGTAGTATAGTAGGAGGTCTTGTTGTAAAAGTACCTATACTTAGTCTGGGGGTTATCAAAAACTATAACATTGTCAGCTGCCGAGCTCCAGGCCCTCCTGGCTGCCCTTTTCAAGGCCTTGGAGTTGACCTCTTCTGAGGATCTTGTAACAACAAGTGTAATATTATCAACAAAGGAGAAGCATCTTAGCTTGGGTGTCTGAAGCCTTGGTTTAAGCTCTTTGAACAAGTTAGTCTAGTAAAGACCAAAAAGAATTGCAGAGATGGGAGAGCCTTGTAGAATTTCTGGTGTAACAGGGCATAGTGGTTGTGTTTTACTGTCAAATGCTAGACCAAGATATTGGTCTGAAAGAAAGGTATTTGTCTAAGATATGGCGAGGGGAGGAAACCCTTAAAACTCCTGAACCAAACATAGCTGGGTTCTGGATGCATAATTTATGGCTCCTATAATATCTATACAGAGGGTAGAAAGTACCTTACCATTACACTTAGCCTGTAGCACATCTACTTCTAAGGCCATGACTGTATCAATTGCACTGCTTTCAGGCCTTCCTCCTATCTGTTTATTATGCAAGGGTTCCTGGGTTTCAGCCATAGAAGCTAGTCGGTTAGCCATAATCTTCTCAGATATCTTACCCAAACAATCCATCTGAGAGACTGCTCTATAACCTAATATCCCTAGTTCTAGGTCACCCCCTAATCACAGGTCAGTTTCAGCCTATATGTAAAAACATCAAAAAGCTCAACTACTAACCCAATCTTTCCTTCCAGGACTCAAGATTCTACATAATAGAAGCTATAGACCTTGCCCTTGTACCTGGAAAATATAATGCAAAAATATGTAAAGACAAACCTTTGATATCATAAAATTATAGTTTATCACTCTGGTATAAATGCTTGTTGTAGGAACTTGGGGTTGGGAAAATCGCTAGGAGCAATAGCTAGATGTTAGGCTATAGATCTCAGGTTGATCTAGGAAAAGTATCAGATCAAGGCAGCAAGAATTTAAGGCAGGCTATTTTGTTCCATCTTGTCTATTTTTCTCAAAGATTTCCTTCCCAATGTATCACCACCACAACTTATGAAATTTCAACAGCAAGCTTTCTAAATCCGATTTTGATAGCTCCCAACAAAGCTGAGAGAGAGGACACAATTCTAGATGCTTTGCAGCATAGAATTGATCATCCAGAGCTCTCTGTACACAAAACTGCCAGACTCTTTAGTCTTTCCAATACAACCTTGCAAAACTATCTTCAACATAAGACTACACCAGCCACAGAGGCTCATGAGCAACAGCAACTACTTACTAAAGTTCAAGAGGGTATTGTTATTGAAAGGATGAAAGACTGTAATAATAGAGGGATACCTCTTCACCAGAGACATGTTTTCAACACAGTGTACCAGTTGTAGAAAATGAAAGAGAAAAATAGTAGATATTGGAAAGCATTGGGTCAATTATTTGATTACCAGACATCCTAAGATTCAATGCAAGGTAGGAAGTATCTGGAATAAGGAATGATCCCTTGCTAACAATCGCAAAATCTGCAAAGACCCCCTGTATCGCTACTACAATATCTGCTGCAAATATTATATCAAGCTAGAAAACACTTAGAATACTGACAAGAAGGGATTTCCAATGGGATTGGTGGTTGGACAATATTATGCCATGCAGAAAGGAAAAATCCCAGGATTATTGCAGATAGGATGCAGTCTTGTGTTACTGTGGTTGAAGAAATTTCTAGAAATGGGAAGCCAATTTCACCTCTTATCATTTATGCCTTGAATACCTACTTGATAGGTCCACATATTAGTATCAATTATGAGAGAAATACGGATATCTATTCTACATACTCCAAGGCTGAGCACACCATGACTGAGATCATGTTAGACTGGTTGGTTAATACCTTGGAACCAAAAACAAGGCCAGAAAAGGGAATCAAGGAATATCAAACACTAGTTTTGGATGAATACAGCTCTTGTATCAATAATATCGAGTTCATTAAATACTGCATTATAAAGAACATCCATCTGATATGCCTCCCTGGCCATACAACCCATGTTCTTCAACCTGTGAACTTTGGAACCTTCTTTCCTATTGGATCCAGTGATAGGAAGTAGTAGGAAGACTTTCTCCACGATCATGGACCCAATTGGGCAATGCACAAAGGCAACCTTTATCCAATGTATCACAAGGTAAGATCTAAGGCCATGGGTGAGAGGAATATTCTAGTAGTTTAGTGTGCAAGTGGCATGATCCTATTCGATTGCGAAAGAGTTTTAACATAATCTGGGCTTCAATTGTCTACACCTCAATTCAAGTCTATGAATAAATAGCTTTCCAGACTCTGCCTCCTACCAACACATGCAGAGACATCATCATAACTTGATATGATCAGGGAGGAGGCCAACAGACTTGAATTTGATAATCAAAGTTGTATCCTTTTAGATAAAGCTGTGGACATGCTTAGCAAGGCAAAGACCCAGTCTGTTCTTGATACAGCAGCCATTACCAGACTCCAAGCTGTCAAGCCCAGTTCTACGGACTGCCATCAGGTTAAGAGTGGCCTTATTCTTCATACTTCAGTTCTTTCTAAACTATATAAGAAGCTTTAGACTAATAGAATATACAAAAAGGAATTGGCTGCATAGAAGAGGATCTCATGACAGCAAACAAAGGCCAAATTACAAGCACTTACTTGTAGGAGAAAGGCAAAGTCTCAGTTAATAGCTATTGAAAATTTGGAAATTACAGATAAGGAGAAGAATGAGATGGACTGCAATAAGTCTGCTAAACCAGTAGCAGTACAATATTTTTTTCTGTCTATTTTCAAACTAATAGCTCACATTTTGTGAAAAGAAAATGTAATTTCTAACAATATGAGTTCACGCATCATCTGTCCTTAGCACTCCACATATAACAATATTAACCATCAAGTCATTTTAACTTCCAATTCTCAGCAGAGTAGTGATTGAATCATGGCCTATCACTTTGGAATCTCAATACTGCAATTTGTAATATTTCAATATTATTTTTCATGTACATACTATAATAATCAAAAGCTTTTGTTTTACAGAGCTTGAGACCAGGAGAGTCAATATTGCATTTATGGAAGTGATTTTTAAAGTTTTTATACATAGGCTGAAACTGACCCATTACTAAGGGGTGACCCATAACTAGGTATAATACATTAATTACTATTCTTTCATAGTAAGTTTATCATAAAAGGAAAACAGAAGTTATAACAAGATGGAGCTATTAGTAATGAGATACAATATGCTTGCAATGGGTAGAATCAATAAGTGAACTCAACAAAGCTATACTGCTGGTCGATTTGGTGGCCGATCAAAAAAGGCACATGGTATTTTGGACCCTGGTAATCACTTAATTCGTAAACAGGTAACCACTGTACAGGAGATTGAAGTTCAGGGTAAAATCTCTTCTAGTTTGATTCCTTTTATATGAATTCAGAGTCTATGCTAATTTCTAAATAATTGCAAACATTAGAAGACAATGATATAATAAATACTTTGGGCCAAACTGCAAGGATGCCCTGTCAACAAACTATTTGAAAAAAATGAAAAAATAAGAAGTGAGCAGCAGTCCAGCTAGCATTATTGGAGGCCAATTCCAGGGTTACACTAAGTGCAGTGGAGGAGGTAGACCTGATTGAGAGGCTGAAACTGGAACTGGCTGAGCAAGAAAGACGGCATGGCGAAAAGCAGGCTGTGAAAGTAGTGGAGAATGGTGGATAGCAGGAAGGTAAGCCTGAGGGGAGGGCAGAGAAGAATGGATAGCAAGAGGAGAGGGAACAGGATGAGACAGAGGAGTAGCAAGAGAGTTAGAAGTAGCAGGATGAGGATAATTTGGCAAAAGCAATCAGGGATTGGCCAATGCTACTGCACTATCAATCTACCTGTTTTCAGCACCGTATTCTCAGTCAAGGTATGGTCATTCCAGCATTGGCATTTAATACATTGCAGAGGATTAACAGAGATTCAAACAATTGGCGATATACGAAGACTTCTAAATACTAAGTGAAAATACCCCTAAGGCCGAAATCTTGTTTATCATCTGCAAGTTCTCGAGTTTTCTCAATTCTAGAGATATGGTTAGCAAAAGCCCTTCTGGAACAGAACTCGGATGGAGGTTGCAGACAGGATTGCAGCTATTGGGGGAGTGGTAAGCATGTTGAAAACTGAATTATTAAGAATAAAAAGCTTTGGATCAAAGACTGTACAATCCTATTATCCAACCAAGAGAAATCACCAATGCTCTATTATCTCATTGTTGCGGAGGGAACAAAACTTGCTTTGAGAGAATATATTGCTGGTACTGGTGAGAGAATTATAGGACAGAGCCTAGTATACACAATTTCATGCCATTGGCAGACTGAATTCCTTTCCTTTGAAGAGCCATCAGAGATTAAAAATCCACCACTGGCTTATATTCTGGACACTGAAGTCAGACTAGTGGAACTTGCCAGTGAGAGAACTACCATCTAGGAGATACTAAGCAAATAAGTAGTAGTCAGATGGCTGAACAAAATGGGCAACTGCTATTAAGATATCCAACAGGGAGAATATAAGGATGGGTATGAAAGAGAAGATATTGTAGAATATTAACAGTAACAATTCTTACCAGTCTTAGAGGCTTTAGAGAGTCAGATGGTCTGGTGGGACCTTGTGTGGGATGAGAACAGTGAACAGCTTTGTGTCATATATCCAACAGCTCTAGCACCAGAGGAATAGCTGATTATTTTAATAGTGCATGACAAATCAATATTTAATGCCAATGATGGCCAATCCAAGATATAAATAAAGGATAACCCTATTCCATTACTAAAAAAGTCATGTAGGAAAGAAATTATAGTATCTGATTTCCCAACACCTTATAGAAGACTGTGAGCACCTGACAGTATGAATCTTGAACCAATCCTGGAATAGGAAACGGCAAACCATGGCCCAAAATATCTTGACCCTTATTTTGCTACATGTTCTATTGAATCTGAGAATGATATCTAGTAGGATGGCGATCAATTGGTTGGTCAAGTAATAAAGCTGGCAATTCCTGTATTTGAAAGTCCCTTTTCTCGCTGTCAATTATTATTCCTTTTTGATAATGCTACCAGCCATGCAGCATATTCGAAAGATGCTTTAAGAGCATCTTTTATAAATCTATGTCCTGGAGAACAGCAAGAAGTTCTTCGAACTGCGATTCACTCATTAGCAGGAGAGGTACAAGCTGTGGTAATGCTAAATGGAACTGCCAAGAGACTGCAAATAGTACTGCAAGAAAGAGGGTCGTAGAGACCAAGATTATGAGTTCAATGCTGTAGACCTGATGGCAAAAAAAAAAGAAAATCTACCTCAATAGAGGGGCATGCTATGCAAGAACTCTAATTGCTACAGAGCCAGATGTTAAGGCACAAGGAGGTTGATTGCAGGAAGAGGTGAAATTAAGAGGCTATTTGGTTCACTGGTTCCCAAAGTTCTCTTGTGAGCTTAATTTTATTGAGTATTATTGGTGGGCAGTAAGGCACTATGCTCATTGAATATGTGGGTACAATATTGGAGCTTTGTGTGAAGTGGTACGAGAATCTGGGAATTCAGTTAACCCAACCTTGATATGGAAGTTCTAGGCACCTACTAAGAAAATAATAGCAGCATACCTGGCAGGTATTGCTTATAGTACTTCAGAGATTGAAGATAAAGTTATAAAAACATATAGGAGACATCACAGAGTCGCAGCGTGTCAAACTATTATATATGATTAATATGTTATGTTATATCTTACATTATTCACACTTCTTCACAGTCTATTACTAATACTTTTTGTATTAAGATAGCAAAGCCAGTATTGTATCTTGATATGCGGGTGTTATTATTAATATTATTATATATTATTATGCTTATAGAGCCGTACAGGTATGACAGGGGCTCCCGTAGGAAGAGGGATCCCAAAGGTGCGACCGCGGTGAACAACTTCAAAGTTATCGCCAAATGGTGACACAATGTAAGAGTAAAGTAAAGGGTAAAACTTAATATCGTTAAGCCTGATCCTTCACTCAATTAACGTCCCGAGAGGATTGATTGTTGAAGTAGGAGAGTTCTTGTATAGACTTGTAGGTAGTTTAATCTTGTGCCAGAAACTCCCCCATCAGCTTACTCCAACTATTTGAGTGCACACTTCTCCGCTAAGGGTGGTCCGACACATCTCCTGGCACCCCCTTCGGGCATGCATGTGTCGACATACTCTGGTTGATGTGCATCTTATGCAGGTATCGTTTCTGCGGGACATTGCTATTTTGCCCACCGCGGTGAAAACTTCTTCACATCGGTGTCTTGCCAGTGGCGAACGGTCAACCCACCTGATGAACTGGACTATCCAGGACACCCTTCCCATATGGAATGATTTCTACTTGGCTCCAGAAGCTACCATGAGTGATTTATCTACCAACTATTTACAAGTCGCGGGCTTCCGGTGTCTGCCGTAGGATACGGTAGTCTGGGAGTGATCCAATGGGGGCTACCCATGACCACTACCTTGGATCCACCTTGCCTACGGTAGGAATCATGCTTTTAGTATGTCTGCACTGCCCTTTCAGAGCCTATCGCGTTGGGGACACTTTCCGGCTTAGTAGGTATAAAACTCTCCCCGTCGCCCCGGCGCCACCCGGGACTGCCTTGGGGACCCCCCCAGTTAACATCTGTCAACCCCGCCGCATTTTGTGCCTTTTGCTCCGAACAACTTGGGGGAGGTACTCCCCCTTCCACCCTATGCCCGCTTGTATATCCTGGGAATGGCATACAGTTGACCGGACGGCAGCAACATATACGGAGTTGCAGGCAGGCCTACAAAGATTCTGCTTTCCTAGACTGCGCACAACTACACAACCTTTGCCCATGATGTCCGGGCCACAAGGCGGGGCCGCAGGGGTATGATAGAAATAATGTTTCCAATTTACAGCTTCTTCGGAGCTGCGCAGCCCACCCAATAGCACCCTCGGGAACCCTAGATTCCAGTATTATACTTGGGTTCGCATGACAACATTCGAGTCATTTTTTCCCAACTCCGGGAGGGACTTCGTATTGAAAGGTCTAGTAACTCAGGACCTTGGAGAGGGTAACCCGAGCCTCATGGCAGGGTAACCTTGTCTGGTGGACAAGATGACTTTTCTCTGTTACCCTGTCTACTCCGTCTCCGGAGATAGACACTTCTGACCTTTCTGCAGTTACCCAGCCTAACTGAGTAACTGCCCCTTCTGAGGTCTCTAAGCACGCTGACACCACTACTGGGTGTGCCCCGGTACCTAAGTATCTGGCCAGCTAATTCTGTTCATCTCGGAGCCTGGGCCATCAGGTCTCCATAGGTCAAGTACTACCTCACCTACCGGTCCCTACCAGTTCGCCTCCTTGTTACCTGTATGGGTGTAGGTTCCAACTGCCATAGCTCTTGTGTGCTGGGTCGTTACATCACCCCCCTGTTCTCTACAGTCTGTCCAGTACCATTAGCGTTGTCTCTTGTTTCCACGACTCGATTCTCCCTAGACTCTATGGTCCCAGGGCTTGGACGGATATCTTTGGTGGAAATCCAAGATGGCCTATAAGCCTGTCCCTTCTAGCATCTCATAGGGCTCCTATGAATTCTCCTCAGCCCTGCAGCCTTCCCATGAAACCAGGCACTAGACAAAGCAAGACGTAAATTTTGCCTTTGCTCCGCCGTACCATCGACTGTCCACAACTGCTTCGATAACGTCACTTGGCTCCTTGTTTACAAGTTCTGGGATGGGGACCTCTCTGTTCCTCCCTGATCCTGGATCCTTGCCATGTGGTTCGCGCAATGCGACATTGAAAATTGGGTGAATGCTCTATCAGGTGGGCAGCTGAAGTTCACATACTTGGGTACCTACCCGAAGTTTGACTACAAATGGGCCAAACACGCAGTGGTCAAGCTTCTCCATCGGACATTTGGTGCGGATATTCCTTCGGTTTATCATCACACGGTCTGCTTTCTTTGCCTGCCCAGCTGCCACATCCTCCCCGGTAACATAGTCCCGTGGTGGCAACCTTTTCTGGTCATGCCAGATCAGTTGCCTTTCCTGTGCCCGGTGAATCATTTCTTGAATCTCTTGCCAGGTTCCTTCCCATTCCTTAACCAAGAGCTCAATGCTGCGGTGTATTCCTTGCTTATCAGGCATGACACCTGACCAGTTTGTCTGTGGGTTGAACCCATAATTGATCTCAAATGGTGACAACCTGGTAGATTCTGATGTGGAGGTGTTATACGCATACTCTGCAAGGGGTAGTAACGAAGCCCACTCATCCTGTTGGTGGGAAGAGTAACTACGCAAGTACTGCTCCCGTGTCTGACTAACCCTCTTGGTTTGCCCATTAGTCTCAGGGTGGAATGCGGTCGAGACTTTGATTTCACTTGGAACAAGTGCATCAGACTCATCCAGAACTTGAATGTGAATCGGCTATCTTGGTCGCAGATGATTGTCTCTGGGAGTCCATGAAGGCACCAAACTTCCTTCAGGAATATCAAGGCAAGCTCCTTGATTGGTACCTCAGTGGTCAGGGGTATGAAATGTGCCATTTTCGAGAATCTGTTCACTATAACCTAGAACTTGGTATACCCCTCTGACTCTGACAGCGCTACAATGAAGTCCATTGAAATTGCTCTCCACAGTCGGATTGGAGCTGCAATAGGTTCCAGCAGACCAAACTTCTTGTGCCTGATGTACTTATTCCTTGGGCATGTATCACATGTCTGCATGCAGTCGGTGATGTGCGCATCCATCTTTGGCAAATAGAAGTTAGCCCTAACCCTGCCAATAGTCTTGCAAGTCCTGAAGTGTCCCGCGATTCGGGCATCATGTTCAGCCTCCATGATTGCCTGCTTCCGATTCTGACCCTAGGGAACACACCACCGGTTCTTGTACAGGAGTAAGCCCTTTTCCATTTGTGAAGTGGCGGTCGACCTCTTTGTCACTGGTAGCCGTTGCCTGCAGGATCCGCAACGATTCCTGGTCTTCCTTTATCGCTACCTGTAGCTGATCCAAAAAGGAAGACCGCAGCCGCAATCCTTGGCAAACCTGCAACACTTGTTGTCTCAAGATGTCCTGTTCCTGGCTCCCAAGCCACTGTCTAGGGCGAAAAAATGACTGTGGCGGAAACACACTCCCCCCTTCAGGGCAGTAGTCCCGACGCCGTGACCAAGCATCTGCCTTCTCATGTAACTGTCCTTCTCAGTAAACCACCTTGAAGTTAAACGGTTGCAGGAACTCAGCCCCGCCGTGTTTCCTTCGGTCCAGGAGCTTGGTGCTATTCATGTACTCCATATTCTTATAATCTGTATAGATCACCAATTGGTCCGTTACTGAGCGTAGCAGATGATCCTATTCCTTGAAGGCCGCCACGATGGCAGTCATTTCCTTATCATGGATATCATAATTGATCTCTGCTGGGTGAAACTTCCGACTATGGTAGGCCACGGGATACTATTACTGATCCTCGCAGAGTTGGAAGAGAACGGCCCCTAATGCAAAGTCACTAGTATTGGTTTCTAGCTGGGTTGGCCGTTCAGAGTCAAAATATGCTGGGACAGGTTTGTACGTAAACGCCTCCTCAAATGGTTGAAGGCCTGCTCACACACAGGTGTCTATTCCCATTCGACCTCCATCTTTGTCAAGTCTGTTAGAGGTTTCGCTGTCTAGCTGCAACCTTCTATGAACCGACGACAGAGGTCGGCAAAGCCCATAAAGCTTTGAATGTTGACCACGCATGTCGGAGGTGCCCAATCCCTGATTGTTTGCACCTTCTCCCACAACAGAGAAATCCCCATGTTAGAGATCTTGTATCCGCGGAATTCAACCTCCCGTTGGTGGAAACTGGACTTCTTCATGCTGACACATAGTCTAACTTTCCGCAATTTCTCCATCACACGTCTCACTATTGCGACATGCTCTTCCATAGTTTCGGAGTAGATCAGGATATCATTCATGTATGCAATGACTCCTTCATCCATGACGTCCCCGAAGAGCTCATTTATCAGGCTCTGGAAAGTGGCGGGGGCGTTATATAACCCCAATGGCATGACTGTGTATTTATATAGTCTATATCCACACCGGAAGGCCGTCTTCCATTCCTGGGCTTCTGCCATCCCCAGAAGATAGTAGCCATTCTTTAAGTCCAGCTTAGTGAAATCAACGGCTTTTCCTAACCTAACTCGCAGTTCGTTCATCAATGGTAGCGGGTACTTGCTCTTAACCATGATTTTGTTCAGCCCTCGGTAATCTATTACCAATCTTAGTGTACCGTCTGGTTTTGGCATGAAGTGGATAGGGGATGCTGCCGAGAGACTGGATGGCCGCAGCTTTCCTATTCACAGCACTTCGTTGAGATATTCCCGCAGTGCCTCAAGCTCCTTTTCCGATAACGGATAAATAGGCCCCAATGGAGGTTGAGTCCACAGTTGCAACCCGATTATGTGGTCATACTTCGAGTACTGCGGCAACGCCGGAATCCATTCATGACTGAACATATCCCCATAGTCCTTATGCGTGGGGAGTAGCTTAGCTGTAATATCGGTACCTTCCTCATCGGAGAATTGAACAATTCCCAACAAGGACACATTACTAGTATCCTTGGCTAGTAACTCTTCATTGGTCATGAACACAAACCGCCTCTGCTCTGCTATGCAATTAGCCTTGCAGAAAAGTGAGTACCAGGTTAGTGATCCAGTCTTCCAATGTAGGTTGGGGTTATGTTCCTTCAACCAAGACATAGGTAGGTACCCATCCACCTTAGTGTCGGGCATATCCGCGACTGCAAAGCGCATCTCATGATGGTGGTCACCTGTTTTCATCTCCATTGATTTGGTATAGTGTAGACCTGACCCAGGAATGTGATTACCGCTGGCGTCGCTTATCGGCACGTATACCTTTCATCATACACAAGGTGCCTGAGTCTGCTTGAGCGATCTGCTACTAAGTACTGGCCCAGTAGCTCCACCATCGGGTGGCAGGAGCGCTTCCGCGCTCACCTGTCTAGCTCCCATCGTCCAGTCTAACTTTGCCCGCAGGTGAATAGACTTGGCATGACAAGGCAAGGTGCAACGCTTCAACCTCTTCGCTTTCCTTGGGGACTTAGTCATTTTGGCTTGGTGAATCCTTTGGTCTCTTGCCTTTTGGCACAAGAGTGGCCACAACGGGTCAGTAAACGTTAAGGAATAGGGATTCGTCTTTACGAATAGCTGGGATGTTTACTATCATGCCAGCATGATTTCGGGTACTAAACCCTTCTAAGGTAAACTTGAAAATAGCACTGTTTATTGATCCAGTCCAGCCTGACCCAATTCTACTGGTACTAAACCTAACAACTTTCCCCGAGGTGGGTAGAAGTCCACTGTCGGACCAGTTCCCAGTGAAGCAGTCTTGCTTACCCAATGTCGAGTGTCCCCTCTAGCAAGACCTCACCCAGCCTCAACCGAAATAATGTCCGATGACTTCCCCATCCAGCTAAGGAAATCCTAAGAGAAATATGTATAACTAGATCAAAGGGAATGACCCAAAACCCACCGATAGAGAGATAGGCTAGTCCACCCTGCATGGCCCGCAACATCTACCTGCCTACACCACCTGGGTGTAGTCGGTATCAGGGTCATTTATCCAGCAGAGGGGTACTTGCCCATCCCCGCAGCCCCCTCCATGGCTCCTGTCCATCTATCCCTCCGGGGTCTATGGCTACGGGTGAATAAGGTTATACCTTAAGCAGAAATAGTTCTTGCCTATTCTGCGCTGTCAGTATCCACCTCCACGATCTGCAGTGATGCCTGGCAGACACAGAGTGTCTTTGATGAGGAAGCCAGGGGGGGTACTTGAATGCAGTTTAGCTGCCCCCCCGGTTCCGTGGGCTCACTTACCAGGGCTGACCATTTCAACCCATGAGCCTGTTTGGATGAAATAATGACTGGGCCCGTCGTGGTACACTTACTCCAAAAGTGACCCCTTTGCCTGCACTTGGTGCACTGGTTGTGCTTCCTCCAGCATTCGGTCAAGGTCGACAGGATTTCCTTATGTGCCATTGCATACTCAGAAGTTGCCGGCTTTGCCAGTTTCGCCGTGCTGAAATTAGTAGGTTTGGTGGACCTCTAGTTCTGTCTGCCCATACCTTTTTCCTTCTTCTTAAACCTGCCAGATGTCGAGGATCTATCCTCGTTCTTGTCTGCGGCCCGAGACCGGGGGGCTGGGTGGATGACGCAGTTACTGAACCGGTTGTTGTCCTCCCCCATGTGCCCAACCTTGAGGAGAAGTTCAAGGCACTCGTTCAGGTCGGTTGGATGTGGCTCCTTAAGTGCCCAGGTATTGCGAACCTCTTGTGTGATGCCTAATCAAACCTTCTCTCGTACCTGCACTGAATCTGTATAGCCAAGCTTATACATATAACCAATTATCTTATCCAGGTACTCGTCGATGTGGTGTGGCTTCATCACAAGGTCTTGCCACTCGAGAAGGGATCGATCTCCCATGGCCTGGTCTCCGCTGAAACTTCGTTCTAGCTCGTCTCGCAACCCTTTCGATATTTGTAAGGGGTTGCTGTGCTTCACAAGAACACCAGTACTCTTAGCCGCTTCCTTATTAATGTACCCATGCAACCCCAGATACCATACTGGAGCTGAGTCTTCAAGAAGGGGGATTACCAAGTTTACCTTATCCATATCGGTTTACTTGCAATCCGCAAAGTATCCAAATTTGACCTCTACCAAGGTGAAGAAGCTCGTGAGTTCTGAAACTTTACCCTTGAATGGAGGGATACCACTCTGCTTTTCCGGCTTCTTCTGCCGATGTCTGGGTATAGGACTAGAAGCCAAACCAGTACCACTCAGGGCTTTCGCCAGCCTCTTGGCCCGGCGATCCCACCTTCGTTTCTTCGGGTTACTCCCATCATTCTTGTGAGCATCGAGGAAGTGGGTCAAAACTGGGAGAGAATCTCTGTCGTCATCATGATCCGAGCTGTCATGGTCAGAGTCCCCTGGATCTCCCCCTGCTCCCACTGCACCACCTCCAGGTGGCGCATTTCCATCTCCACCCCCTCCAGTGTTCTCACCTTGGGATTCCCTGGGTCTATCGTACCTATCACACCGTTCCTCCTGGCCATCCTGATTGCCATCCTACGGGGGGTTGGCCCCTGATGGTCCTGATACCGGTGGTGGAACAGGGCGTCGCCCGCTCTCAGGAGTTGGGTCAGGCAGCGCCTGTATTTTCCACAGAAATGACTGCAACTCCGGACTACTCAGGAGTTGCATTGGGGGGCCAGCGTACCTCCATGACCCACAATACCCACATGTCAGTTGTCTATCTCCTTCCTTTTGCCTTCTTCTATGCCTCACCAGAGTCCGTGGTCCCTTCCTACACCTATAGGAGTGGTAATGAATCCACCCCATCAAGGTTTCTTGCGACTTACAACCCGACAGACAGAACTCATCTTGTCTTTCTGAATCGCCACTTGTGATGATGGGGAGACCAGAGGGAAGACCCAGTTTTGTGGGCGCCAAAGGATTGACCGGTGCCCAAAGAATGGAGTGAGCAGGTGTCCCAGGTCCGGGCATTGGAGTCCCCCGTAATGGAGCCATGGGTGTTCACTCTTCCTGGTGTCTTTCCTGTTTACAGAATCCAGGTGACACTACACGCAGTGGCCGGAACCCTGGGGTAGCCGATACTGCTGGTGGGAAGGCTGCAGTAGGAAAGGTATCAGGGGCAGGCAGCGAAACTGGCAGAGGCGTGGGTCTTGCAGTGGCGATGGGGGGTATAGGAGTTGCAACCAACGGTGGTGCGGGCGGAACAATAGGAGCCAGGGTCGGTGGAGAAATAGTCTCAGGCGTATCCGGAGCTGTAATGCCCTTGGACTTGGATGTCGTTTTTCTTACCCGACATCCATCAGTTGACGCGACAGTAGAGCTACATGAATGACTGCGCGCGATTCACGGGGGGGCCCGACAGGGAGCCTGTAGATGCTCAGGGGAAGGATGAGATATAGCTGTAGCCATCACCTTTCAGGCTGTCCAACATCCGTATACCGATTGGGTTCAGGTACACCCTACATTGGTCGTCTCTGGCTCTCATGGCCAATTCCATGCCGAAGTTCTCAGGCTTGGTATGGACGAGCGGGAGTGGGGGCACGGCCTCTAGCATTAGTACATCATTCTCAGCATCAATACTATACCCTCTCCCCAAAGCCTTTTACAATGTGGACATCCGAGCCTTCAATGCGTGCTGATCCCTTATCATCCACAGGTATGCCTCCTGCAGTACCATCATCCATTCCACCACGGCTGTAGTGATCTCTGTTTGGAACACTTGCCGCTGCTAGGTGTTCCAGTTCCTCAGTTCCCACGTCGCTTCCTCAAGTGATTTGGACACCTGCCGGATGATGTAGGGTTCAACGAGCTTATGGGAGAACTCGCTAAACGGAACCCCTTCCGGCGGGGGAGGGGTCATGTTGTGGACAAGGGTAGGGTCTTGGAAAAATGACAGTGCTGCAGCACGAGGGTCTATAATCGGAACATCCAGACATTCAACGGGTAACTGAATAGGGGTGGCCTCCAAGACTATCTGGTGACTATCCCAGTCAATACGGCTAACGTCTGCAAAAGCCGATGCACGAAATGTGTTGGCGGTGTTCTCATCAAGGCCAAGGTCTGAATCCAAGTTGGATTCTATTCTGGTTCGAAGTTCGGTACTAGCCATTTCGCTTTCCACCCTGGGCTACTTGTTCCAGAGAAGGTTACCAGTATTCACGCAAAGTCAGTGCTGAAAATCAGAAACAATTAATCAGGAGAAGAGTTAAGCGAGGAGCTCGCTTAACGATATACTGTAATGGGGGCTCCCCTAGGAAGATGGATCCCAAGGGTGCCACCACACCAAACAACTTTAAACTTATCGCCAAATGGTCACAAAATGTAAGAGTAAAGTAAATGGTAAAACTTATTATCATTAAGCCTGATGCTTCACTCAATTATGGTCTTCGGAGGATTGATTGTGGGAGTAGGAAAGTTCTTACATAGACCTCCAGGTAGTTTTATCTTGTCCTAAAAACTTCCCCATCAGCTTGGTCCAATTATTCAAGCAAACCCATCTCCGCTAAGGGTGGTCCAACACATCTCCTGGCACCCCCTTCGGGTGTGCATGTGTCGACACACTCTGGTCGGTGTTCACCTGATGCGGGTATCGGTTCTGTGGCGCATGGCTACTTTGTCCACCGCAGTGAAAACTTCTTCGTATCAGTGTTTGGCCAGTGCCGAACAGTCAAGACCCCTGATGAATTGGACTATCTATGACACCCTTCCCATATGCATTGATTTCGACTTGGCTCCGGAAGCTACTGTGAGCGGTTTATATATCTACTATTTACCAGTCGCGGGCTTCCGGGGTCGGCCGTGAGATACATTAGTCCGCGAGTGATCCAATGGGTGCTACCCACCACCACTCCCTCGGATCTGCCTTGACCGGGGTAGGAATCATGCTTTTCGTGTCTCTGCACTACCCTTTCAGAGCCTATAGCGTTGGGGAGACTTCCGGGCTTGGTAGGTGTAAAACTCTCCCAGTGGCCCCGGCACCACCCTATGCCCCATTATATATCCTGCAAACAGCTTACGGCCGACTAGACGGCAGTAATGTATATGGTGTAGCAGGCCGGCCTCCCAAGATTCCTCTTTCCTAGACTGCGCACAACTATATAACTGTTGGCCCATGATGTCCGGGCCTCAAGGCGATGCCGGAGGGGTATGATAGGAATAACGTCTCGAATTTACAGCTTCTTCGGAGCTACGTAGCTCGCCCAATAGCAACCTTGGGAACCCCGCCTCCAGTATTATGCCTGGCTTCGCATGACCAACATTCCTGTCATTTTTTCAGAACTCCGGGAGGGACTTTGTATTGAAAGGTAGGGTAACTCAAGCCATTGGACAGGGTAACCCAAGCCTCTTGGTAGGGTAACCTGAGCCTGATAGCAAGGTAACCTTGTCTGGTGGAAAAGACGACTTTTCCCTGTTACCCTATCTACTCTGTCACCGGAGAGAGACACTTCTGACCTTCCTCCAGTTACCTGGCCTAACTGAGTAACTGCCACTTCAGAGGTCACTAAGTACGCTGACACCACTCCCGGGTGTGCTCTGGTACCTAACTATCAGGCCAGCTAATTCTGATCGTCTCAGAGCCAGGGCCATCGGGTCTCCATAGGTCAAGTACTAACTTGCCTGCTGGTTCCTACCAGTTCGCCTCCTGGTTACCTGTATGGGTGTAGGTTCCGGCTGCCATAGCTCCTATGTGCTGGGTCGTTACAGCTGGCTATGAAGTGTCAACCAACATATAAAAGATACCACCTGGTACCATGTCCAAAATTCCCTCTCTTCTATGATTGTAGTCGTTTTGTAGTGGGCACGTCATAGGCCAAGTGAAAAAATCCTCCACTCCATCTAAAGCCTAACAAGTACTGGAAACAAAAGTAACAGCTACAAACAGTCCTGTTCCTCCTCTCAGTTGCTGCCTGGTGTCCTTGAAGGTAAGTGGGACACTCCTGGGAGGTGGTTTAGTGATCATTGCCACAGATCAGGTATTCGATAGTTGTATGAAGACAAAGCTTATCCTTGATCGGGCAGGCAGCCAGATCTGCCGCAGGTCTAGAGGTAGGCATGGTGTTCCTGAAAACAAATCACACAATAGGGTGTTTTGGTGCATTGGGGAGGATGGTCACCAAATTCCCAGCATCTGGAGTATTGCATGTCAGGATCAAAAGAAAGGTAGTACTACAACTTAAACTTTCTTGCAAAACGTGAGAGGCCTCTGGTGAGTGCCTTTGCTATGCTTTCTTTATCAGCAATAGTAAGGACCATAGGGGATACCGCTTTGTCTTTATGCAGGGTAGCCATGGCAAGCCATCTAGGAGGACGGGGAGGTGGGTGCCAGGATTGAAAGCCTCAATCTCAGCTTGGACAGTATGAAACTGTACAGTTGTGGGGATGCCTTGGATGATGACCTTTTGCCAGATCTCATCTTCTCAGAGGCCAGTGGTGGTAGGAATTGTTGCTCTGATTGCCTCCTCAATAGTGAACCAGTGGTTCTTGGGTACAGTAGAGGCAGAAGTGTCCTCTTTGGCGATGGGAAGAACAAGATAGTTTGGTGTAAACTCAAGGGTTGAAACTAGCTATTTCTTGTTTCCTCTGTTGGCAGCATAGCAGATGGTGAGGTGGTTGGTGGTGTCAGGTGGAGGTGTGCCATCAATCTCAATAACAATAGTGCAGTCATGTTTTGTGAGAAGGGTGGCAGAAGGGTCTTTGGACCGTAATGTAGTAGTGGGCTTGACTGGCAGTGCCCTGGTCTCTTTCTGGACCTAGGTTTGTATTGCAATGGGTAGAAGGAGAGTGGACTAGTGCTAGATGTTTGGTTGTAGAAGAAGGAGTTGGGACTGAAGCTCTACAACTTGACTAGTGAGAGATACAACCAGACCCTTCATGTCCTTAGAGTCCTTGATATGGCACTCTTGGACAATGAGGACATGTGGTTTCACAGCACTGAAGGTAGTGCACATTCCATTGTATTTATCTGTAAGAGTGTCAAGATCCTCTCCCTGCTTATTGATAATAGAACAAAGGTCACCCAAGGAGCTAGCTTAGTGATGCTCAGGTGGTTGGCTAGTTTCCAAAGTGTGGACCAGGGATGCACTGCCCTCACCCATCCAGGTGTCATTAGGAGAGGTTGGGTGAGCAGCTTGGGTAGGTGTAAAGTGGGCTGCAAGAGGGTTTACAGCCCCCTTGCCTCTGCCGCTAGGCCTGGGAGGCATCTGAGGGACGGGATCAGAGACTTAGTTGATGAAAGGTACTGGGAAACAAATAGTAGAGGATGATTTGTTGATGAAAAGTCCTTAAAAGTGGAGGTGAAGCAGTGAGAAAAGGTTGTTGACCAATAAGGTGAAAGCTCGGTAAAAAATTTGGTATGGTTTTTTCTCTTGCTGTAGTTGTAATGGCAACAGAGTCTCTTAATATATACTGAAATATGAAATTCCAAAAGTGCGATATGATCATCAGATAACAGAATCTGATCACAACCACTCTACCTCCAACCTCTATCTCTCAATACTCTCTCAGCAATATACTATAAGCTCCCCAATAGCGTTAAGTCTGACATGGGCATGCTAGTTTCTCTATACTATGGTTCCAGATATCTTAAGTTTGCAACTTATTATTTGGAATGGGGAACGCCTTAGTATTCAGCCACTAATTTACCCAGTATATTTAAGTTCAAACCTCTAATCCAGCATGCTTATTTTTTATATGTTTAAGACACATCAAATGTATATTTTTATTGAGGCAGTAAATTAACAGAGTTCTCCATTGCTCTGAATCAGACTTCCTTATTTTTACCCAGTGGTATGCCTTATTTTTGCAAAGATTACTCTCTCTAATATTACATCTAGCTTGACATTTACTTATATAATTTTCACTTGATGAAGGATTGAACATAGATACATAGTTTTATTTGCCAAGCCATCTCCTATTCTGAATAATGAGGTGTACACTTATGGTGTCCAGAACTATATCTTGTTAAGACCCTTTCATTGTTAAACCCATACTCTACTCCACAACCTACCAGCCACAGGTATGGTGCTTCTGTTGCACAGCTACCGTTGCATTTGACTATACTATATGGTTGATACTCTTCTATTCTTGAACCTATTCTTGGACATATAGTACACTAGGTTGGGATTTATGCTTTATCATGAAAGATATCATCTATGGCAATACAGGATATAGCATAAAACAAGAAAGAATTACAATAATTCCTTACAATACTAAATTACATGGCGCAATTCAACCTGCACCATACCACCCGGGTTGCTCTATTGATAGACCTGATAGGAAATGCTCAGTTTGTTTAGACTCATGTATACCAGACTGCATTCGACCTGATCTAGAAACAGATGCTTACATATAAAGTAATGCAACCCATAGACATGAGGGAGTAGCAACCTATCTGGCTGGTAACAGATGTCTCAAATTTGCAATTTGAAGTATTGGTAGAACAAGAACCTACCTATACGATCACTTGGCTGGCCATCCTGGATAGTATGAAATTTACCAATACACAGGCAAATTATGGAACAACAGATAAAGAGTTCCTAGCAGTAGTTGAGGCACTAAACCTGTTCCATAATATATTAATGGGAAATACCTTTACAACAATTACTGACTATCAACCCCTGACACAGCTGGGAATATCAATGAATCCTAGCAGACAGCTGCTCAGGTGGCTCAGTGCCCTAGGAAAATTTGATACAAATATAGTCTATGCTCCTAAAAGGATAACCTGTTTGGCTGATACCCTTTTCTTGGTGGATGAGGGAAACTCAGATCTAAATCTATCTTATATTAAGGACTATATGAAGGAAGCCAATACTATCTTGGATAATACACTATACAAAGAGGAATCTAACACAGTGGAAACTGAGCAAACCTCTGCCCATAGTGGCCCATCTTTCTCTGATACAATGTACGCAAAGGAGGAAGCCACTCATCAGCCCCTGTTCAATCGTTACAGGCATTGATTCCTGCAATCAGTGCACATTGTGAAACATACTATGGGAAGAACTCCTGCACAGCAAATTACTCCACCTGTACTGGAGAGTAAAGCACGGATACAACAGTACTTGTCTGGCTGCACTATGGTAACCCTGCGATCACTACAAATTTACTACCTATTCAACTACAACTGCTTCAAATAAACTGAAAATATTTATAAACATAAAATAAATATAGGGAAAGCTATATATACAATTAGAAAGCAAAAGAAATCAATACTTTTTATACCATCCTCTTGCATCTAAGACAGTAGCCACTCTATTAGGCAGAGACTCCTACAACCTTTCCAGAAATTCACCTTCAATATCCTAAGCCCAAACCTAATTGAGCACACTTCCACCCCCTACTTTAGCATGGCATACCGCCGCCAGTTCACCCTGCTAAACACTCCTGGGATCTACACCAGGTTCCCCTTCGACGCATCAACTCGCCCCTCCGTCCTAGACCTGGCATTTGCTAATGACGCGATGCTGCCCTTCTTCTCGCAGTGGCACACTCCTCTCCCCTCGACGGGTTTGGACCACGTTCCCATTTCCATAGACTTCGTCTCGGCCTCTGCCCGCCCTCCTCCTCCCCGGCATGACTGGAAGCGTACCGATTGGGGCGTAGCTTTCCCTGCCCTTTCGGCCCTCAACCTGCCCAGTCCGCCTGCAGTTCCCACATCCTCCCCCTTGACGCAGTGGTTCAACACCTCGTTGGCCTCCGTCACCGCTATTCCGCTGGGTCACACGCCCATGAAACGTCCTTCCGTGTATGCAAAACCGTGGTGGTCCCCGGATCTAGCTGAGCTTCGCCGCGTCTTTAACAGTGTCTCCCGTCTGTTCCGCCGAGGCCGGGCCTCGATGTTTGAGGTCAAGCTGGCACGCTCCGCCTACTTCAAGTCCATAGCAAAGGCCAAAGCCACCCACTGGAAAAGCTTCCTGGAGGGAGTGGATTCCAGAGGGGTTTGGACCGCCAAGAAATTTGCCTACGGCCGTGTCCCGTCGCGGTTCCC
>PYWC01000028.1:1830942-1866746 GCA_003182015.1 Tuber magnatum | reverse complement strand
ACCCAAACACCCCCTACTCCCCACGGGGATAGGGTTTTCTTTACTTATACTACTTTACGCGTTATGATTTTTCCTTTTGTTGAATGCCTGGGGCGGCAGTCGCGGGCGGACATGGAGGGGGATTTCCTGACATTACTTATGTTTTTTTTCGTTTGGGCGGGTTTTCCGGTATCAGGCGGAGGACTTTTTTACTTGCTTGTTAGTCATCGTGAGCGATGTGAGGGGCTTGTGCGTCCCGACTTTGGAGGAAAGGCAGCGTTAGTTTGTTTTCTTTTGTTATTGCATTTGGAATTAAGGCTTTGGTATGCCATAGCGCGAGCTACATGTACGTCGTTGAGCCAGAATCAATCAGACATATGAGTTAAAAAAAAAAAAAAAAAAAACCTAATTGAGCACTTCTGCGAGATGTTTTATCCTAGTTTCTGGACCTCTCTTGGTCTTGTGAATGTTGGGAAAGTATCGGTATAGCTTTTGCTTTACCCTCTTCCAACAGTCCTCAATTGGATTGAGGTCTAGGAAATGCAGTCACCGTTCCATCACCTGTATATTGTTTTCAGCAAACCAAGCCATAGTATCCCTTACAGTATGTATCTTTGCACTATCCTGCTGACCAATAGGATCCCCAACTGTATCCTCCATCTCCTGCCAGATCTCAACTAAGCCATCCTTCAAAACTCCAATATATATAAATCTATCGACACTCTTCTCAAAAAGGGGAATCTGAGGACTCTTAGTTCTACTCCAAATACAAGCCCAAACCATTAGTTTCACCCTTGGCCTCTTTGTAACCCCATAAATACAGTCTTTGTACCACTTTTCTTCAGCTGTTCTGAATACCCAAATACCCTTAGGCTCTTTGAACTTTTCAACCATGTATTCATTACTAAAGATGATCACTTCAAAGTCTTCCTTTGTCCCATCCTTATACTTGATTGCCCCAGCCAATCTGTCAACAGTATGCACATCCTTTAGAAAGGCTCTTTTCCTGGCCCTCTAGTTTTTTGGTATTGACTAATGCCCAAGCTCTCTTGACTATATGAAAGAAAGCATGAGATGCAACATCATTGTGCAATTCTCATTAAGTCTGGCAGTATGTCTTCTCAGACTCCCTGACTAGGCAGCAAGAAGTTCTAGTAGCGATAATTCTTGGTCTTTCAGGTTTTGGAGGACTGTTTGCATCACCTCTCTTTTGAAAGCTGTTATGAAAACTTTGGACTGTACTCTTAGGACAGTATAAGAGCTCTCCAAATTCTGAAAAAGAACGTTTTTTCTTCCTCAAAGCAACAATTTGCCCGGTTTCAAACTTGGTGAGGTAGCCTGTCTTCTGGGGAGGCATTGTGGTTGCGAAGTGGTTGATCATTGAGGTAGGGTTTTTTGAGGTATCACTTAGTAACCACCAATAGATAAAGACTTTTCTCCTAGTACTATAGATCATTGCCCTTACCACCAGACTGAAATCAAGTTCACAATCAACCACCCTAGGCCACAAAGCCCACTGAACATGAGACCTCCAAGTGAGAGCTCAAGACTCCCAAGTACTATACCAGACCCCAGCATCCCAGAATCTCTATTTGACAATAGCTGGATATTGTAGCAGCCGATTGGTGGAAGACCAGCCAGTGCTCAAGGACAGCTGTCCAGTCTCCTTCAGCCTACACCACGATCCTCAGTATTACCTGTGCTATTAAACCCCAAACCACCTGAGTTCAGGATACCTGACTGTCTACCACGGATGAAGCAGGCAGTCAGATTAAACAACTATAGAAATGAAACTATATTCTTGGTCATACCGCCAGTATTGAATGAGTCCTGGCATAGACTCTACAATGTCTTACAGAATGAAGATATGGATGACCAACCTGTGAGAATCAGAAGAAGTAAGATTGAGGATAAAAGAGATATTAGACAAATAGTAAATGAAATAATAGGAATCTTCCACACAGATAAGGTATTAGTATACAACAAAGAACCTATATCAGAGAAAGTGAATAAGAACATGCACTTTAGAGGAGGTCTGTCTTTCTACATAGTTGCTAATAGGTTGTTATTTGCTAAAATGTGGGATGGAGAAGAATGTCTGTATATCCCTAAAGGCCCCATGTTCAGAAACATTACCTTGTGAAAGTAGATTATAGCCAAAATACACAATAAAGGACACCACAATGCAAAATGGAACCTATGCTATGCAATGCAATATTTATTCTGGCCAGAAATGAGAAAGGATTTCAGAGCATACACTACCCAATATCACACCTATTGGTCCGACAAGGAACAAACAAAATTACTAGAAGGAAAAGTTCAGATAACTACCCTGCTCTTGGAGATGCTCAGCTCAATAGCTGTTGTCTTTCCAGGACCTTTCAATATTTCATGATAGTACAATACAGTATTGGTAGCCATAGACTAACTATCAGATTATACATAGTTGTTACCAACCATTAAGGAAGCAATTGCACAAGTAATATGGATAGGATAATGCAATCATACATTCATACCTCATAGTTACCAAACATTGATACTAAGTGATTTAGACACATAGTTTGAATCACACCTATGGAGACACTATTGCCAATCACCAGGCATTGAGTATCCCAAGGTAGTGCCTGAATATTACGCGACAAATAGGCAAGTGGAACAGAAAATCTGAGAATTAAAGATAGCCCTCCACAACCTAGTTAATATAAGTTAAAACAATTTGTTAGATGCAATTCCAGAAGTAACTGTGTATCTGAATATGGGATTGTTAATGATCTTGAGAATGTCTTCATATGAAGTGATTTTTGAAAAAAACTGCCCACTGCTCCCCTTATCGAATTTGAAAAACTCTGTGGTACTAGGAGTGGATAAACTCCTTAACAAGCACCAATCAAGCCGAAGTATTGCATTTAATGCAATCAAATTGGCATGGTTCAGAAGCGGGAGAATGGTGGCAAAGTGACAAAAATACAATCCTCCAATAGGAATAGGAAACTAATCATTAGTATATCAAAGCCTCTTTGTGGCAGAATTGGCATGAAATAAAAAACTACAATCCTGCTGGTGGTGACTCGTTAAGATAATTGGATTCGATAAGGATACAGCAAACTATTTAGTATAAATGGAGGGCCAGCTGTATTTATAACGTGTGCAGACCGGGTCCTAGTCATGTAGCGGTGCGATAGGAGTAGATGGCTTGTTGGTCAACAGGAAGCGAGGGCTGCTTGCTAAAAAAGGCTGCAACAAGGTATAATAGGAAATCAAAGCAGTAACATTTCAACCAAGTATATTTAGAATACAGTCAGTCAAAGTCTACTATTTCTATTCTAGAAATCAGGAGTCTTTAAATACAACTTATCGCTTATCTCCAGTATGAGCGATATTCCAAAACATTCTGTGTATCAACTGATAGCATACCAAATAATACAAGTATCAACCAATACTGTAAAACCAAACGTAAACCATTGTGTATATCAACTAATAGCATATGAAATAATACAAGTATCAAGCAATACTGTGAAACCAAACATAACACTCTGTATGTATCAACTGATATTACATGAAACCATACAAGTATCAAGTGATACTGTAAAACCAAACATAAAATATGACCTAGTACCAGTACCAGTTACATTCCCAAAACAAAGTAACAATTTCACCAAACAAAACAACACAACGAAATCCTAATACTCAGTAAATCTGCTATTTTCCAGAAAATCTACATAGGACCCATCCTCTTCGTCATTGCTATCCTGCAACATGCTTATGTCATCCTGCTTCATCCATTCGGTACCCTCTAGCCATCTCTCTAAACAATTCTGCCTAGGGAACCAATACACAAAACATCCCAATTCCCAGTATTGTGGCAAATAGATCCAGGCTCAGACTATCTTGTCTTTCCACTCCTGTGTCCGGATATAGATTCTTCCGCATTCCGCACAATTGTTGATGTAGAATGTTTTCCAGTATGTGGTTAGTAGAATGGTTCCACGGCATAGTAGGTGTCCCACAATCTGGTAGTGTGCTCCCATGTTGACTTCCTTGTAGATTGACATTTTCAGTTTCATTCATGTAAGAATAGAGTGTTTTTTGTATAGCATTATTCAGTCAGTAGTATCATGGTAAATGTTGCTTATGTGTTTGCAGGAAGGTGAATGGTATTCATGTCTCAGTATCAGCTTGGCTTAGGAGCACGCAGGAAGCTGGTATTTATATCTCAGTGTCAGTCTGACTTATATGTTTGAGGAAGGGGGGCTGGTATTTAGTCCCTGTTTCTTCTATCGCTATACATAAATCACATTTTTCCATACCCAGATAGCAACTACCACCAAATGGGTATACGTCTGATAGGGTTTCTCTCCACATCCATCCTGCTGATTTGGTTGTTATTTCAAGGCATTTGTTGCAAATGTGTCTGAATAAGCAATGTGTCAGGTATCATCTAGAGATAATATCACAGTTCACCAGCAGTCCCAATTGCTAATAGCGTGGTCTCCCAGGTACTTGCTTATGGTTTGACATCGTGGGGCTGTTGAATATTATATCTTTCTTTTTCTCGCATGCACTGTGCTTAGCTTCGGCTAGTCGTATTGTATATATGGCTTCATCTTCCATTACCCAATTCTCATCTTCCCTCCTTTCGAAATCGCTCTCAAAGTGAGCTGACCAGAAACCGTTCTCTACCTCTTTGTCCGTATCTGGGCAGAGGTATTGGATCTCTGGTAACATCAGAGTCCACACCACCATTACATAGTTTATCGCAGAGCACAACTCGCACTCCGGTTTGTTGTCTACCCACTACGGGTTTACCAATTCCATGGCATTTTCCCAGCTTTCAAGGGGTTGCCAGCTGTTTTCCATTTCTGGGTATCCAACCCACTTCACCACAAACTCGTTACAATCATACTATCTTCTCTGGTCTCCTATTGTGCCTACTTCCTATTCCGCTTTTTTATTAACCACGATCAGAGCTCGCTTTGCCTGACTGTTTGCAGTGAATGCAATGTTATTGTGGGGAAGGTATATTTTCACAGTGGATGCATGGAAGGTCGCTTCTTGGTTCCTGTACTTTCTTCCACCTATTTCCACCACGTGATTTTTCCTATAGTCATCGTACCTAACTACCTTAAATGGTCCTTGCCAGTGTAACGACCCAGCATACATGAGCTATGGCAGCCGGAACCTGCACCCATACAGGTAGCCCGGAGGCAAACTGGTAGGAACCGGCAGGCAAGTGAGTACTTGACCTACGGAGACCCGATGGCCCGGGCTCCAAGATGAGCAGACTTAGTGGGCACAAGTATTTAGGTGCATGGCTACACCCGAGATTGGTGTCAGCATACTTAGGGACCTATGATGGGGCAAGACACAGCTAGGCTGGGTAACTGGAGAAAGGCCCAGTGTGTCTATGTCCGGCAGTGGGATAGAATAGGGTAACAGGAGGAAGTCCACTTGTCCACCGGACAAGATTACCCTAGCCTCAGGACTGGATTGCCCTGCCTTGAGGCTTGGGTTACCCTGTTCAAGGATCTGAGTTACCCTACCTTTCAACACAAAGTCCCTCGGGGAGTTTGGGAAAAATGACTGGAATGTTTGTCACACGAAGCCATGCAGAATACTGGAATCTGGAGTTCCGGGAGATGCTATTAGGCGAGCTGCGCAGCTACGAAGAAGCCGTAAATTGGAGACATTATTCCTATCATACCCCTCCGGCCCCGCCTTGAGGCCCGGACGTCATGGGCAAACGTTTGCCTAGTTGTGTGCAGTCTAGCAAAGGAGGACCTTTGGAGACCTGCTTGCAACACCGTATACCTTGCTGCCGTCCGGTCGACCGTAAGCTGTTCGCAGGATATATAAGGGGGCATGGGGTGGAAGGTGGAGTACCTCCTCCAAGTTGTTTGGAGTAAAACGGACCAAAGCCGACGGAGTTAACGGGAGTTAACCGTAGTGGTCCCGAAGGTGGTCCAGGGTGGTACCGGGGCGACTGGGAGGGTTTTACACCTACCAAACCTAAAAGTGTCCCCAACGCCATAGGCTCGAAAAGGGAAGTGCAGAGACACTAGAAGCATGATTCCTACCACAGGTGAGGTGGATCCGAGGTGGTGGTCATGGGTAGCGCCCATTGGACCGCTCCCGAACCACCGTATCCTGCGGAAGACATCGGAAGCCCGAGACTCGTAAATAGTAGATAGATAAACCGCTCACGGTAGCTTCCGGGGTCAAGTAGAAATCAACGCGCATGGGAAGGGTGTCATAGATAGTCTAGTTCAGCAAGGTGTCTTGACAGTTAGCCACTGGCAAGTCACCGATGCGCAGAAGTTTTCACTCCGGCGGGCAGAATGGAAATGCGCCGCAGAAACGATATGCACATATGGTGAACGCCGACTAGAGAGTGTCGACACATACATGCCTGAAAGGGGTGCCAGGAGACGTGTCGGACCACCCTTAGCGGAGAAGGGTGTGCTCGAATAGTTGGTGTAAAGTGATGGGGGAGTTTCTGGCATAAGATAAAACTACCTGAACATCTATGCGAGAACTCTCCTACTCCAACAATCAATCCTCTCGAGACCTTAATTGAGTGAAGCGTAAGGCTTAACGATATTAAGTTTTACCGTCTACTTTACTCTTCCATCTGTGTGAACCTTTGGCGATAAGTTTGAAGTTGTTTGGTGCGGTCGCAACCGTGGGATCCATCTTCCTAGGGGTGCCCCGGTTACAGCCAGTGGGGTTATAATATCTTGCTCCATTCAACCTCACTTGCAAATAAGTTTCCATTAACCAATAGCTGGTTACCTATCCCAATTAGTCTGTGCTGTCTGCATCATTTTGCTGCCCTTCTTGTACTCCTAAAACAAGCTAATTTGAGTCCGTAAAATGCAGTATTGCAGATTGCTTGATGTCTGTTCAATAATCTTTCAGGCGCTAGCACTATGGAGTTCTTAAAGTTCACCCAGATGGGTGGTGGGTAACCTTTTCCAAAACAGGCTTTATATGGTAACTTACCAAGAGTTTCGCACCACCCACCATTCAAGTATATTGCTGTTACAGGTATCAGATCGAATCAATTATCCTATCTTATATTGACTAGCTTCTGACGACCCGTCTTCAACTACCGAATTCTCCTCTCAACCTGTCTCTTGTTCTCATGGTGTCCTGGTACCACCTTAATCAGCTCCATTGCGAACAATGGATGCTACTGTCTCTACACATGGTACCTGGATCGAGGGTCTGCATTAATTACTATTGTTCTTGAGCAACCATGGGATGCAAATATCCTTTTGCATAGTAGTTCCCAAGTTGTTACTCCTTTAATTTTCTTGTTTGTCAGTATGAACCACCTGAAATCCGCCAATCTGTCTATAGCTACTAGAATTGTATTGTATCTCCATGAATTGTTCAAGGGTCCTGCAAAATCACTAGCTATCGATTCGAAGATTTCAGATGCTATGACATTTGTCTCTGCCTTTCTCTCTGGTAAGTTCATGGGTTCTTTGTTTGTTCGACAGGTGTGGCATTAGGCCGTATAAGCTGCAAAATCCTGACTCCTTTCTGGCCTGACTAGGTACTCGGTCAGATAACACAAGCTCCGTTCAACACGGTGAAGGCCTTTGGTATAGATCTTGGTTATGACGTACTACCTTAGTGTAGTGTTTCCCGACCCCGGGGCCTTTCAGAATGTATTAGGATTCTTGCCCATATCTTGGTTTTGCGAATGGCATTCTACTTGCAAATGTGTAAGAGGCTAAGACTGACAAGAAATGCCTGTTTTCGTGAAAGTTTTTCCATATTCGTTCCATCCAGTATTCTTAAACCATATGTGCTCCGAATGTCCCAATCATTTCATTGACCGCTTTCCTGGTGTCCTACTCGTGCTCTATCTCTCTTCCTCTGGTAGTTTCAGGCTAGTCATCCTCTCTGTCATTTCCAAAATATTATAAACCCCAGGTCAGTATTCACCCATTGGTAGAGGCATCACTGCGACAATTGTCTCATTGGTATAGACCTCTAGTCTCTTGGTTCTCTTAAGCAGGGTTGGGCGGTCTGACCTTCGAAATTGTGTCACTTTTGGGTTCGGTATTGTCACTATCTTGACTGACTGGGGCGTTGGAGGAAAGAGGGTGGATGGCCCTTCGCACACACTCTGGACATTCCACCAATTGTTTGCTGCGATTGCCAGTTGTTTATGGTGGGAGGATCCGGGCGGTTGGGCTCAGGTATCGTACTTGAGGGGCTTGCGCCTTCTCTAGGGGGTCCAGCGGTTGGCTTGTATCATCACCTGGGGTGGTGATTCGGAAACTTGATTTCCATTTGGTAATATGGGCAATAGTCTACATAAGAGTACAAGTAGTAGGGCTTGCGATACTAAAGTTTTTCCAGTCGCATGCTCCACAAGGTTCACTTGTAACACCAACCATTTCCTGCCCTGATTAGGCAGGGGCACTCAGAGGGTATGGGAATCCCATTGGGGTATCCAAGATATGAGTACGGAGGGGAAATAGGGGTAAGGTCTCGCTCAGGCCCCCTTGTATTTGATTCTTGTCCACAGCTTGTGCTGTCCAAAATGTCATCCACTCTCTTTGTATAAGTGTAGACATAGGATTGGTTCAAGTCTGAGTTTCCTTCATATATTTGGGAAAGGGCATTGGCTGAATAGTTCATTCTTGCTGGTGCATAGACTATTTTTGCATAGTACATTCCTGAGGCACTAAGCTATCTAACTTGCTTTCTGTATGGGATCATTGTAGTTCGTAGATGGGTCCGGGCGTAATGACTCAGCATACATGAACTATGGCAGCCTGAATCTACAGGCATACCGACAGCCATACAGCAGGCTAGTAGGAACCCGTGGGCAAGTAAGCACTTGACCCTGGGAGACCCGATAGCCCGGGCTCCGACATGAACTGAAATGGCAGGCAAGGCACTTAGATACTTCCCTACATCTGGAAGTAATATTAGTGTACTTAGAGACCTCTGAAGGGGCAGTTACTCGGCTTGGCCTGGTAACTGGAGAGGGGTTACCAGTGTCTATCTCGGGCGATGGAGTAGACACGGTAAGAGGGTAAAGTTATCTGATTCACCGGACCAGGTTACCTTGTCTAAAGTCCTGAGTCACACCACCTTTCAATACAAAGTCCCTCCTAGAGTTCGGGAAAAGTACCAGAATGTTTCTCACCCAAAGCTACGCATAATACTGGAGTCCAGAGTTCTAAGAGATGCTGTTGGGTGAGTTATGCAGCTCCGAAGAAGCTGTAAATTGGAGACATTATTCCCATCACACCACTCCGCCGCCGCACTGAGGCTCGGATGTCGTGGGCAAATGGTTATGTGGTTGTGTGCAGTCTAGCCAAGAGGAATCATTAGAGACCTGCTTGCAATACCATATATGTCGCCACCATCCAGTGGACTGGATGCTGTTTGCGGGATATACAAGGAGGCATAGGGTGGTAGGTGAAGTACCCCTTCCAAGTGGTTTGGAGTAAAACAGACCCAAAGTGACAAAGTTAACTGGAGTTAACCATGCAGGTCCCAAAGGTAGTCCCTAGTGGTGCCAGGGCAACAGGGAGAGTTTCACACCTACCATGTCCGACTGTGTCCCCAACACTATAGGCTCTGCAAGGGAAGTCCAGAGACTTTGAAAGTGTGATTCCTAGCACAGGTGAGGGGAATCCAAGACAGTGTTCATAGGTAGTGCCCATTGGATCACTCCCGGACCACCATATCCTGCGGATGACACCAGAAGCCGGACAATAGTAAATAGCAGATCGATAAACTGCTCACGGTAGCTTCCAGGGTGACATACAGATTATTGCATATGGGAAGAGTGTCCTAGATAGTCCAGTCCATCAGGTGTATTGACAGTTAGCCGCAGGCAAGGCATCAACATGAAGAGGTTTTTACTCGGGGGGGCAAAAGGGAAATATGCCGCAGAAAGGTTAACCACATAAGGTGAACGCTGAGTGGATTGGATCGACACAAGGATGTCTGAAGAGTGTGCTAGGACCTGTGTCAGACCACCCTTAGCAGAGAAGGGTGTGCTCGAATAGTTGGAGTAACCAGATAAGTGAGTTTTTTGCATAAGATAAAACTACTGGAAAGTCTGTACGAGAACTCTCCTACTCCAACAATCAATCCTCTCGATATTTCAATCGAGTGAAGTGTCAGGCTTAATTATATTAAGTTTTACCTGTTACTTTACTCTTACATCTGTGTGAACTTTGGGCAATAAGTTTGAGGTTGTTTAGTAAGTTCACAACCTTGGGATCCATCTTCCTATGGGTACTCCCGTTACAGTATATTGTTGAACAACCTCCTCGCTTAACTCCTCTACTGAGTAATTGCTTTTCGACCTTCAACACTGACCCTACGTAAATACTGGTAACCTTGTTGTAAACGAGTCGCCCAGGGTGGAAAGCGTAATGGCTGGTACCAAACTTCAAACCCGTGTAAAATCTGACCCAGATCGAGATGTTGATCCGCATGAACATACCACCAACACGTTTTGGGTGTCCGTTTTCACGGATGTTCATGGTATTGAATAGGACTATCACTAGTTGCTCTTGGAGGCCGCTCCTCGTCAGCTACGTGATGAATGTATTGTTCTTATAGTTACAAACTCTCACATTGTGGTGCTTTCACTTTTTCAAGATTCTCCCCTTGTCCAGAATATGGTCCCTACCCCACCGGGAGGTGTCCTCTTTGACGCATTCTCCTACGAGTTCATAGAACCTTATGTCCTCTATAACCTAGCTAAGTCACTCAATGAAGCAGAGAGGGAAATAAGAACCGAGAACCAGGAGCAACAGCGGGTGTTCCACAAAGAGATTACTCCCATGCTGGAATGGATGAAAGTACAGCGGGAGGCTTATTTGCAGATGCTGAAAGACCAGCAATCCTTAAAGGACCAGATGGCGGCCTTGGAAAAGGCCTTTGATGGAGGGTACATTATTGATACTGAGAATGAGGTACTGATGAATAAGGCTCCACCCCCACTTCCACTCATCCATACTAAGCCCGTGAACTTCAGGGTGGAATTGGTCTTGAAAGCTAGAGATGACCAATAGAGGACGTACCTAAGCCTACTTAGTATACGGATGTTGGAAAGCATGAAAGGTGATGGCTCCAGCTATACCTCCTCCATCTCAAGAGCATCGACAGGCTCTCTACCTGTCCCCCTATCAATCCCCCACAGTCATTCTGGGAGTCCTGCAATTGGACCACTGGCAACTGCTAGACCTCATGTTAAGAAATGGACGTCGAGGCTGCAGGGTATTATGGTACCAGATACACCTGACCTTATGCCTCGTCTGACCCCTGTCCCATTAATCCCTCTAGGGGTACCATCAGTTGTGACTCCCATACCTCACATAGCTGCCCCAGACCCATATGTCTACCAGTTCCATTGTCTGTCCCTGACCTCTTGCCTACCGCAACCTTTCCACCTACAGTGTTAGTTACCCCAGGGTTCCGACCAATGTGGGCTGTATCACTAGGATTTTTTGAACTGGTGTAACGCCAGCAAGAGTGAGCTGCGGAGGTTCTATCATATTGAACTCCAATCCCCAGACCTGGGACTCCTGCCCACTCAGTTCCTTCGGTACTGGTGGTTCCCTCTACCTGCTCATAGCCCATTTGTCCCTCTTGTCTCCCCCCCATCCCAAGTGGTAACACAAACAACCAAAACTGGTTTTTTCTCTTGGCGTGTAAATCTCAAGAGACCCATATAGGCTGGATACATCTCCACACATTTGGGTAAGAGAGGAGACCACAGACCCCAGTGAAGCATAGAAGAAGGTATAAGGCAGGAGATGGATGACCAACATGTGGGTATTGTGGGTTATAGAGGCACACTGGCCTACCAATATAGCCTCCGAGTTGTCCAGTGCTGCAGGCATTTCTGTGGATAACTCTGGCAGGTCTCAACCCAACTCCTGACCATAGATGATACCCCATTCTAGCACCGGCATCAGTACCATCAGGGGCTAACCCCCCTGAGGATGGGAATCAAGATGGCCAGGATGAACAGTTTGATGGGTATGATAGACCATGGCAAACCGAAGGTGGAAGTGCTGGGGGTAGTGGTGACGAATATTTGGCACCTAGAGGTGGTGTGGTGAGAGTGGGAAGAGATCCAGGAGACTATGACCGTGACAGCTCAGATGATCCTGCTTCCTATTCCCTCCATAATTTAACCCCGTTCCTCAGCGCCTGTAAGGATAATGGGAGCGATGAGAAGAAATGACAGTGGGACCACCAAGTTAAGAAGGTATCGCATGAACTGCGGAGCAGATTGACCACATAGCCATCATACCAACAATGACAAAAGAAGTCGGAAACGCTGAGTGGCATTTCTGCATTTAAGAGAAAGGTCACCAAACTCACCAGCCTCCTAACAGTGGTGGATGTTAAGTGCGAGTATGTTGCCAGGTATAGGTTGACCGACATGGATAAGGTATACATGGTGATACCCCTCTTAGAAGACTCCCCCCAGGCATGGTACTTAGGGCTGCACTCCCACATGAATAAGGAGGCAGCAAAGCATACTGGGATTTTGGTTAACAACAGCAACCCATTGTGAACATGGAAAGGATTCTGGCAATGGCTCGAACGAAGTTTCGGCGGTGACCAAGCAGCATGAGACCAATCACTTCTCATGTGACAAGACCTTGTAATAAAGCCCAATCATATTGATAAGTCCCTGGAGTAGAAAATTGACTACATGTATAAGCTTAGCTCTACAGAGCAAGTACAGGTGCGAGATAAGGTATGGTCAAGCATTATGCAAGAGGTTGGGAATCTGTGGGCACTCAAGTAGCCCAATCTGGCCTACTTGAACAAGTACTTTGATCTTCTGTGGAAACCTGGACCTATGCTGGAAGTCAACAACCGGTTTAGTAACCATGTTATCCACCCTGTCCAACAGTCTTAGACAACGGACAAGAAGAGCGATGGGGCATCAACTTCAGAAAGATTTAACAAGAAGGAAAAAGGTTTAAGCAGAGAGAACAAGAGGCCTGCCAAATCTACTAATTTCAATACAGGAAACCAGGCAAAGAGAGTGACTTCTGAGTATACCATAGCGGATAAGGAAATTCAGTCATCTTTGACCAAAGATGTAACCGGTATGGGTACTAGGTTAGTTAAGTTGGTTTTACAAGTATCACTTGATACTTGTATGGTTTCGTGTGCTACCGGTTGATACACGAATTGTTTTATATTTCATTTCACGAGTATCGCTTGATACTTGTATGGTTTCATGTGCTATTGATTGATATATATATTGTGTTATGTTTGGTTTTACAGTATCGTTTGATACTTGTATTGTTTTTTGTGCTATCTTTTGATACACATATTGTTTTATGTTTTGTTTTACAGTATCGTTTGATACTTGTATTGTTTCATATGCTATCGGTTGATACATACCAAGTTTTGAAATATCGCTCATACTGGAAATAAGTGGTATGCTGTATTTAAAGACCCCTGATTTCCATGATGGAAATGGTAGACTTTGAGAGATAGTATTCTTAATATGCTTGATTGAACGGTTAGTTGTTTGATCTCCTATTAGACCCTATTCGAAGACTCCTTTAGTAAGCAGCGTGTACTTCTTGCTGATCAAGAAGCCATCTGCTCCCATCATACTGCTACATGACTATGGCCTGGCCCAAACACGTTACATTTTTTTAACCTCAGCAAGTGGTTAGAAACTTGCCTAGACCTAATCTGATCAACCTACAAAAGTCCAACATTGAAGCTAGCGGTGGGGAGCGGCAGAACGTCAAAGGGTTCGGCTCCCCAACACAACACTATTGAGTCACTTGAGAGTCGAAGTGGGAAGCAGGTCCCACGAGAAGGCCTTACCAAAAGAAGACAACCCAAGAAACCGAAAGGGCCAAAGACGGACTTCTCAATTGACGAAGCAGAAAGACAATTAGCTTAAGATTTGGCCAAGCAGACCTTTAGCGAATCAACTGACGAGTTAACAAAGGCAGCAACCAGCCTTCCTGGGCTCTTTCCCCTCAGCCCCGGCAAAGGAAAAGTACGGGCACAACCACCGAAGAAAGAAAGCCAACCTATCAGTACACTGAAGAAGGAACATGATGGTAAAGAGGTATCAGATCACTCAGTAGTGAAAGAACGGCCCGACGAACCCCCCAACAACCCTTCAGAACGCTCACCAGACGATGGTTTCAGCGACAAGGGGTCTGAATACAATATGTAAGAAGGAGAATCCGCCGCGCAGCCTGGGCCACAGGCTGGGCAAACAGGACCAAAATTCAAACTCCCGTTACCGCCAACGTTCTTGGAAGAAAAGGAAGACCTAAGACCTGAAGTCTTTGATTGATAAGTAACAACCACTTCCCAATATCTTGCCCTACACAATGTGGACAAAACGGAAGAAGGAAGGAGAGCATACTTTGGAAGTTTCTGTACAGGAAAGGGGGAGGAAGCTTACCACCAAGCAATGAACCACTATGAGAGTAGGTGAAAAATCTGCAGAACGACCCTGATAAAGTACCTGGGAGGTAGATTCCAATCCTCGCGAAATGCGGAGGAACTATATAAGAAGTTTGAGGATATTCAGCAAGTACAAAATGGAAAAAGAGAAAGAATAACGATAGTTGTAACAGATGGCCTAATATAGCATGTGCGATTGCCTACCGGAACAGTATCTCAATACATGCTGCGACCGAGACTGTGCGAAGCAACGCATCCCCAACTACACTAGGAGGTAGAACCCATGGAAGCAGATGGAGACTCCTTTGACCAGATAACCAAACAAGCGGAGCGCAAGGATGCCATCCTGTATGAAACAGAGGTATACCGAACCGACATACCGCAGCATCAGAATAGTAAAGGATCATTACTGCGTGACACCACAAGAAAGGAACAACCAAACCGCAAAGGATTGAAAGACAAAGCAGATAAAAAACAGAAACGACGTGATGAGAGCACGTGTTTCGAATGTGGGAAACAGGGGCACTACGCAAAGGACTACTATGCCAGGAAATGAAAAGAGAAAACAGCCAAGCAAGATGCTAGCACAAACCACATGGAAGCAACTGAATAGGATGAAGTGGGAATTAGCTGAGTGGAAATGGAAAGCCTCCAAATGCAGCCAGCACTGGTAGTTAGGCCCCATGATGCGCTAGAGGGAACAATCCACATTCTGGGCCACCCAGCAAAGGTACTGTTCAATACGGGAACAATGGGTTGTGACATTATTAGCGCTACATTTATATCTACTCACAGAATACCGACAGAACCTCCACCCCAACTGACTACAGTCAACATGAGAAGGAAAGGGTCCAGCTCTTCAAGTCACAAGAAATATAGGCTGACCATAGGGATCGGAAAAAAGAAATGGGCAAATCAGGAGATGTTGGTAGGAAATCTGGCAAAAAATGACGTGCTGATTGGAATGCCATTCCTTAAAAGACACAATGCCCTTGTGAGGTCTGGGCACACAGCACTGGAGTTTCCCGATGACAAACTGCATGGGCTGTGGAAACCAACAAGCGGGAGAGTTCTGAGCCGCCGTTTCAGACACAACCATAGCGACACTGTTGGCAGTGAGATTGGGAAATTTATGTAAATTAAAATAAATTACTGTAATTTACAAAGTATAATTTACCATTTACATACATAATTTACATAAGTAGGGTTCTCAGGTACCCTAAAGCCTACTATCTCTACCTGTAAACTGTTACGTGATTAGGAGGGCTTCTATTTTACATAAAATGTGAGGTTTTCTATGTAAGGAAAGTATGTCTTACTTGATTCTTCAGTACAAATATAAACAAAAGCCTTCCTCTTGCATCCCTATTTACATCAAGCCAAAAATAAAACAATTACTCAGGACCTCCACATTCAGATACGCTTTTAATTGCTATCCAGTCAAGCTATGGGAAGGAATAAAAATAGTCAGATACATGATGCCTTTGAAAGCCTTCCTGCAGGACCAGAATGGAAAGTAAGTTAATATTCTCAATTTTCCAAATACACTAACTTGTCAGTCTAGTAAGAAATCAAAGCTGATTGGATTCAGGTAGAGAATGTGAAATGCCGCACATGTACTAAGACTTTTGCAAAAAATATTACCCAACAACAAGATCATCTGAAAGGCTGTCATGCATACCTGATTTCATAGAGGGGTGAGACTGGCGATGGAGTTGCTTTGGTGTCATCAGCTGCCTTCAGAACAGGTGGGCAGCAAGTACTGGACTCAGCTATTCACAAACTCAATAAGGCACAGCATCAAGAAGGGGATAAGAGACTAGCACTTGCTTTTTATATGAACAATATACCCTTCAATGTTATTCAATCAACTTATTTCAACTCCTATCATCAGATGATTGCACTAGGATATAGACCCGCGAATTCAAAGACTCTCCAGACGACACTCCTTCATGAGGTTTACCGTGATGCAAAAGATGAAGTTGATCAACTTCTAGCATATATATATTATTTGAATATTATAATTGATGAAAGCACGAATATCAAAAACGAAAGAATTATCAATCTTTCAATAAATACAAGTTGAGGAACCTTTTATTACATATCTCAAGATGTTGGGGCGGAGTCAATAAATTCATCCAACACTGCTGCCTGGTTGATGAGCTAACTTGAGATAATTGTTTCAGGAGATTGGAGCAGGATAAACAGTCTTGCTACAGATACCTGTAGTACAATGCGAGGTGTCTGGCAAATTCTAAGTACCGATTCACAACTTCAAGCATCTAAGTGCTTTTTCATTCCTTGCAATTCTCATGGATTGCAACTTCTTATTAAAGATCTCCTTCAAGTTCCCTACTATGAGCAGATTTTATTTAAAATCACTGCAATTCTTACCACCTTTCAAGCATCTCCCAAGCAACTAGCCCTTCTCTGACAAAAGCAAATTGAATGTTATAGAAAAACAGTCTCCCTGATTCTCTCTATTATTGCTCGGTGGGGAACTCAAGCTCAAGTGATCAACTTGGTATATAAGAATAAAGATGCTTTAAAGACATTCATCCTCTCACTACAAGGGGATATTAAGGAGTCAGTGGTTATGACGATTCGGGATCATCTTCTTTGGGCACAAGTTGAGGAGCTTCGAGACTTGATACAACTAATTAGTCTTTTTCAAAAAGCCTTAGAATCAGCAGCATCACATCTGGGACTGGTAGCTGATCGATAGAAAAAGATTCTAGAGCATATCCAAACCACAGAGAGTGGCCAGTTGGAAGCAGAATCACTGTCACTAATTGTGGAAAAATGGATGCAGAGACAGCTTCAGGATATGCACTGGACTGGCTACTATCTTATCTCACAGAACTCAACCATTACAATCAGTATTGATCAACAGAATGCCATCCTTGTACATATTTAGTACATGTACACAGAGGAGCAGAAGTCAGATAATGTCATTGCAGATCTTTTCTCTTGCCGAGCACATGAAGGACTGTTTTCTGATAGTAATGTTGCCTGGAGAATTCAAAACCCAGTAGTCTTTTAGCAAGCACAGCATCTGTTTACACTAGACCTGGCACAGCTGGCAATTCAATTATTCAAGACCACGGCCAACTCAGTTTCTAGCCAAAGATCCTTTAGTGCCCAGAATTTTATTCACAATAAATCCCGTAACCGCCTACATCAATCAAAAGTTAATATGCTTTCATTCATCTACATGAACAGCTGAGTCCTGGACTGCAAGCCAGCGGAACTACACCAGTGGGAGGATTTGTCAAATGAGAGTGAAATTGGGATTGAAAATCAAGCTCTTGATCTGGAAAGTGATGAGAAGTCTCAGGATAATCTGAGAGAATTTGGTATATAGTCCAAAAAGATTGAAACGTTTTCTCATTTCTTCTTTTACTGGTGCTAACAATTTGTCACTATATTAAATAGGCAATCATCAAAAGAATAGTTGAATTGATATGAGCAAGGACTCGGAGATTGGTCACAACAGTGATAATGGAGATGCTGTTGACAATTACACAGTTGATATTTTTGGAGCAGTTGCTTCAAGGGTTACGGATGGGACAGCAGGTGGAAGTCAGGATCATCAATGAACTCAAAAGAGACCACATCTTGATAGCTTATACTAGTTGTATGAAGGCACTGGGGACTTACTGGGGATTTTTTTCTTACTCTAATGGCCTATGGCTCTAGTGCTTGGAGTATGGAATGTTGCAGGTTGTAGGGGAATGGATATGGTTTATCAGCTAAAGTTATAAAGTACTTTCAATTTACTTAAAATCCACAGACTCAAAATATAATACAGAAGGTATTTTTTTAAAAAACAATGTTGAGAAACTTGAAATATCCTAGTCTAAACTTAGACTACATTTTATTTGTAAGCTGAAATACTTTACGTAAATTAATATTTTTTACTGTAAATTTAGAGTAATTTATAGTAATTTACAAAATCGTAATTTACAGTCTCCTAACCTTATGGGTGGTACTTAATCTCGCTTTCTTCCATCTCCACGCACATCTCACATTTTTCTGTATGCAGGTAACATCAACTTCCAAAGTGGAATATGTCAGATATTGTTTCTCCCAATATCCGTCCTGTCGACTCAGTTGTTATTTCCAGGCATTTGTTGCAAATATGTATGAATAATCAGCGTGTAAGGTATTGTCTAGGGATAATTTCAGGGTTTACCAACAGTCTCATTAGCTGATGGCACAGTCTCCATGGCCCTTGCTCATAGTTTGATATCGTAAGGCTGTTGGATGGTGTATTTCTTTCCTTGTTATTCCTAGTACTCGGCTTTGGCCAGCCCCGCTAGGTATGCCTCTTCCTCTTCCAGGACTCGCTTCTCATCTTCGCTGCTTGCAAGATTCCTTTCAAAATGGGTTACCCAAAACCTGTCCTGTATTCCTTGATCTGTATCTGGACGGAGGTGTTGGATTTCCCGTAGGGTTGGGCTCCAAGCCCCCATTATATGGTTTATTGTAGGGGGTAGCTTGTCCTGCAGTTTGTTATCCTCCCACCGTAGGTTTACTAGTTCCATCGTATTTTGTAACCCTTCGCGGGGTTCCCAGCTGTTTTCTGTTTCAGGATATCCCATCCATTTTACCAGAAATTGGTACCAGTCATAGTGTTTTCTGTGGTCCCGTATATCCTCCACTTCCCATTCTGATTTTTCATTAACCACGATCGGGGGCAATTTTGTGTAGCTTCTTCTGGGAAAGGAAGAATGGTCATTAGAGAGGTATCGTTTCACAGTGGAGGCGTGGAATGTTGCTTGTTAGTTTCAGTACATTCTGCCATCCATATCCACAGTGTAATTTTGTGTATGTTCATCATATTTAATTATCTTGAACGGTCCTCGCCAGCGGGTTTGTAATTTCTTGCTTAGTCCCGATTCCGTTGCGAAAAGGCTTCCATAAACCAACAACAGGTTACCCTTCCCTATCGCTGTGTGGTGTCTGTGTCATTTTGCCCCTGTTCTCGTACTTCTGAATCGTGCTGACTTGATCACATTAAAAGCTGTGTTTCGGATTGCTTGGTGTCTGTTTAACAATTCATCGGCTGGCGGGACAGCCGAATTCTTGGAATTTGCTAATGGAAGAAGCAGGTAATTTTCACATGAATCGCTATGTATGGTGATATACCAAGTGTTTCAAACTATTTGGCATTCAAGTATGTGGCCATATTGGGTATAGCATTAAACCAATTGTTCTGTCTTGCATTGGCTAGGTTCCGAAGAGCTGTTTTCAATTCCCGGATTTTCCTTTTGACCTGTCCGTTTATTTTATGATAGCTTGGTGCTGCTTAGATATGTTCAATTCCTAGCGATCGACATTGTTGTCTCCATACGTGTGACACTAATAGTCAGTCCGCATCGCTTACTATTGTCCTTGGGTATCTATAGGGTGTAAATGTTTTGCTGCGCAGTGGTTCTCAGGTTGTTATAGCCATCACTTCCTTTGTTGCAGGTATAAGTCACATGAATTCCGAAGACCTAACGACTGCAACTAGGATTGTGTTGTATCCCCAGGAGTTATGGAAAGGTCCTGCAAAGTCGATAGCTATTGATGCGAAAGTTTCAGATGGTAGAATAATTGTCTGGGCTCTCCCTTCTGGTAACTTCATAGGTTCTTTGTTTGTTTGGCAGGTGTGACACTGTGCCATATACGCTCTGAAGTCCTTCCGCATTTCTGGCCAAAATAGGTACTCGGTAGCATACCATAAATTTCGCTCAGAACCGTGGTAGCCTTGGTTGTAGATTTTGCTAATGGCGTACTCTCCCAGTATCCTATTTCCAAAGATGGGACCTTTCGGAATATACCGGCAGTCTTCTACGTATCGGGTTGTTGCATATAACATTCTAATTGCCACCTTGTAGGAGGATAATTCTTCTGTAGAGTCCATAGTTTTATTAACTATTTTCATATAGGTTCCTTTCGGTATGCTGCAATCATGGGTGCTCAGAATGTCTCAAACATTTCATTGATTGCGAGTAAGATGTCATGCTGATCTTCCATTTCGCTTCCTCTGGTCACCTCAGATTTGTTCTTATCTTTACTGTTTTCTAAAACATGCGATAATCCGTGCCGATAATTATCCATTGTTGGGGGCATTACTGAGACTATTGTCTCATTGCTAAGGTTCTCTATCAGCTCTGCCCATCTGATAGGTGGTGGGTTGTCTGGTCCTGGCATCGGGAATGCAGCTATTGTTTCATAGGTAAGGTTTTCTATCAGTTCCGCACGTCTGATAGGTGGCGCGCTGTCTGGTTCTGGCATTTGGAATGTCGGGGCCTCAGGGTTCAATATTGCTAGGATTGCGTAAGACATGGGCGTTGGCTGGACAAGGGTAGACGGCCCTTCCCCAGTGCTATTTGGTCTACCGCCAATCTTTTGTTGCCTTTCCCGGTCATTGATTGCGGCGGACTCCGGAGAACTTGGGTCAATTTTGGTGCTTGGGGGACTCGGTCCTTGACTAGAACGGTACAGGGTCAGATTCTTCTGTCGCCATGGGTGGTTGTTTGTGAACTTATCTCGGTCTAGTGATATAGGCAATGGTCCACGTAACAGTCTGAATAATGTAGTCTGCTATGTTGGAGTTCCACATGTGACGTACTCCGTAAGGTGCACTTGTCACCCCAGTCATTTCCCGCAGTGATTGAGTAGGGGCTTTCAGGGGGTATAGGGGCTTTATTGGTCTGCCCAGTGTATGAGTAAGGAGGAGAAGTAGGGGAGATAGCTCCTTTGAGTTCCATCGTGTTTAATTCTTGCTCGTAAGCTCTATTATCCGAGATATCACCTGCTTCCTTTGTATGGCCATGGACATAGTGTGGATTCAAGTCTGATCCTCTCTCGTATATCTGGGAAAGAGCATCAGCTACATAGTACGTGCTTCCAGGTGGGGAGACTATCTTTGCGTCATACTTTCTTAAGGCACTGTGCCACCTAACTTGCTTTCTGCTTGGGTTCTTTGCAGTTTGTAGGTGTATCAGAGGCTGGTGGTGTATAACTATTGTAAAGGAATTTCCCATTAGTGCATTGTGGAACCGATTAAGTGCTTCCACTATTGCTAAGGGCCCTTTATCCCTGGTTCCATAATTCATCTGTGCGTTTGTGAATTTGCTGCTGTGTAACGTAACTGGTGGAGCTATCTCATATGTGGGTCTTTGTTCTACCCATGCCCCCATTCCCAAGTCAGAGGCATCCCTTACTAGCCACACTGGTTCCTTCCTTCGTATATCTATTGGCCACATGACTTGGTGATCGACAATCCGCTTTTTTACCATTGCGAACACAGTCTAATGGGTGGTTGTTCATACTAATTTGGCATTTCCGGTTAAATCTGTTAATGGTACTTTTAGGGTCGTATGATGTGGGAGGAACTGGGCCACATAGTTCACTATTCCTAGGAAGCGTTGCAATTCCTTTCTCTTTTGGGGTGTTTCCCAACCTGTGATAGAAGATATTTTCAGGGGGGATGCATGGATTGCTTCGCTATCCACTATCTGTCCTGGTACGTTTAACTTATCTGCGAATAGTACTGACTTCTTTTTGCTTGCATAGAATTTTGCCTTTCTGAGTCGGTCCTATACCTGCCATATGTGCCTTTCATGCTCTTCTGATGTATCCGAGAATATGAGAATATCATCAATGTATACTCATACAACATGATGTAGGAATTTGCTTAGAAGGTCTTCTATCATGCGCATAAATGTTGCTGCTGCATTCATGTCTCCTTGTAGCCCCACTTTGCTGACAAATCCTCCGAATAGAGTTTTGAATGAGTGGAACTTAACGCGGTCCTTGTCCACTCGTGTTGGGAAGTCTCGGTTGCTCAGGTCAATCTTACTCCTGAATTTTACTCATCCAATATGGTTAAGAATCTGCTGTAGGTTGAGAATCAATGGACTATCCATGATCGCATTATGGTTTTGAACTTTCAGGTCTACCAGGGGGCCTGATCCTTCCATCTGACTTAGGTTGTGCAAATACAGGTGCCATTCCAGGAACCTCCTGTTCCTCGATTACTCCAGCTCGTAATTTCTCGTTTATCCAGTTCTTGAGTTTCTCCATATATGCTTCTGAGATTGAGTATGTTGGTTGGTTTTTCACATGCATTGGATCTTTTAGCCAAATGTGGTGCTTAGTCTTTTGTACAGTAGGCAGCATTTCAGGGACCTTCTTGGGGAATACATCCTTGTATTCTTCCAACTAAAGTTACGAACCTGTAAATTTCGATTTGTAAATTACTATAAATTACTCTAAATTTACAGTAAAAAATATTAATTTACGTAAAGTATTTCAGCTTACAAATAAAATGTAGTCTAAGTTTAGACTAGGATATTTCAAGTTTCTCAACATTGTTTTTTAAAAAAATACCTTCTGTATTATATTTTGAGTCTGTGGATTTTAAGTAAATTGAAAGTACTTTATAACTTTAGCTGATAAACCATATCCATTCCCCTACAACCTGCAACATTCCATACTCCAAGCACTAGAGCCATAGGCCATTAGAGTAAGAAAAAAATCCCCAGTAAGTCCCCAGTGCCTTCATACAACTAGTATAAGCTATCAAGATGTGGTCTCTTTTGAGTTCATTGATGATCCTGACTTCCACCTGCTGTCCCATCCGTAACCCTTGAAGCAACTGCTCCAAAAATATCAACTGTGTAATTGTCAACAGCATCTCCATTATCACTGTTGTGACCAATCTCCGAGTCCTTGCTCATATCAATTCAACTATTCTTTTGATGATTGCCTATTTAATATAGTGACAAATTGTTAGCACCAGTAAAAGAAGAAATGAGAAAACGTTTCAATCTTTTTGGACTATATACCAAATTCTCTCAGATTATCCTGAGACTTCTCATCACTTTCCAGATCAAGAGCTTGATTTTCAATCCCAATTTCACTCTCATTTGACAAATCCTCCCACTGGTGTAGTTCCGCTGGCTTGCAGTCCAGGACTCAGCTGTTCATGTAGATGAATGAAAGCATATTAACTTTTGATTGATGTAGGCGGTTACGGGATTTATTGTGAATAAAATTCTGGGCACTAAAGGATCTTTGGCTAGAAACTGAGTTGGCCGTGGTCTTGAATAATTGAATTGCCAGCTGTGCCAGGTCTAGTGTAAACAGATGCTGTGCTTGCTAAAAGACTACTGGGTTTTGAATTCTCCAGGCAACATTACTATCAGAAAACAGTCCTTCATGTGCTCGGCAAGAGAAAAGATCTGCAATGACATTATCTGACTTCTGCTCCTCTGTGTACATGTACTAAATATGTACAAGGATGGCATTCTGTTGATCAATACTGATTGTAATGGTTGAGTTCTGTGAGATAAGATAGTAGCCAGTCCAGTGCATATCCTGAAGCTGTCTCTGCATCCATTTTTCCACAATTAGTGACAGTGATTCTGCTTCCAACTGGCCACTCTCTGTGGTTTGGATATGCTCTAGAATCTTTTTCTATCGATCAGCTACCAGTCCCAGATGTGATGCTGCTGATTCTGAGGCTTTTTGAAAAAGACTAATTAGTTGTATCAAGTCTCGAAGCTCCTCAACTTGTGCCCAAAGAAGATGATCCCGAATCGTCATAACCACTGACTCCTTAATATCCCCTTGTAGTGAGAGGATGAATGTCTTTAAAGCATCTTTATTCTTATATACCAAGTTGATCACTTGAGCTTGAGTTCCCCACCGAGCAATAATAGAGAGAATCAGGGAGACTGTTTTTCTATAACATTCAATTTGCTTTTGTCAGAGAAGGGCTAGTTGCTTGGGAGATGCTTGAAAGGTGGTAAGAATTGCAGTGATTTTAAATAAAATCTGCTCATAGTAGGGAACTTGAAGGAGATCTTTAATAAGAAGTTGCAATCCATGAGAATTGCAAGGAATGAAAAAGCACTTAGATGCTTGAAGTTGTGAATCGGTACTTAGAATTTGCCAGACACCTCGCATTGTACTACAGGTATCTGTAGCAAGACTGTTTATCCTGCTCCAATCTCCTGAAACAATTATCTCAAGTTAGCTCATCAACCAGGCAGCAGTGTTGGATGAATTTATTGACTCCGCCCCAACATCTTGAGATATGTAATAAAAGGTTCCTCAACTTGTATTTATTGAAAGATTGATAATTCTTTCGTTTTTGATATTCGTGCTTTCATCAATTATAATATTCAAATAATATATGTATGCTAGAAGTTGATCAACTTCATCTTTTGCATCACGGTAAACCTCATGAAGGAGTGTCGTCTGGAGAGTCTTTGAATTCGCGGGTCTATATCCTAGTGCAATCATCTGATGATAGGAGTTGAAATAAGTTGATTGAATAACATTGAAGGGTATATTGTTCATATAAAAAGCAAGTGCTAGTCTCTTATCCCCTTCTTGATGCTGTGCCTTATTGAGTTTGTGAATAGCTGAGTCCAGTACTTGCTGCCCACCTGTTCTGAAGGCAGCTGATGACACCAAAGCAACTCCATCGCCAGTCTCACCCCTCTATGAAATCAGGTATGCATGACAGCCTTTCAGATGATCTTGTTGTTGGGTAATATTTTTTGCAAAAGTCTTAGTACATGTGCGGCATTTCACATTCTCTACCTGAATCCAATCAGCTTTGATTTCTTACTAGACTGACAAGTTAGTGTATTTGGAAAATTGAGAATATTAACTTACTTTCCATTCTGGTCCTGCAGGAAGGCTTTCAAAGGCATCATGTATCTGACTATTTTTATTCCTTCCCATAGCTTGACTGGATAGCAATTAAAAGCGTATCTGAATGTGGAGGTCCTGAGTAATTGTTTTATTTTTGGCTTGTTGTAAATAGGGATGCTTGAGGATGGCTTTTGTTTATATTTGTACTGAAGAATCAAGTAAGACATACTTTCCTTACATAGAAAACCTCACATTTTATGTAAAATAGAAGCCCTCCTAATCACGTAACAGTTTACAGGTAGAGATAGTAGGCTTTAGGGTACCTGAGAACCCTACTTATGTAAATTATGTATGTAAATGGTAAATTATATTTTGTAAATTACAGTAATTTATTTTAATTTATATAAATTTCCCAATCTTAACCACCCACCTTCCTCTGAAAACCTAAGCTAGGTCAACACCTAAGCGATGTCGACACCAAAGCGAGCCCTACACCAAGGCATAAATACCACCCATCATCCCTCAACCACTCCAAAGACAAAAAACCGCACTATCAGACCTCCAAACTGAAAGAAAATCCTTTACCCTCTTACACATCTTTTACCCTCTTACGAAAAGCTACAAAATGTCAATCCATGAAGCAATAAGCATCAAGGGATGACACATCATCGTCGGAGAACTACTATGCAACGGAACCATCCCACTAGATGGGTACTGGAAGATACTGTACCTCAATTACCGCAACGATTGCGGACACATCGACCTTGAGACGGAGGATTGGGGGGACTGGACTGTTCACAGTTACACCGATTTGCCACACTACAAGGAATCAGGTTGCTTTGTACGCAAAGCACCCTGTCAAGAATGTTTGGAGAAATGGCTGAAAGGGGCACAATGGATGTTGCAGGACCACATGGGATTGTTGCAGGATAGCGATAACGATGAGGATGGGTCCTATGGGGACTTTCAGGAGAATAGCAGATTTCCCAACTATTAGGATTCCATTAGGTTATTTGATTTGGTGAAATTGTTATTTTGTTTTTGCAGTGTAACCGGTATGGGTACAAGGTTAGTTATGTTGGTTTCACGAGTATTACTTGATCCTTGTATGGTTTTGTGTGCTATTGGTTGATACATACCTTGTTTTATGTTTGGTTTCACAAGTATCGCTTGATACTTATATGGTTTCGTGTGCTATCAATTGATACACACCTTCTTTTATGTTTAGTTTTACAGTATCGTTTAATACTTGTATTGTTTCGCGTGCTATCGGTTGATACATACAAAGTTTTGAAATATCGCTCATACTGGAAATAAGCGACAGGCTGTATTTAAAGACCGCTGATTTCTACTACAGAAACAGCAGACTTCGACACGCAGTATTCTTAATATACTTGGTTGAACGGTTACTTCTTTGATCTCCTATTACACACCATTCGAAGACTCCTTTAGTAAGCATCACTTGATTCTTATTGATCAAGAAGCCATCTGCTCCTATTGTACCACTACGTGACAAGGGCCTGGCCCAAACATGTTACGAAACATCAGAGAAAGTACAACTACTGCCTAAAGTGTGGACAAACTGGTCACTTCTGGAGATAGTGTGCCAGAACGTCCCCTGTCATCCGTCCATCCAAACCGGCGCATGGGTTGAAACAGTCAGCCCTGGTAAGTGAGCCTTTGGGTGTGGAGCAGTGGCTAAAGCAAATTGAAGTGCCGCCCCCATCTTCCTCGTCAAAGATACTGGAAGTCTGACAGGCATCACCTCAGATCATGGAGGTTGATACTGATAGACTGGATTAGGTAAGAACCCATTCTGGATACGGTATAACCTTACTGACCCATATCCATAGACCAACAAGAGATGGATGCAAAGGAACCCAACAAGAGGTTCTGGGATGGGTAAGTACCTCTCTACTGCACCTGCGAGCATAGTACTAACTACACCAAGGCGGTGTGGGCAGATGGATGTTGTGGGCCACATGCAGTGGATTGGGCTACCTTTCCTTTATTGGGTTTACAGTTATTTCCTTTGTTCTAGTTATAAGCCTTTCTTTCAGGATTTCCTTAGCTGGATGGGCAAGTCTTACGACATTATTTCCACAGAGATGGGATGGGGTCTCACTAGTGGAGGCACTCAATACTAGGAAAGCAATCACGCTTTGCTTGAAACCCATCCAACAGCAGACCTCTACCCACTTCAGGAAAAGTATTATCTTTCATACAAGCTGAATTGGTTTAGGCAGGACTTGATTGAATAAACCATATTATTTCCAAGTTTACCTGAGAAGGGTTTAGTACCTGAAATCCTGGTGGTGTGATAGTAAACACTCTAGCAATTTGCTAAAAGCAAATCCCAATCTCTTAACATTTATGGACCCATTGTGGCTACTCTTGTGTCAAAAGGCCAAAGACCAAAATTCTTACACCAAGATAACTATGTCCCTAAGACAAGCGAAGAGGAAGAAACATGACAACTTACCTTGTCATACCAAGTCTATTCACCTGCGAGTGAAGCTAGACTGGAAGATTGGAGCTGGACAGATAAGCGTGGAAGCACTCCTGCTACTTGATGGTGGAGCTACTAGGCCATTTCTTAGTAACTGATGGGTTAAACAGACTCAGGTACCTTGCATCTGGAGAAAGGTACATCGGTCGATAAGTGATGCAAGCGGTAATCACATTCATTTGTAATGTCGGCAATATATCAAGTCCTTGGTGATGAAGATAGGCGACCACCATAATGAGATGCACTTTGAAGTCACAGATATGCCTGACACCAAGGTGGATGGGTACCTACCTATGTCTTAGTTAAAGGACCATAGCCCTGACATGGATTGGAAGATAGGATCACTAAGCTGGTGCTCAGATATCTGCAAGGCCAACTGCCTAGCAGAGCAGGAGTGGTTATTTTTATGACTGATGAAGAGTTAATAGCCAAAGACCCGAGTAATGTGTACCTGTTGAGAATAGTGCATTTCTGTGACGAGGAAGGTGCTGACATTATGGTCAAGCTACTCTGCGAGCATAAGTACTATAGGAATATCTTCAGTCGAGAACAGAATAAGGCTTCGCCAGAGAACTCCAAGTTTGACCATACGATCAGGTTGCAACTAGGGACTCAACCTCCCTTTGGGCCTACCTATCCATTATTGGAAAGTAGGCTTAAGGCACTTCTAGAATATACCAATGAGATACTGCGAACTAGAACCCCATGGCAATCCACTTCCTCAGCAGCAGCCCCTATCCTCTTCATGCCAAAACCAGATACCATATTAAGACTGGTAATGGATTAGCGAGGGCTCAACAAAATCATGGTTAAGAGGAAGTATCCTCTACCGCTGATGAATGAACTGTGAGAGATAGATTAGAAAAGGCGGTTGTGTTCTCTAGCTTGGACCTGAAAAATGGCTACTACCTTCCGAGGATGGCAGAAGATGAGGAATAGAAGATGGCGTTCCAGTATAGATATGAGCTGTATGAAAATACGGTCATACTGTTTGGGTTGTGTAACATCCTGGCAACTTTCCAGAGCATGATGAATGACATCTTCCATGACCTCTGAGGTAAAGGAGTCTTTGCATACATGGATGGCATCCTGATCTACTAAAAAACCATGGAGGAACATGTAGTACTGGTGAGGCATGTGATGGAGAAACTGCAGAAAGCCAGACTGCGCATAAGCATGAAGAAGTCCAGTTTCCAGCAATGGGAAATTGAATTCCACAAGTACAAGATCTTGGACATAGGGTTCTCTATGTTATCAAAGAAGGTGCAAACAATCGGCGATTGGGCAGCTCCAACATGCATCGTCGATGTTCAATCTCTACCATCGGTTCATAGAGTGTTTCAGCAAGATAGCGAAACCTCTCACGGACTTTACAAAGAAGGATGTCCAATGGGAATGGACACCTGCTTGTGAGCTGACCTTCAACCATTTGAAGCAACTATTTCAAGCAACCATTTACATCCAAACCTGTCCTACCACATTTTGCCCCTAAACGGTCAACCTGGCTGGAAACTGACGCTAGTGACTTTGCCTTAGGAGCTGTCCTCCCCCAGTTTTGTGAGAATCCAAGATGGCATCCAGTTGCCTGTTGGAGGGGGAAGTTTCTCCCAGGAGAGATTAATTATGATGTTCATGACAAGGAAATGACTGCCATCGTGGCGACATTTAAGGAATAGGATCATCTGCTGTGTGCGGTAATGGACCAATTGGTGGTCTATACGGATCATACGAATCCAGAGTACTTTGATAGTACTAAGGTCCTTAACCATATGCACCACTACTGTGCTGAGTTTCTGCAACTATTTAACCCCTAGCTGGTTTACCAAGAAGGGTGGTTGGATGTGAAGGCCAATACTTTGTCATTGCATAAGGACTACCACCCTGAAGGGGGGAGTGATTTTCCGCCACATTTGTTTCTTCGCCCCAGCCAGTAGGTTGGGAGCCAGGAACGAGATATCTTGTGACCACCGGTAGTGCAATTGTGCCAAGAGTTTCTGCTCTAGTCTTCCTTTTTAGATCAACTGCGAGTAGCGATAAACTAGGACCAGGAACACTTCAGAATCATAAAGGCAATGACTACCGGTGACAAGGAGGTCGACCAACTTTGCATGATGGAAAAGAGCTTACTTCTATGCAAGAACAGGTGGTATATGCCTAAGGGTCAGAACTTGAAGCAGACAATCATGGAGACTGAATAAGACTGCGAAATGGTGGGACACTTTGGGACTTACAGAACTATTGGCTGGGTTAGAGCTAACTTCTATTGGCCAAAGATGGACAAGCACATCACAGACTCCGTGCGAACATGTAGTACATGCCAAAGAAATAAGTCCATCAGGCACAAGAGGTTCGGTCTGCTGGAACCTATCGATGTTCCTATGTAGCCATGAATAGTGATCTCAATGGACTTCATGGTAGCGCTGCCAGAGTCAGAAGGATATACCAAAATCTAGGTCAATGTGAACAGATTTCCGAAAATGGTACACTTTATACCCCTGACCACTGAGGTACTGATCAAGGAGCTTGCCTTAATATTCCTGAGAGAAGTTTGGTGCCTTCATGGACTCCCTGAGTCAAACATCTCTGAGCGAGATAGCCAATTCACATCCAAGTTCGGCATGAGTCTGATACACTGGTTGCAAGTAAAACTAAAGTTTCGACTGCCTTCCACCCCGAAGCCAATGGGCAAACTGAGACGGTTAATCAGTCACTACAGCAGTACTTGTATAGTTACAGCTCCTGCCAACAGGATGATTCTGTTTTGCTACTACCACTTGCTGGGTATACATACAACACCTCAACATCAGAATCTACCAGGTTGTCTACATTTGGGATCAATTACAGATTTAATCAAGGAACAAACTAGTCAGGTGTAGGGTCTAATAATCGAGGAATACACCCTAGCAGTGAGCTATTGGTTAAGAAATAGGAAGGAACCTGGCAAGAGATCTGGGAAATGATTCAAGGGGCACTAGAAAGGCAGGGGAAATGGCACAACCTGTGAAGGTTGTCATCATCAAACTATATTACCTTGCCGGTCATAGCCTCTGGGCAGGCTAAGAAAGCGAAATGGGTGATGTTGAACAGAAAGAACATCTGCAGGAAGTATCCAATAGAGAAGGTAAATGACCGGGTATTTGGCCCCTTTTTGGTCAAATGTCAGGTAGATACCGGAGTATACAAACTCTAATGGCGCACCAGACTGAGTTTCCACTCGATTTTCAATGTCACGTTGTGGGAACCATATCGCGAGAATCCAGGATCAGGTAGGGTAAAGGGTGTTTCTACCCCAGAACTCCTGGACAACAAGCGTGGTTATATTAAAAACACTACAGCAGAAAGTCAATAGTACGGTGGAGCAAAGACAAAGTTCCTATCATTGTTCATCCTGTACCTGGTTTCACGGGAAGGCTATGGAGCTGAGGAGAACTCATGGGAGCCCTATGTGATGCTAGAAGGGACAGGCTTACAGGCTGTTCTGGATTTCTGCCAAAGATATCTGTCCACACCCAAGGACCATAGTGTCTTGGGGGAATCATGTCAGGGAAATAAAAGAAGATACTAAAGGTCCAGGATGGAGGATAGAGAAGAGGGGAGTGATGTAATCACTCAGCATACATGAGCTATAGCAGCCTGAACCTACACCTATACAGACAACTATATGGCTAACTGGTAGAAACTGAGAGGCAAGTAAGCGCTTAACCCGAGGAGACCCAATGGCCCAGGCTCCGACATGAACTGAAATGGTGGCCAAGGTACTTAGGTACTTGGCTACATCCAGAAGCGGTGTCATCATACTTAGAGACCTCTGAAGGGGCGGTTACTCTACTAGGCCAGGTAACTGGAAAAAGGTTCCCAGTGTCTATCTCCGATGACAGAGTAGAGAGTGTAATAGGGTAAAGTCATCTTGTCTGCCAGCCAAGGTTACCCTACCCTTAGGATCAGGTTACCCTACTATAGGGCTTGGGTTACCCTGTCTAAAGTCCTGTGTTACTCTATCTTTCAATATGAAGTCCCTCAGAGAGTTCAGGAAAAATGACCAGAATGTTTGTCACCTAAAGCCATACATAATACTGGAATCTGGGGTTCCTGGAGATGCTATTGAGCAGGCTACATAGCTTCGAAGAAGCTGTAGATTGCAGACATTGTACTCACCATACCCCTCTACTCCTGCCTTGAGGGCCGGATGTCGTGGGCAAATGGTTGTGTCATTGTGTGCAGTCTAGCATAGAAGAATCTTTAGAGACCTGCTTGCAACACCAGAAACATCGCTACTGTCCGGTCAACTGTACGCTGTTCACAGGATATATAAGGAGGCATAGGGTGGCTAGTGGAGTACCTCCTCCAAGTTGTCAGGAATAAAACGGTCCCAAACCAACGGAGTTAATGGATGTTAACCACGAGGGTCCCAAAGGTAGTCCCCCATAGTGCCAGGGCAACCGCAAGAGTTTTACCCCTACCATACCTGAATGTGTCCTCAATGCTATAGGCTCTGTAAGGGAAGTGCAGAGACACTAAAAGCATGATTCCTAGCACAGGTAAGATGGATCCGAGGTGGTGGTCATGGGTAGCACCTATCAGATCACTCCCAGACTACTGTGTCCTGTATAAGAAACTGAAAGCCCAACCACTATAAACAGTAGATAGATAAACCACTGACTGTAGCTTTTGTGATCACATACGGATTATTGCATATGGGATGGGTGTTATAGATAGTCCAGTTCATCAGTTTTCTTGACAGTTAGCCACTGGCAAGATACCGATACAAAGAGGTTTTCACTGGGGTGGGCAAAATGGAAATGGGCTGCAGAAACGTTAACCACATAAGGTGAATGCTGTCTAGTATGTGTCAGCACAGGTGAGCCTGAAGGGTAAGTTAGGAAACATGTTGGACCACACTTAGCAAAAAAGTGTATGCTTGAATAGTTGGAGTAAACTGATAGGGGAGTTACTGGCATAAGATAAAACTACTTGAAAGTCTATACGAGAACTCTTCTACTCCAACACTCAATACTCTCGGGATCTTAATTGAGTGAAGCGTCAGGCTTAACAATATTGAGTTGTACAGTTTGCTTTACTCTTGCTTCTGTGTGAAGTTTTGGCGATAACTTTGAAGTTGTTCGATGCGGTCGCAACCTTAGGGTCCATCCTCCTAAAGGTGCCCCCATTATACCATGGTTGTTGGTCTATTACTATTGTCAATGCATTTCCTCTTAGCACATTGTGGAACCGATTAAGCACTTCTACCATCACTAGAGCCTCTTTATTTGTACTTCTATAATTTGTCTATGCATTGGTGAACTACCTGCTGTGCAATGCAGCTGGTTGAGCTGTCTCATTCATGGGTCCCTGTCCAACCCATGCTCCTATGCCTAAACCCAAGACGTCCATTACTAACTGGATTGGTTCCTCACTACGTATATCTATTGGCCATGTGACTTTGTCGTCGATGATCCATATCTGGACTATATCAAACCTGGTCTGATGTATGTTTGTTCATATGAATTCGGTATTTCCCGTTAAGTCCATTAATAGTGCCGTTAGGGTAGCAATGTCTGGGAGGAACTGGGCCTTATAATTCACTATTCCTTGCCAGCATTGCAATTCCTTCTTGTTCTGAGATGTCTTCTAACAACCAATAGATGATATTTTCTAGAAGATGGCATGGATCCCATCTTTATCCACTATGTGTCCTAGTACATTCAGCTTATCTGCTGACAGTACAGACTTTTGCTTGCTTGGATAGAATTTTGCTTCACCAAGCCAGTCACATACCTAGCATATATGCTTTTTGTATTCCCCTGCTGTGTCCAAGAATTTGAGAATATCATCCATGGACACCTCTACAACATGGTGTAGGAATTTGCCCCAGAGGCCTTCCATTATCCAGATAAAGGTTGCTGGTGCTTTCATGTCTCCTTGTAGTATTGCCTTCCTGATGAACCCTCCAAACAGGGTTTTGACTGTGTTGAACTTAACACTATCTTTCTCTACCCATGTTTGGATGTAGGTGTCGCTTAGGTCAAGCTTATTTCCAAACTTTGCTTTTCTGATACGGTTCAGGATCAGCAGTGGATTGGGGATGGATGGACTATATATGATTGTATTACCATTTCTAAGTTCCAAGTCCACTAGGGGGCAGATTGCCCTATTTCACTTTGGTTGTACAAATATAGGTACTGCTCGAGGCACTTCCTATTGTATGATCACTCCAGCTCGCAATTTCTCCTTTATTCAATTGATGAGCTTTTCCTTGTATGCTTCTTGAATTGAGTATGTCAGTTGATTTCTAAGGGTTGCTGTGATCCTTTAGCCGAATGTGCTGGTTAATATTATATATAAGGGGTAGCGTCTCAGTAACCTTGTCCCAGAATGCATCCTTGTATTCTTCCAACAATGTTGCTGATATGGCATCTAGGATAGTAGCTCGGAATTCCCTACTTGTTGGTTTACCTAGTGCACAAAATTTGCCATCAGGCAACTCCTCTGCTGTGTCCGCACATTTGACAATAGCATTATGTCTTTTCAGGAACTGCCTCCGATTAGAGCATCGTATTTTGCCAGGTTTTGTACCAACATTTCCTGATTTGGCCCTTTATTATTCCTGATTTCCACTGTCAGCCCATATTTTTGATGGCTTGAGGAGCAGGAGCTCATTATTGCCATGTTGACTGTTATCAGCTAGGGCAGGGGGTCCATAGGTATACCATGGGTAGTGATGAAGGGGGTCCTGATTATATCACAACCAATTGTTTCTGTAACGTGTTCGGGCCAGGCCCTAGTCACGTAGCGGTACGATAGGAGCAGATGGCTTTGTGTTCTACACTAAGTTAGTGCTTCTTGCTAAAGGAGGCTTCGAACAGGGTGTAATAGGAGATCAAAGAAGTAACCATTCAGCCAAGTATATTTTAAGAATACTGTCCGTCGAAGTCTACAGTTTCCATCGTGGGAATCAGCGGTCTTTAAATACAGCATATCGCTTATCTCCAGTATGAGCGATATTGCAAAACATTGTGTGTATCAACCGATAGCACACGAAACAATACAAGTATCAAACGATACTGTGAAACCAAACATAAAACCCTAGTAACCTGTACCGGTTCCACTCCCAAAATAAAATAACAATTTCATCAAACTAAACAATCTAAAAAAATCCCCATGCGCTCCTAACGGCTGGTAGTCCCGCTATTCTCCGGATAGGATCCGTCCTGATCGTCATCGCTATCGTGCAGCAATCTCAAGTCGTCCTGCAACATGTACTCCGCACCTTCCAACCATCTCTCCAAGCACTCCCCGCATGGGGCTCCGTGCACAAAGCAACCTGACTCCCAGTAGTGTGGCAGGTCCACGAAGTTCCGTACTATCCGGTCCTCCCATTCCTCCGTCTCGACATCGATCCGTCCGCAATCCTGGCAGTGATCGATATAGAATATCTTCCAGTATGCGTCTTCTGGAATGATTTCTCGGTCAAGTAGGTACCCCAAAATGAGGTCTTGTCCCTTGATGCTGACATCTGCATAGTTCGACATTTTGTACGGGTAAATTTGTAATATGGTGAAGATTTTGTAAGGGGTTAAAGGTTTGGAGGTCAGGTAGGGCGGTTTGTTTTCTTCGATGGTTTAGGGGCTGGTGGGTGGTATTTATGTTCGGTGGTGACCTCGCTTAGGTGTTAGCCTTGCTTAGGTGTTGGCCTCGCTTAGGTCTTCATAGGAAGGGGGTTGCTGCTTAATTTCGGTTTCTTCCATCTCCATTCAACCATCACATTTTTCTGTGCTCAGGTAGCACCTGCTACCGAAGCGAAAGATATCTGACACTGATTCTCCCCATATTCGTCCCGTCGATTCTGTTGTTATTTCTAAGCATTTGTTGCAGATGTGTATGAATATTTGTTGGGTAAGGTGTTGTCTAGGGATAATATCACGGTTCACCAACAGTCCCATAAGCTGATGGTGCAGTCTTCAAGTTACTTGCTCATAGTTTGACATCGTAAGGCTGTTGGATGGAGTGTTCTTTTCTTTCGTTATTGCCAGCACTGCGCCTCGGCCAATCAGGCTAGGTATGCCGCTTCATCTTCCATTACCCGATTCTCATCTGCGCTGCTTTTGAAGTCGCTTTCGAAGTGGGCTGACCAGAATCCGTCCTGTATCCCTTGGTCCGTGTCTGGGCGCAGATGTTGGATTTCTGGTAGGGTTGGGCTCCATGC
>PYWC01000028.1:1799662-1817438 GCA_003182015.1 Tuber magnatum | reverse complement strand
CTTGGGCGTAGCCATATACCTAAATACTTGTGTCCACTAAGTCTGCTCATCTCGGAGCACGGGCCATCGGGTTTCCGTCGGTCAAGTACTGACTTGCCTGCCGGTTCCTACCAGTTTGCCTCCGGGCTACCTGTATGGGTGTAGGTTCCGGCTGCCATAGCTCACGTATGCTGGGTCGTTGCACTAGCATCGGGGAGCGGCAGAATCACGAAGGGTTCGGCTCTGCCAACTCGACACCATTGAGTCACTGGAGACTCGAAATGGGAAGCAGGTCCCACGAGAAGGCCTTACCAAGAAAAGGCAACCCAAGAAACCAAAAGGGCCAAAGAACGAATTCTCAATCAACGAAGCAGAACGACAACTAGTGCGACACTTGGCCAAGCAGACCTTTAGCGAATCAACTAACGAATTAGCAAAGGTAGCAACTAGCCTTCCTGGGCTATTTCCCCCCAGCCCCAGTAAAGGAAAGGCACCGGCGCAACCACCGAAGAAAGATAGCATACTTGTCGGGACACCTAAGAAGGAAGAAGACGAAGAAGAAGCATCAGATGACTCCATAGTAAGGCAGCCACCAGATGAACCCCCCAGCGACTCTCCAGAAAGCTCCTCACACAACAGCTCCAGTAACGAAGAGTCCGAACACAATATGTCTGAAGGTGAATCTGCCGGACCGCCCGGCCTAGGGGCCGGGCAAACAGGACCTAAAATCAAACTTCCACTGCCACCCTCGTTCTTGGGCGAAAAGGACGACTTAAAACCTGAAGTATGTGACCAGTGGGTTATAACAACCTCTCAATACAGGGCCCTACATGGAGTGGACAAAACTAAGGAAGGAAGCGGAGCATACATTGGAAGCTTCTGTACTGGGAAGGCAGAGGAAGTATACCACTAAGCAATGAACCACTATGAGTGTGGGGAAAAGATCCGAGGAACAACCCTGATAAAATACTTGAGAGAGAGATTCCAATCCTCACAAAACACGGAAGAACTATACAAACGGTTCAAGGATATCCAGCAAGTATGAAATGGCAAAACCGAAGGAGTAACCTTGGTTGCAACGGATCTCTTAATGTATTATAGACGATTGCCTGCTGGGACTGTGTCTCCGTATATGCTGCAAGAAAGATTGTATGAAGCAATGCATCCCAGACTACGACAGGAGGTAGAACCCATGAAGGAGCAGGGTGATTTCTTTGAAAAGATAGTCAAGCGGGCCGAATGGAAGGACGCTATCCTATATGAAACAGGAGTTTACCGGACCCACGTGCCGCAGCAAAGTAACAGTAAAGGATCCTCATCGTAGGATAATACGACAAAGGATAAACCATACCGCAAGGATTCAAGGGACAAGAAAGACAAGAAGCAGAAACGCTGCGAGGAAGGCACATGTTTCGAATGTGGGAAAAAGGGGCTCTACGCAAATGATTGCTATTCCAAAAAAGGAAAAGGAAAGGCCGCTAAGCGAGAGGCTAGCACAAACCACATGGAAGCAACGGAATATGACGAAGTGGAAATTAACTCACTGGAAATAGAAAGCCTGCGAATGCAACCAACGTTGGTAATCAGGCCCCGTGATGCTCTTGAAGGAATGATTCACATAGAAGGCCACCCAGCAAAGATACTATTTGACATGGAAACAATCGGCTGCGACATAATTAGCGCCACTTTTATCTCTACCCAGGGCATCCCTACAGAGCCTCTACCCCAACCAACAACAGTCAATATGGCTATGAAAGAATCCCGCTCTTCCAGCCACAAGAAATGTGGACTGACCGTGGGAATCGGGAAAAAGAAATGGACAAATCAGGAGATGTTGGTAGGGAACTTGGCAAAGTACGACGCCCTGATTGGAATGCCATTCCTGAAAAGACATAACGCTCTTATCAGGTGTGGCGATACAGCAGTGGAATTTCCTGATGACAAACTACATGTGCTATGCAAACCAACAAGCGGGCAATTCAGAGCCGCTGTGTCAGACACCACCACAAAAACATTGTTGGAAGAATACAAGGATGTATTCCCGGACAAGGTCCCTGAAACACTACCCCCAGTGCGTAAGATTAGCCACCACATTCGGCTAAAAGATCCAACTGACCTACGAAACCAACCAACTTACTCGATCCCAGAAGCCTACAAGGAAAAACTCATGATCTGGATAAACGAGAAATTACGAAGTGGAGTAATTGTACAACAAGAGGTACCTAGAGCGGCGCCTATGTTTGTACAAGCAAAGTCAGATGGAAGGATCCGCCCCCTGGTGGACCTGAAAGTGAGAAATAATAACATGATCATGGATAGTCCATCGATTCCAAATCAACAGCAGATCCTTAACCGAATAGGACAAGCGAAATTCAGGAGTAAGGTCGACCTAAGCGATACATACTTCCAAACACGGGTGGACAAGGACAGTGTTAAGTTCAACTCATTCAAAACCCTGTTCCGAGGATTTGTGAGCAAAATAATACTCTAAGGAGACATGAATGCACCAGCAACATTTATGCGAATAATAGAGGATCTCCTAAGCGAATATTTACATCATTTTGTATGGGTATACATTGATGATATTCTCATATTTTCAGATACACTAGAGGAACACAAGGAACACATATGCCAAGTATGTGATCAGCTCCGAAAAGCAAAATTCTTTTCGCGCAGAAGGAAGGCAGTACTTTTTCTGGATAAGCTAGAAGTATTAGGACACATAGTGGACAATGAGGGAATTCATGCCTCCCCCCAGAAAATATCTTCCATTGCAGGATGGGAGACACCAAAAGACAAGAAGCAGCTACAACGATTCCTTGGAATAGTGAATTATGTGGCCCAGTTTCTCCCACACCATGCTACGTTAACGGCACTGCTAACTAACTTAACGGGAAATGCCGAATTCGAATGGACAACGACCCACCAAACCGCATTCGATATGGTCTGAAAGTGAATCATCGATCACCAAGTCATGCGACCAATAGACATACAAAACAAGGAACCAATTTGGTTGGTTACAGATGCCTCAAATTGTGGAGTTGGAGCATGGGTTGGACAGGGACCCACTTATGAGACCGCATGACCAGCCGTGTTACACAGCAGAAAGTTCACCAACACCCAGATGCACTACGGGACCACCGATAAAGAGGCCTTAGCGATAGTGGAACCACTTAATTGGTTCCACAATGTACTAAGGGGAAATTCCTTTACAATAGTTACAGACCACCAACCCTTCACACACCTACGAAGGGCAAAAAACCCAAGCAGAAAGCAAGTGAGATGGCTAAGTGCCTTGGGAAATACGAGACGAAAATAGTCTATGCACCAGGAAGCACGAACTATTTAGCTGATGCCCTTTCCCGGATATATGAGGGAGAATCAGACTTGAATCCACTCTATGTCCATGATTGTACAAAGGAATCGGATGACATCTCAGATAACACGGTATACGAGTAAGAATCAAACACAACGGAGCCCACGCATGAGTTCTCCCCTACTTCCCCTTCTTTCTCCTATACTGAGTACCCCAACGAGGCCCCTGTACCCCCTGAAAGCCCCTGCTCAATCACTGGCGGAAACGATTGGGGTGACCAGGGTACCCTGCGAAGTACGCCACCAGAAGAACTCCAATATAGCGCCTTACACTACTCACACTGTTACGTGGATCATTGCCCATATCATCAAACTGAGATCAAATACACGAACAACTATCCTAGACAATGGGGAAAATCGACCCCTTACCTGCTAAGTAAAGGACCGAGCCCCCCAAGTACAGAAATCGACCCGAGCCCTCTGGAGTCCCCCGAAATCAAGGACTGGGAATGGCAACAAACGACTGGTGGAAGACCAATTAGTGTGGGAGAAGGGCCGTCCACCCTTGCCCAGCCAACGCCCAGGTCTGAGGCAATTCCAGCACTGCTAAACCCGGAAGCCCCGGCATTCCAAATGCCGGAGCCAGAACCAATAGAGAACCTTATGACTGAGACTATAGCGGTATTCCGAATACCAGGACCTGATAGCCCACTGCTGATTAGATGAGCGGAACGGCTATAAAGCCTTACCAATGAGACAATAGTCTCAATAATGCCTGCGAGGATGACAGAATACCGGCGCGCGCTATACGATGTCTTGGAAGACAATGAGGAGGAAGACCTAGCTGAGACAACCAGAGGAAGCGAGATAGAAGCTGAACGCAACACCTTACAAACAGTCAACGAAATGATCCGAACGTTCTGAGCACACATGGTAGCAGCATACCGGAAAGAACCAATTTGGAAGAAGGTAAATAACAATATGGACTCCACAGGAGATTTGTCCTCTTACAAGGATGTAAACGGAAGGCTATATGCAAAAATCAGATACGGGGAAGACTGCCTGTATATCTCGAAAGGCCCCGCATATGGAAATACGACGTGAAGAGAATATGTCATTAGCGAAATTCACAACAAAGGCTACCACAGTGTTGAACGAAACTTAGGGTACGCAACGGAGTACCTATTTTGGCCTGAAATGCGGAAGGACTTTAGAGCGTATGTAACACAATGCCACACATGCCAGGTAAATAAGGAGCCTACAATATTGCCAGAAGGAACGGCTCAGACAATTTCCCACCATCGGAAATCTTTGAATCAATAGCCATGGACTTGGCGGAACCCTTCCACAATCCATAGGGATACGACACGATCCTAGTTGTAATGGATTGGTTTTCAGGATTCACGTGGCTTATACCTACAATGAAGCAAGTAACAGCAATAACAACCTGGGAACTTTTACGCAACCAAATATTTACACCCCATGGCTACCCAACATCTCTAGTAAGCGGTGTGGACCCACGATTTGAGTCACATGTGTGGAGACAACAGTGTCAATCGTTAGGCATTGAGCATATCAAGGTGGCACCAGGCCATCATGAAATGAATGGACAGGTCGAAAGAAAAATTCGAGAATTGAAGACAGCTCTCCAAAACCTGGTCGACACCAGACAAAACAACTGGTTTGATACCATACCAGAGACAGCAGTATACCTGAATGCAGGATGGTCAGAAATTCTCGGCATGTCACTATATAAAGCAATTTTTGGAAAGAATTGCCCGCTACTTCCCCAAGCGAACTTCAATAACACTGCAGTACCAGCTGCCGACGAATTATTAAACAGGTAGCAAGCAATCCGCAACGCGGCATTCAATGCGATTAAAATGGCGCGGTTTAGAAGCACGATAACGGCAGCAAAATGACGCAAACACCATACACCGATAGGAAAGGGTAATCTGTTACTGGTATACAGAAGTTTATTCGCAACAGAATTGGGACGTAGCAAGAAATTGCAGCCACGCTGGCGTGGACCATTCAAGATAATCCAATACGATGAGCATACACAAAATTACACGCTAGAAATGGATGGCAGAATGTACAGAAACTGAGAAGGGACATTTCATGCATCCACCATGAAAAGATACCACCCTAACGATGATGTCTCCTTCCCTGCCAGGAGCCACGCAACACCACCCCTGATCATGGTTAACGAGAAACCAGAATGGGAAGTGGAAACCATACGAGACCACAGAAGACGATATGATGGCGACCAATACCTAGTGCAATGGGTGGGGTACCCGGAAACAGAGAATAGCGGGGAACCCCTGGAAGGATTGGAAAATGCGATGGAATTGATGAATCAATGGTGGGAAGACAACAAACCGGGAGATGAGCTACCCGCTACGATAAACCATGTGACGGCGGCGTGGAGCCCAACCCTACCAGAAATCCAACACCTGTGCCCAGACACTGACCAAGGGATACAGGACGGATTTTGGTCAGCCCACTTCGAGAGCGATTTCGAAAGCAGCGAAGATGAAAATCGGGTAATGGAAGATGAAGCATCATACCTAGCCTGGCTGGCCGAGGCGAAGTACTGGCAATAGCGAAAGGAAAGAACACTCCATCCAACAGCCTTACGATGTCAAACTATGAGCAAGTGCCTTGGAGACTACGCCATCAGCTAATGGGACTGTTGGTGAACCGTGATATTATCCCTAGACGATACCTTACACACCGACTATTCAAACACATCTGCAACAAATGCTTAGAAATAATAACAGAATCGATGGGACAAATGTGGGGAGAATCAGTGTCAGACGTTATGCGCTTCAGTAGTGGGTGCTACCTGAGCAGAGAAAAATGTGATGGTTGCATGGAGAGGGAAGAAACCGAAATTAAGCAGCACCCCCCTTTCCCTGAAGACCTAAGTGAGGCCGACACCTAAGCGAGGCCAACACCTAAGCGAGGTCACCACCGAAACATAAATACCACCCACCATCCCTCTAACACGCTGAAGAAAACAGACCAAACTACCATATCTCCAAACCTTTACCCACTTACAAAAACTTATCCTTACGCGAAAGAAACAAAATGTCGACCTACGAAGAAGTCAGCATAAAGGGACGAGACCTCATTTTGGGGTACCTGTTGTACCAAGAGATAATTCCAGAAAGTACAAACTGGAAGATATTCTACCTTGATCACTGCGAGGATTGCGGACGAATCGATGTCGAGACGGAGAAATGGGAAGACCGGATAGTACGGAACTTTGTGGACCTGCCACACTACTGGGAGTCAGGTTGCTTCATACGCGGAGCACCAGGTGGGGATTGCTTCGAAAGATGGTTGGAAGGTGCGGAATGGATGTTGCAGGAAGACATGGGATTGTTGCAGGATAGTGATAACGATGAGGATGGGTCCTAAGCGGACTTTCCGGAGAATGGCAGATTTACCGGCTATTAGGATTTATTAAGTTGTTTTATTTGATGAAATTGTTATTTTATTTTGGGAGTGTAACCGGTACGGGTACTAGGTTGTTTTATGTTTGGTTTCACAGTATCGTTTGATACTTGTATTGTTTCGTCTATTATCAGTTGATACAAACATTGTTTTATGTTTGGTTCCACAGTATCGTTTGATACTTGTATTGTTTCGTGTGTTATCGGTTGATACACACATTGTTTTATGTTTGGTTTCATACTATTGTTTGATTCTTGTATTGTTTCGTGTGCGATCCGTTGATACACATATTGTTTTATCTTTGGTTTCACAGTATCGTTTGATATGTGAATTGTTTCATGTGCTATCGGTTGATACACACATTGTTTTGCAATAGCGCTCATACCGGAGATAAGCGATATGCTGTATTTAAAGACTGCTGATTTCCACGATAGAAACAGTAGACTTCGACAGACAGTATTCTTAAAATATACTTGGTTGAACGGTTACTTCTTTGATCTCCTATTACACCCCGTTCGAAGCCTCCTTTACCAAGCAGCGCTCACTTCGTGTTGACCACGAAGCTATCTGCTCCTATCGTACCGCTACATGACTAGGGCCTGGCCCGAACACGTTATACTGTCCCTCAGATACCTTATCAGGGTCGTTCCTCATGCTTTTTCTTTACTACCATCCTGATTCATTGCCTGGTAATATGCTTCTCCTTCTTTCTCCATACAGAAAACTCTAAAGTATACTACACTCTGTTCTTTCCTCTTGCCTACGGTAGGCATGACAAGGTATTGGGAAGTGGTCGTCACCACTTGGTCAAATACCTTGTGTTTTGAGTCTTTCTTTTCACCTGAGAATATGCGAGGAAGAGGAAGTTTGACCTTTAGTTCATTTCACACGGCCTGTCAGCCAGACGGTACAGTGGATTCTTCTTTGAACATGCTGTTTTCAGAGTCTTCGCCGCCAGACCTGCCATCTAATGAGTCATCCGATGGGTTTTTCGGTGATTCGTCCAGTGATTCCACTGGTACCGTTCGCCCTGATTTATCATTTCCCTACTTTCTTTCCTACGAGGTGCCAATAGGGGGGCTTTCTTCTTTCAGTTCTTGTGCCGGTACCTTTTCTTTGCTGCGGCTAGTGTGGAAAAGCACAGTAAGACCTGCCGCTGCCTTTGCTAACTCGTCCGTTGATTCACTAATGGTCCGCAGTGCCGTGTTCCATGGTATTTGTCTAACTTTCTCATCGATCGCAGAGTCGCTCCTTGGTGCTTGCTGTTTTCTGGGTTGCCTTTTCTTGGTTAGGCCTTCTCGTGGGACTTGGCGCCCACTTCGAATATCTAATGACTCACTGGTGTCCAGTTGGTAGAGCGAAACCGTCCTAGGTTCTGCGACTCCCGACTGCTGGTTTTGAACTGAATGTTTTATAGGTTGATCAGACCTCGTCCAGACAGGTTTTTAACCAGTTGCTGAGGTTAAAAAAATGTAACATGTCCAGATCGGGTCCTGGTCATATGGCAGTACGATAGGGGCAGAAGGCTTCTTGGTCAACAAGAAGCGAGTGCTGCTTACTAAAGGAGACCTTGAGTGGGTATAATATTGAATCCAAGAAATAACTATTCAATCAAGTATATTTAAAATACTATTAGTCGAACTCCACTGTTTCCATCATGGAAATCAGCACTCTTTAAATACAACTTATCACTTATATTCTGCATGGCCAATACTCCAAAACATTGTATATCTCAACTGATAGTACACCAAACAATACAAGTATCAAACGATACTGTGGAACCAAACATAAAACATAACCTAGTACCGGTACCAGTTATAGTATTGGCACTGAGTCACCACCTTCCCTGCTAGCACAGTAAAAAAATACAATCTAAATAATAATACAACCTTTCCTGCAAGAAGCCAGACAAAACCACCCTAGATTATGGTAAATGAAACACTAGAATAAGAACTAGAAATGATACATGACTATTGAAAATGATATGACTATGACCAATTCTTGGTAAGATGGTCAGGATACTGCAAAACAGAAAACAGCTAGCAGCTATTAGAGGGATTCAAAGATGCAACAGAATTTGTAAACCAATGGTCAGCTGACAACAAACCAGATAATGAATTCCCCCTTGCAATAAACTATGTAATAGTAGTATGAAGGCCCATACTACCTGAGATCCAAAGACTCCCACCTAACAAGACCGAAGAAATACAAGATAGGTTCTGGTCTGTATATCCCAAGAGTGATTTAGAAAGAAGCGAAGATGAAAAGTAAGTCATAGAGAACAAAGCCACTTACTGGCTACAGTAAGCCAATGCTAAGTACTGGGCTTAACCGAAGAAAGACCTACCATCCAACAGCCTTATAATATCAAACTATAAGTAGGTATCTTAGAGACAGCACTATCGGCTAATATAACTATTGTTGAACTGTGATATTATCTCTAGACAATTCCTTTGACACTGATTGGTTATACCCACCTGTGATAAATGCCCCTAGATAACCACTGAATCAAGTGAACGAATATGGTATGAAACTATACCAGACGTATTTCAGTTTGGTAGTGGTTATTACCCAAGTAGAGAAAGATGCAATATATGTAAATGGACTGCAGAAAATGAATATAAATACCACTTCCCACCTCCTGAACCTCTTCATAAGAACAATGAAGATACCTCCCACCAACCTACCACATCACATGAGAATAACCTCCCTCCATCTGAACTACCTTAACAATATCAAACTATATGGAAGCCAATATAACGCTATACCAATAGATTTTACAATCCCTAGTGCACCGTGAAACTATTCTGCTAAGTGCTGTTCAGAAAATGTCTTACATCAACTACTGGAAGGAATGCAGCCAAGTTGATATCAAGACCGGAGATTGGCAGGATTGATGGGTATAGAATGAGATCACCCTACCACACTCCTGGAAGTCTGGTTGTTTTATACACAAGACACTGTATACTGAGTGTTTGGAGAAATGGCTGTATAGTGTAGAATAGAGGTTGCAGAATGATATCAGGTTGTTGCAGAATAGTTATGACAATAAGGGTGGGTCCTATGGGGATTTTCAACAAAATAGTGGGTTAACCGACTATTAGGATTTCTTTATATTATTTTGTCTAGTGAAATTGCTATTTTGTTTTAGGACTGTAACTGGTATAGGTACTAGATTATGTTTTATATTTCATGTGTGTCAGTTGATATACACAAGGTTGTATGTTTGATTTCACAGTATCATTTCATACTTATTACATTTCATGTACATCCGTTGATACAAATTATGTTTTATGTTTGGTTTTACAATATCATTTGATACTAGTTATATTTTGTGTGCATTAGTTGATACACACAATATTTTATATTTTGTTTCACAGTATTGTTTGATACTTGTTATGTTTCATGTATAATACATCAGTTAATACACACAATCGTTTATGTTTAGTTTCGCAGTATTGATTGATACTTATTATGTTTAATGTACTATTTCTTGATACACATAGTGTTTTAACATGTCACTCATACTTGCTAGAAGCAATAAGTTGTATTTAAAGACTGCTTATTTCTACAATAGAAATACCTGATTTCGACTGATAGTATTTCTAATACAGATAGTTGAATGGTTACTTCTTTGATTCTCTACTACACTATCTCAAAGCTACCTTTAGTAAGTAGTACTTACTTCTTGTTGATCAAGAAGCAATCTGCTCCTATCATAATGCCATGTAAATAGGACCCCAGTCTGAACACATTACAACAGGAGCTAATATCATAAGTACTGATAGTGGTGAAAGATTGGTTATATCAGGTTTTTGCATAGGACAGAAATGGGGTGGAGGGCAGTTTTGGTTAGGCTTACTGGCAAGGCAGATTGGTCAGGCTTAGCAGTAAGGCAGATTAGTTAGGCTTTTACACTATGACATATATTAGAGGTTATAGAGTCTCATATGAACTCATAGTTGTGAGTCATTGGTATGTTGAGATTGGTTGTTACACTTGAGCAACTCACGGTTGCAAATCATATAGTATTATGACTTTTGCATATAACCCAAATAGTGAGTCCTAGGTCTCACACATATGATACAGTTAGTGCATATGACTATGGCAGAAGACTCAAGAGTACGAATTACAGCATTAGAGTTGGCATAAATAGTAAGTATAAAAGAGGTCACTAGGACCCAAGAGGATGAGCCCTTTATACTATCATCTTTGTATCTTCTTACCTATAACTTTACTACCTTACTTTGCACCTATGTGTCTACTTTACATACCTACTCTCATGAACAAGTTATTGGATAAGGGCCTTGTGTGCTTGGCTATCCAACCCGAAAGAAGAAGTTAACTCTCGAACATTTGAGGCTAAGGGATTGTCACATATGTGTGAGAGTGCTGACTGCTAGGAAACTTTACACCAGTACAAAAGACAGACTTAGACTCAATTCTTACCAATATACAACTAGGATTCACCAGCTATACCTTATCCATTTTATAGAAGATCTGGGTAGGTTTTCTGACAACTTCTATCTAGCTGCAGACAATGCTTTCTGACATGGTGGTGGGGAAAATCAAAAATTGCAAGTAGACTGTAGTTACAAAAAACTTCTCTAACCATCTATTTCACCATATCTCAATCCAATTGAGAATATCTAGGCTCTACTGAAGACAGCCTTTACAAAGTGATTCTCCAAGCTTCAGACAAGGTCTCATAGTACCGCTAAATTGTTTGATGTAGTAGAGAAGTAGTGGGATTGAATTGCTTAAAAGATATTAGATGCTTGAATAAAGAGGATAACTGAGAGATTTCAGGTGTTTTGGATGCAGATAGAGGTCACACAAAATGGTAGCAGGATTTCTTTAAAGCTTATCCTATCTACTTTCATTTATTTCTTAATTGAATTTATGTTGTGTTTTTTTTTGTACTTGGGTTGGTTGATTGTGGTGATTGTAGTTGTTATCAAGGGATATACTTATTTTCTGGACACAACTGTACAAGGGGGTAGAAGGAAGTGGTACGACACGATTACAACCACTTCTCACATAATTGCATCTCCACTACCGACCCCCTTACCATGATACTAATTGAGCCACTTACAGTGCCTCCAAACTACTCCCAGAAGATACTATGCAGACAAAAGAAACCTACCATAATGAGCATGAGTAGTTTAATAAAAGTTATATATATATTATAGAGTTAAGTTAGTAATGAAATAAAACTATTTATTAGTCAATCTACAAAATCTTAAGCAATGGCGATCATTGATGATGATGAAGCAATGGTTTAAGTAAGAAACCATACAAGATAACTGGATATGTATTATTGCTCTCTAAGAGATAGCAGAATGGCCTTTCAGAAAGATTGCTTCTGAATTAGAGTAAAAGATAGGCCTCAAAGTTGAACACAGTACCAATCCTCACATCGACCAATGCTACTAAGAAACAGGTAGTCCTTCCAGCTACCACTGGAGAGAATAACCTTCAATCTTTCAAGAGTCAGATCTGCTTGATCTGAACTCTTTTATTAAAGAAAATAAAAGAAATAAAAGACTATCTTGGAAGGATATTAAAGAAAAAAAGAGATTAAAGGCATCAGCTAAGCCAATTAGAAAGGTAGCTAAGAGTATTAATTTAAATAAAAAGAAACCTCACAAGAAGTAAGAATTCTATTAAAGATTTAAGTTTTTACAGTACTAAAAAACATTTTAGATAGAGATGGTATTCTAAAAATATATCAATTAGATTTGGTTAATGTATGAGAAAAAGAACTTGGAAACTAAGAGAGTGGTCAAGAATTATATGGACAGATGAAACTTGCTTCTCTCTAGCTGGATTTGGGCAGAGAGGATGAGTGATAAGAGAGCCTTCTAAGTAGCATAATCAGCATTGCCTGGATAAGATCTGGGAGTCAGGAAGAGATACAGTTATAGTATAGGAAGCCTTTTGTTAGGATTTGAGGTCAAAGTTAGTGGTAGTACCAGGAAAGATTAAAGTAGATTCTTATGAGTATAATAAGTGTATACTGGATCTAGTTCTAATCTATTTCTGGTATGAGTATTGTAAGAGCTTTGGTTGAACTAAAGTTGTTGAAGATAGGGTGCCAGAGTATAAAGAGTAGGTTTTATCTTCTTTCTTATATTGTAAAATTATTTTATTTTCTGTCTTTTTATTATAAAAGTACTTATTTAAGAATATAAGCTAACTATTAATTTAATTACAGATTTTCTACAAAGTGTAGAAAGAAAAATAAGGTGGATATATTACCCTGGCCACTATAGTCACCAGACCTGAACCTAATTGAAAATATCTGGGGAGATATGAAGGCTTACTCAGGGAAAAGGTATGGAAGAGTTGCAATCAGAGAAGAGCTAATCAGAGCTGTAGAGGAAGCATGGAAAGCTATTCCTGATGGAAGATTTATGGATCTTTGCAGAAGTATACCAAAGTGGGTCAGAGAGGTTATTAAAAGAAAAGAGCACCAAACTCATTATTGATTTCTGATTTCCTTTTTATTTTACTTTGAGGGAATTCTAATGATTATTTTATTTTATCTCCTTTACTTATTTTATTTATTAAATATTGTTGTGAAAAGAGGTAGTACTATATGTTATTGGGTTGTTGACACACAGGAATTTGTGTTGTACGAGCGTCGCATTACTTTTTTCCACCCCCTGTACTCGAGTACTCGTGCCCGTACCGGCACCGGCAGCACGTGTAGGGGCGGGAGGCATGAGAAGCATTAGAGCGACTTTCTCCTCGAGCTTTCGTACGGGGCAACCATCTACTCGAGTACCGGTTGCCCCCGGCATCACACACCAGGGACTTTGCGAAAAGACCGGATGTGGGTTAGATGCGGTTTCGGCGTTTCGAGCCAACCAGATTGCTAGGATCGGACTCTGGACGCAAAATCGCAAAGTCTCTCTCCACCGATGCGGGATCCCTTGACCCTTGACCCTCGCTCCCTCTAGAGTTCACCGGCGGGCACTTTTGTCACGGCGTACAAGTACCAGTACTCGAGTACGATTCGTTAGCCCAATTTCCAGACTAATCCTTTTGCGGAAAGGTGGGAAACCTCATCTCACCCACCTCGCCCCCCCACATTCTTCCTTTCTTCAGCCGCAGGAGCGCAAGAAAAGGGAAAAAAAAAATGCCAGAAAAGATTCGGGCCCCCCATTGGACATCGATTGGCGAGCGACCCCCCTTTGTATTATCCAACAAGCCCTGTCCTCGAGGACTCAGTACCCGAGGTGGAACGATGGTTTTCAAAAAACAAAAAGATGGAGGAAGGTGTGGGAGGGGGGCGGCAGTGATGAGCGTCGTCGTTAGGCGGCTGTAATCTTTTGTTGCTGATTCATTCATCCTCACCCGGCATTGGCGGAGATACCAGGACAGGCTGCTGCCACTGTTCCGAAAAGAACTGAGCGAATTTCACGTATTTCCTCATACATTTTTGTGATTCGCTCGGCCTTTGGGAAATAAAACACATTATGCAGAAGACTTTTGGTGCGGGCAGGGTGGATGTGTGAGAGTCTGTTCGGCTTGCCTGGATCCCGCCCACTCACTATTTTTGAAGGGATCGCCTTACCATTTTTAGGTAATGCATGGAGGGGGGGGGAAAGGAAGAGGGAGGAATAGCAGCCTGGCGTGGTGCCTTGGGAGCATTGGAAGATTGACTAAAGTACGGCAGGCGCAGCAGAAGTAATTCTACTCGAGTAGGAAATGCGAACACCGAGATTTATCGTGAACGAATTTCCCCCTTCCTCCAAGTTCCAATTGGGTGAAGGGGTTCCAAAGGAATGGGGAAAAAGTGGAAAAACAAAATAAAAAATGACAGCCTACCGTACTATTGATTACTCGAGTACTGTACAGTACTGTACACGTATCGTATCATACCAAATTTCACCCGTCCAATCCTGTGGTGCGCTATGGTGCGTCCTTGTCACTGTGCCCGCTCGTTTTGCCAACACGACGAATGCCGAACTCGGGGACGGTACCGTACCGGTACACTGGAGGAGCTGCACTGGTTCTCGTATCACAGATTACCGGGGAGAGAGGGACTGAACACTTCCCCGTCCGCCCCACATGTACCGGTACTGTACGAGTATCTGGTTCTCTCATCGCCAGACAAGATCGCATGGTAAGGGAGTGAGTGAGAGATGAAAGGCCCGGTATGCACTGTCCCATGGCGGCACCACTGGAGTTCCGATCTGCTTCTAGGCTCCGTGGACCGTACGGTGTCCACTCTGAGGGCACGATAATATACGTACTTGTACCATACCTCTTCATACCCTGTTCCTCATTCTATTACGAGTACAGTACTGTACCGGTATGGCCACAGAAATCTATCCTTTTCTTGTTGGATACGAGCAGTTCATTTTTCAACATATGTGTGAAAGGGAGGAGGGTGTATGATACCGGTACCGGTACGGTACGGTACTAGAGGAGGATGTGCGCAAGAAAAAAAGGAAACACCGCGCTGGATATCTATAAAACATACCCCCCTACCCTACGATCAAGATAGTTATCATGGACGTTTAGTTCCTCTCCCCGACACGCATCCAAACTTCATTTTCCCACGTTTGTACCCCTGTAGAATCCTTCACCACGCCTTCCCCAGAGATCCACGGACCTCTGAGCACCTCGCTTAGCGACATTATCCCACAACAGCCAGTCACCATTCTTCCCTCGGAACCATCGCGTTTCCCTCCAAGCGACCAGCCATGGCCTTCCACGACCCCTCACCAGAGGCTTTCGCCGCAAGTACTAGCATCCGATTCGCTTCCACCGCTGCCCCCGACTCCCAGGTCACCAGCCGTTGCTCATTTCGACAGAACCAGCACTCACGACAACCAGATCAGTTTCGACGATCCCGTGCTCTTTCCCTCTCAGCGAGTGCAACCCTCCCCGCGCCCTCCCCCTAATCAGCTGCAACAACCGCAACAACGATCACGCCCTGCTCAACCCCCGCAACCGCGAAGAGTAAGCGAGATTGTTCACGGTCTCGGATACACTACAACGACATCTGCGTTCAACCATCGGCAAGCCTCAACCTCGTCCCAGTTTTCTCCAACCCAGTCCCAGGATAACTCTATTCGTACGCCCGAATCAAGGCAAAACTCTCAGCAGCAGCAGCAACAGCAGCCTATTCTTGACCCCACCACCGCTGCCCACTACTTTCAGGCCCTGCGCCAATCACGGGAATCCTCGGCGCGAGCATACAAAATGCAGCAGGGTATTTCATCCCCTCCTTCCCCACCTTTTCCCCTCCCCTCCTCACTCTCCATGAATCCGGGTATGGCCTGCCATCGCCCGCATAGTGGGACCTTTAGAAAATCGCTTAATTGTTATTTCATAGAGCAAAATATGAAAACGCTTGATCCCGATGCCGCCCTTGAGGAGTGGTTTTCGACCGATTATCCAGGGCTCTCATCCGACTTCCCGCCGCTTACCGGAGTCCATGATACCTCTTCTCCATCGGTCGGTCCAACTATTTCTCCTCAGGAGCTTCTCATGAATCCTCCGACTTCCACCGCTACCACGAACCTCGCGTCTCCTCTGTCTCTCTTTGATTCCCCCTCTGAGAGCTACGAAACGTCTCCACTCTTTAACGGTGACGACGTTGCGGCGGACGGCCAATGGTTCTCGTTATTTCCTGAGACGAATCCTGATCCCGAGGACGCTGTCGTTTCTCCTCCCATGCCCAACATCCCCCAGTCAGACGCCATTGTCGGGGATCTCCCTGGGCGTCTCGAGGAAGAGCATGTTGAGGGCCTTGACTCCCCTAGCACCTCCCCTCGCTATCGTAGCCAAAGCGTGCAGCGACGATCGGCAACGTCTGGTGTTCGTAAGCGAGCGCCTCTACCGCCCATTGTTGTCGAAGACCCGACTGATACGGTTGCCATGAAGCGAGCGCGAAATACCCTCGCGGCTCGAAAGTCGCGAGCTAAGAAGTTGGAGCGAATGGAGGAGATGGAAGCGCAGATTGAGGAACTTAAGGCTGAGGTTGAACTGTGGAAAGATCGGGCTCTTGGCCATCATCGCAGGGTTTGATATTTGACTTTTCTTGGAGGAAGCACTATCTAGTTCTCGATTTCTTGTATTTTTTTTGCTGCTTTGTACTCTTTTTTTTTTGGTTACGGTGGATAATTGGGGAAGCGTGTACTGTTGGATAATTCTTCCACTTTGCTTCTCCTCGATGTCCCATTCTGTGCTTTTCACGACACGTTACGATTCTTCATTTTTTCTCCATACTTTTATGGCAATATCCCGCGTTCCCAATTTATCCTTCTATCTCATCCTTTTTGCAAACACGAAACTATTACAAGCAAGAAACCATTGTGCGAGGATCTTGATGACACGGTACTCTTGGTGAGAAATAGCACAAAAGGAAAAGAAAAAAACAGAAGAAGAATTCAGTTGAAGTAATTAATATATATTAAGTGCCCAAGTGCACAAAGCGCGCCCTATCCGTGCAGGAAGTGCGCACTTTTCTCGGATAACAGCCCCATCTCTTCTGTGCGAAATGCAGTACTGTACTCCTACCCTCTGGTACAGGTATGACTCGAAGGTACAGCATCATAAGCTCTTTATGGATGCATGGGTACGTGCGCTAGGCAAGTGGGGGGTGGATGCGGAGGGGGGGGCGGAGTCGTCACCATGCAACGTGTGTATCATACTGTACAAATACTGCAGGTAGACCGGACAGGGCCGACTATTTCCTTCCCCCCTCCCTATCCTGCGGAGCAACGAGTGAGACTGAAGAATGAGGTGAAGTGTACTGTACGAGTACTTCGCCCCGGTCACGATGTATCACTCGCTCACGCTCTCACCTTATCTGCCGATACGAGGATTCCCTGGTCTGATGCGCTCAATTCCTCCTCCTCTACCTTCCACACCAGGTCCTTGTCAGGACTTGCTGTTTTTAATACCCTTTCGTCCCTTCTTTAGTTCCTTTGGCTCTTATCGCTCTTTTTATTGTCCCCAAGGTTTCTCCCCCGACCCTGTATCCCGGCCACTGTTGGGG
>PYWC01000028.1:1775416-1799653 GCA_003182015.1 Tuber magnatum | reverse complement strand
CCATGATGCGGAGAGGGGTTGTCCGGACAAGCAACATTGGTAAACACCCAGACTCCCGACGAAACAATCCGAACACCGAGCTCTCCACGGAACAGGTCTTTACCGAATCATCATCAAACCTGCCCACCGTACAGGGCTACCCATTACCAACGCATCACAACGGCGCCGCCCGGAACCGGCACGCCTGGTGCGAGCAGTGCGTGGATGGGGTTGCCGTGGGGTTCGTGTGTTTAACTCCATCAAACCTTCACAAATACCGGTGTGGTGCGCATCTGAGATGGTTCCTTTCGGGATACTTTTTCGCTTGGAAGTTGGGTATCCGCGAGTTTCCCTCCCCACCCCTTCTTTTTTTCCGTTTAGGCGCTTGGGATGGGGGGTGGTTAGAGGTGTTTAGTACTGTACTGTCGCTAGCGAGTAAGGTAATCATTTCATACCTGGAGCTGATGTGTATGCGCCTTCCATGATATGTAGTCTACCCGTTTCCAGAGTAAAATTTAAGAAGGGTACGTAACGTAAGTTGGCCGCAGCGTACTCTAGCATACGGTGGTCGTGCCACGACCAACCACTACTGATAACTAACTTAACCTTATTCGACCTGATGCACGATACATCCCCCCAGGACCGTCCCTTCCCTTCCTCCCCGTGACCATTCCCGCGGTTTATTTTTTTTCAGTACGGTACTGTATGTACCGCACCGTACGGCCCCGTTCCCGAGTTCTCATACGGTACCCATCCCCCGCACCTCAGGAACTATACCTTACTACACTACGCCTATTATCCAGCGAGAGAGAGAGAACCGCAAGAGCCTTTTAAAATAATGCCGATAACCGTTTCCGGATATGCCCCCCCCCCCAGGGATATTGTAAAATTTCATAATTTGGTTGACCGAGTAATGGTAAGGAGAGGGGTTGGCGAAGTGTTACGGGTACTGTACTGTACAGTACAGTGCTTGGAAGGGTATGGGAACTCGTCCTTGATAGGTGTTATATATATAGGTAGGTGTTTGACGTTGTAGTCTACGCGGTCACGTTTCCCTCTTTCTCCGTTGTTTGCGGCACCGGTACCGTGCTATGATATATATACATATACATATATATACTACGGCGAACCAGCTTTTGACTTACCGTTCACTCTCCCTTCTTCCCACGCCGCCTCCGCCTGAGGTTTCGGTGGAGGGCGGACGCTGGTTAAGCTCGAGGCGACCTTTCAATTCCCAAGCCCAGGCATGATATTTGCGTAGCGTGGCTTGGTGAATTGGGAGGCTGGGTGCCGTACTGCATCGGTCATTATGTTTCTGTTGCCCAAAATTCTCGCACGACTGTGTTATACAGTTGTCTTCCAACAAGTGTCATGGGTGCGGGTACCTGTACCTGGAGTAGGCAAGATTTTGGGTTTGGCTGATTTCAAGCGATGGTGTAGGCATACAGTACTATGCTCGAGTACTGTAGCATGCCTGAGGTACTGTGCCAGGCCAAACTACACCATCAATCCGACGAGTGAGAAGGACAAGAGTCACCGATTATCACAACATTCCCATCACGAACCGGCCGACCAACAATCATAAACGTCACCCCACCAAACTTTAAAATTACTACTCAGCAAAAAGGTAAAAATACACACACCTTCCTCACCACCACTTCACCCTCCACCGTTTCTCCCAATCTCCAATATAACCACCCAAGTATCACCACACTTTTTTCAAAAAAAAAACCCCTATTTACAAACCTATGTATCACGATATACTACTAGTAACGGTCAGCCATGCACACCAACCGTCCATTCCTCCATCCTCCAATTCACCTTACCCATCGTGGCAAGAGAAGGAGAGAAAAGAGGGGAGAAATTCGAACCAGACCCAACCAGACCCGTAAAAATGAAATAATGGAACACCGTATGAAAAAATCGAGTCAAGGTAAAGCAAGAGAAACCCAACATGAAGAAAGGAAGAAGAATTATTGTGCTCCCCGGTCCAAGAGAACGGGCGAGCGACAATATTAAATACTTTTTTGAAGGTTTAGGTTTGGAGCCGATGAGAAGAGATACGTAAGCTAAGAAAGTAACGAGGCGGTAAGGGCAAAGAGACAATGTGAGAGGAAGAAAAGCAATGAAAAGGGGAAAAAAAGAAAAAAACAGGGAACAAATTTTGGTTTACAAATCCTAGCCGTCATAGTCGTAGTTGTTATTTCAAAACTCGGGTTTGCTTCCCCCTCCAAAGGTATCATATCCATCCGATATTAACTGTTATAACGATATCCAGTTTTCCGTTTTTTTTATTGATTTCTTTTTTTTTTTTCCTGCACTTCATTATTCGTACATGTGCCTTTATTAGTTTATCGATGTCGTTCTTTCTTTCTGTTTTTTTTTTCCTTTTTTTTTTTTGATGCGCTGATCGAGGGTTCGTATGATGGATGAGAGGTATGTAGGTAGGCAGTTAACTGATTGTCGTCTCATTCAACAACACAGTCCGAAAGGTTGATGAGGAGTTGGGCAAGGCATCTCTTGGTCGCTGCGTCGTCACGAAGAACTGAAGAGAACGTTGCGTCACGCAACGGCTCTGGAAGGCACTGTCTGAGAGCTTCGCGAGCACGAGGGTTATCGCTCAAGCTATTTTTTTCAGTAAACCAATAATGGGGTTAGTAATTTGTGTGGAGAGCCAAGAAATCCCGTTTTCCCACTAGAATGGACAAAATAAAAAAGAACAGAGACATACCGAAGAAAGCACCTAACCACGTGCTTGAGTAGCCTAACCGTTTGCTGGTCCACGAGCTGGGTGACCATGTTGCTCAAGACAGTTCCGACGGCATAGAAGCGTTCATAAGTTTGGCAGATGTATGCTAGTCCCATGTCATCGAGGAGGATTTTCTGAACAATGAATATTGCGACCGTCTTGGAGAGCTCAGACCCAGTCTCCATGATGCGGAGACACAAGGGAATAATCTCAGTGGACAGAAGAAAGTTGATGACATCGGAGGAATCATTCTTGACCAGAGCCCCAATGACACCCAACGAAGTAAGACGCAAATATTCGAATGGCCTCGACTTTGACGTAGTGTTCAAGAACGGATACAGAAAAAGCGGGATATGAGCTATAAAATATTAGATTAGCAAATTATCTCACCCCCCTCCCAAGAACCTCGACGAGCTGTACGGACCGTTCAAAAATAGTCCCCTGGTATCATTATGCGATGCAACACACTGAAGCAGGGCCAGGGCATTGCAAACGCGATTGGAGGCAGCGGCGGTAAGGCTGGATGGCATGAGTAGCGGATACACGGAGATGATCTCCTGTAGCAGGGCCGTCATGACGCCTATCACACATACGCCGCAATCAGTAAATCCCGGCCCCCAGATATCCTAGCCCACATCCCAGATGTGGATATAAGGCCCAGATCATACCAACAGAGTGCCAAAGGATCAGCGCAAGATCATCCACTTGTTCCCTCTTCTTGCTCAACTCTAGCAAAGCGGTCTCTCTATTAGTACCCTGCATCAACTCAAGTATCCATCCGTAAACCTTGGGATCCTCCTCGGTCCCAGCTCTAACACCCATCAAGGCCAACTGCGGATTCGGAGCGGGAGAAGGCTGCGAAGGTGTCAGCATAGGTCTACCGGGCATGCCAAACTGTGGTTGCTGTTGCTGTTGCTGTTGGTGCTGTTGTTGTTGTTGTTGCTGCTGCTGCTGCTGCTGTTGGGCCTGCTGCTGTTGGGCCGCATGATGCCAATTGCTCTGATCATGTGGCTGAAAATGCTGATGGTTTTGAAAGATCTGCTGCTGCTGCGGTTGCAGCATCTTGGAGTTATAGTTGAACGCTGCCACAAGGAATGATTTTAAAGGGAGGAGCGCGATAGTTGCGAGTGTGTGGTTAGTAGGAGGGGTCACGGTGGTGGAGGTGGTGGTAGGTGTGCAAGGACGGAAGGTGGGGGTGAAAGGTGGAGATAAGTGGAAGGAAAGAAGGGTTTTGTTGAAGGGTATATTATCCCCGCTAGTATTGTACGATACTTGTGGAAGTGGCGGAGAACCAATGATGTCTTTGACCAAAGAGAGAAGGGGTAAGGCCAACAGCAGCAAATACCAGCGGGTGGAGGAACGAAGAAATAGGGAAAGGTATGGAAATTCTTGAGGAGGGTACGGATAACGTGCTAAAGTCGAGACTTGGGGCCCGGGGATCGTGCGAGTGAAGGAAAGGTACGTGACAAGGAAGTCCTAACAAAGCTATTGTGTTGAGGCTCTGCGCCAGCCCAAGATATGATAAGAGCTGCCCGCTGTCGCTGACAACGGTATGATACCTAAGCGGTCGCCAAGCCCCATCTTGGCAAGGGAAGCAGCGTTTCCTCTTCGACTTTCCCTGCTTCCTCCAATTCAACCACAGCGAGAAGCAGAGGGCAGAAAAAGGGGAGGGGGTTTCCACAAATACGACCGCTACCTCTCCGAGAATACTGGTAATATAATCCACCGGTATTGACCCCGTACCTATCCAACGCACAGTTCGTCAAACCCCCAACAAATACTCCCTTACGACACAATTTCCCGATCTGCCGTCAGTCGGCTCCAATTTTAGCCTAAACAACGTTATTGAGATATTCTCACCCACAACATCTCACTCGGGGATATTCAATCCCTGTTCCTACTGTATGCTATTCATCGGTCTCCGATGGTATGGAAACTCTACTATAGAAACATTTTCTGGGAAAAAATGGGAATCTCTAGTGCAAAGGATTGTGAACCCTCGGTTCACGATATGACACTGAAACACTTGTGTAGAATGATATGATACACACTCAACAATTACACCCGAAATCGAGAAAGAAAGGAATATAGAAAAAGAAATCCTCCCCCCTCTCTCCCTCCTTTCCAGATCTCGCCTAACCAACCCACTCCGCGGTCCATACCAGTATAATCCATAGCCTCCATATGCGCATACATCCAAAAACCCCCAAACTTCGAATGAATAAGTAAAAGTAAAAAGGGGTGGAATATAAACTCCTCCCCCACCCCCAATCCCTAAAACTCCCATCCTACAACTCCAAAACCTCAAACAAACCCACACAGTACCTAGGCCTCGGTTCCAACACACTCAACCCCTCTTCCGCCTCCTCCTCCGCTTTGCCTCATCATACCAATACCCAACCGATGATGATGCAACCCTCCCCGTCCTCCCCCCACTACCAGAATACAACAACTCGTAAAGGTTCAACCCACTAAGTCTCCTTTGCATCGTAGGCTTGTTTGCTCTCACACTTGTGCCAGAAGCGGCGGTAGACGTGGAGCTTGTGGAGGATGTTCGGCTGCGGTTGCCAAAGCGCGTGCGGACGGATTTGGGGGAGAGGGAGGTTAATGATGGGATGCGCATTTTGATTTTGGTTGGGCTATCGGGGCCGGTGTTTGATGATGTATTGATAGTCTGAATGAGCCAGTGGGTGAACAGATGGCGCTGCCTTCCCTTGATTGGGTTATTCGTGATAGTGGTGGGGGCAGGTCGACCGCGTAAAAGAGCGAAGGGATGAATGAAAAAAGGGTGATAAATGATTGGGGGGGAGGGAATACGATATCGCGAAAACAATGGCCGGCAAGTGTCTCCGGAGCAGGGAAGGGTGGGGGAGGGGGGAATGGCGACGGACGGGAAGAGCGAGTCAGAATAGAATTCATGAAGGGCACTCTCCTCTTATGAGAAGAAGAAAAAAGGGTAAGGTATCATAACCCAAGTCACGGAGCGAGCGCCGTTATCACAATACCGGTAATACAGTAAACTCAGGAGAAGGAAAAAATGCATGGGTATGAAACGGCTCGTTTGTCACGGATGTTGTATATTGGGTGCCACACATGGTCACACCGCACTCCCTGACCGCATACCGGTATCTCAACCCGTTCTATTATTTTGTCATTATTTATCAGGGATGGACTGACTCGCTTGGCATTGCGTGCCATGATCCTACAAGTATTACAGTAACTCCTAAAAGAACGCAGGTCCCTCATCCACTTCATGCCGCCTTGCTCCATTTGTCTTCTATGACGATTCCCCATTTTGCCGTAGTCCCTTTTCTCTTCTTCCCCCTTTCCCCTTTATCCCGGTACTCAAGTCTGTAGAAGGCATTGATCCCCCTAGCAACCTTTTTTCCTAATCATATACAAACCGCAAAAAACGCCAGTAATGCACTATGATACACTTATCATGCCAAACCATTCCATAACGTCCCTGCATTTTTAGCGAGGGCTTGCGCTGCCTCCCTCGTTCGAACGAGTGGGCGATTGGTCTCCGGACCTCCCCATGTATGAACGGATCTGATCTCCCCACTCCGAATTTCCTAGAACTTCCAGAACGTTTTGGGGCACGACATCACTGTTCGCTCTGCTTCTTGATGGCGATCCACCACCTGCCGAAACGCTCCCCGCTCGACCGATCCATCCGCTTGCAGTTGCAATAGGGCTTAACCGAGGGCTCCCTACCGGACTTCCGCTAGGGCTCATGTTTGGGCTCTCGTTCGGTGTGAGAGAAGGGGAGCCGTCTGGAGACCTTCCTCTTCCAGGCCTCTGTCGCAGGACAGACGGAGACTCCTCCCCAGAGAGAGAGGATGCGAAGGGATCAGAATCCACAAACTGCGGCGTGCTCGAGATCCCAAATGTCTCGGGAGGTTGGCTATTGCCCATATGGTAGTTCAAGTCCAATGGGGGTAGCGCCCGCCTTTTGGGGGTCACTGGTCCCTCGCCAAGGGCTGCTGATGCGGAGCTGCTGTTTGATGGCACCTCTCCGTCGTCTACCACTATCTGCGGCACGTTTGGACCGATGTTTGACCCACTAGAACCCGCGTCGTCGATAAATATCTGAGGAACCTGCGGGGCACCGGATTGGGCCCTGCGCCGATCCTTGAACCTCTTATTCCAGTATCTATATAGCGGTCAGCGGTGGCTCGCGGAGGCACATATTCAACATTCGGCGATACTTACAGAGTTAAGAAGAAATTTGTGACAATATTTCTCTGCACTTGCTCTTCCACTCTTTGCAATCGATAACGCCGACGGAGATATTCCTCCAATCTGGAACACGTTAGAAACCCGAATGGCCATCACACGTAAAGATAGGTAATACCTCAAGCTCTTATTATCGTTAATAATTTTATAATGCGCGAGTATAAGTAAGACAGATGTGAAGGACACCCCATATTCTTTATCGGCCGACACTAGGCACTCTTCGTAGAATAGAGTGTAGATGTGGCGTTGTCTCCGGATCTTGTGAATGGGGATCATTGCAACGCGTCTATTCAACGTGTCCAAGTCCACACCCTCTACGATCCCGCGAGTATTGCCATTGCTATGACTTTGGGGATCCACTCTACAATCATCCAAGATATCAGGCACTGTGAACGGCTCTTCGTAAACTCTCATAGCAAAGATGCCGGTGAGGGTCTTGGTGGCTTGTTAGTGCGTGGTACTACCGGTGTCGGGACCCGGAATTTCCTTGATCCACTTACCCCTAGCAACCTCGGAAAGTTCTCCTTCGAGATATACCCGGTCCCGTCGGGATCGAACTTTTGCCATGCTTGTTTGAACTTTCTTATCTCTGGTCTAGAAACTGCCGAAGAACCTCCGGAGCGTTGATAGACATAACTGAAACTTTCGAAGATAAGTGAGATAAACTAGTGCAGGTTAATAATAGCCTTGCTGGTACAATTTCGGAAACCATCCATACCATGCTCACGAAGATATACATGCTCAGGATGTTCCATGATACGAATAGTGCACGTGCATATCCTTGACTACCGCAGTCGCTCTCGTAGAAATTTCCTCCTTGAACACAATTGGGATGGCTGACTTCGAAATCGCTCATGATCTGGTTCCATCCCTCGCTAAATCCCGGTTAGTCGCCTGTCTATCGTCTTGGAAGCGGATCGAGACCTACCCGCACGTCATCCTGAATAACAGGATTAATGCTTTAGGTACTGTTCTGAAATTCATGTTCCCGTTCCCGTTGGGCCCAATCCTTGTGAGACCGAACGTTTGGGTAAGCGCAATGGCATAGACCAAAAAAAGCACAAACCAAGTTGCCATCAAGTTACCGATGGCGGTCAAACTCGCCCTGCAGACGATCATTAGAATAATTTCACCAAGCATAAGGGATCGTCACTAACGCCGCGGTTTTGAAAAGGTGGTCCAGGTCGTCGTTTCGTGGAATCAACATCATCACAATCTATCAATCGGTTAGAGATAAAGTCGCGAAGGGGACCATTCAACTGCACTCACGGAGACAAGGAAAAGCTTCTGCAACTGAATAAAGGTCCTCTCCTGGTATCCAGCAAGGAGCAGTAGGGTCGTAATAAAAGTCCCGTTAACCGTGATGATTGCATAGATATCCCATCTGCTTTTTAGAAAATTGGACCACGTCAAGCCGATCACACGGACAACCAAGTTTCCAACAAAGATACCAGTGAACCCCAGGAAAATCCAATCTCTTGTTCGATCCAAAGCCGGGGGGGCTGGATAGTGCTCCAATAGTAGAAGTATTGCATGCAATACTAGCACAATTGTGTATGTTCTTTGCCACCAACCATGCTTATGGGTAGCCCTCTTGTAGCACCAACTCTTCCAGTCCAAATCAGGACTGTCCTTAGGGCGCCTCGAAGGCCTGATCTGGCGGAGGAGCTTTCTAAGCTCTAGCCAAGAACGCTGATCGGACGTCAAGTAAGCAACCCCAGTTTGTTCCGTGTAGTTTCTCATAAACACAGAGACAAACAATGTCTAACAATACTAATAAGTGATCTGACTTGCCCAGAGGGTTCTGATAATGCTTACCAAGACGAAGACAGCACCGAGTAAATTAAATGCAACAAAGAATATCGAGTTTGCCTGCGAAGAAAACGGCCGAGGCTGTTGGCCTAGAGATGCCGATTAGTGAGATCAAGATCATAGTATCAACAGAAATCTCATACCCTTTCCGACAATAGCTTGAACGTTGAACATGACACCGGTCCATCCCTCCTGAGACACAATCTGGAAGAGAATAAACAACGAGCTTCCAAAGTTGTCGAAATTGAAGTAGGGATTGTCCACAGCTCTCGGTGCCAAAACCTCCCAATCGTAAGGTGTGCTAGGATATTCATGGACGCAAGATGTTAAGTTAGCAATTTCCTCGGAGCCGTCATTGCAAGTATCCAATAATCCCGAAAATAGGTTTACTCCATAGATGGCAAACGGGATAATCAAACTGAGTGAGACAAATGCGGCCGAGAGAATTTTTCGTCCACCAAGGATAACAACAGAATGAAATGTGTTCTGGGCAGCGCCGCTGATGTTCAGTAATCGTAGGGCACGAAGTGCCTTGAAAGCCCCCACAACCCGAGAGATCTCGCCTTGGTTTCTAAAGGAGGTTACGACACTAATCCAGAGGGTGATCAACACAACACAATCTATCACACCCCAAGATCCCCGAAGATAAGCGTTTGGCGTCCATATTAACCCGTCGGCAATGATTTTAATGAGAGACTCAATTGTGAAAAGAGCAACGAATCCTGCATCGGCGAACGTGAACCAATTCCTCAAGGAGCTGCCATGCTTTTCAAAGCATTCTTTCTGATATAAAGGTGTTGTTACGCAGGCTATGATAACCATAGAAACGATGGCGCAGTAGACCAAGATTGAGAAGGCATAACTAAAGGGCGTGTAAGGCTGAAATCCATCGTAACGGATATTGGCACGACTTGGCCCTACCATCCTCTGGCAAAGGCGTCTTATCGGATTAGATGGCCTAAATATATGCAACGAAACATTATAGTTAGGATATTTCTTCAAATACTCCCGCTGCGCCTTTCTTCGCCGTTCCTGCTCCGTCACCACTTGTTGTGCCATGGCAGTCGGAGTCAGATCAGCAATAGATCGCGACGAACTGAGGGTATATTAGCGCATGCCACAAGGTGGGGTAAGATGGACTTTATACGTAAATGAGTAGAACGGGTTAGGCTCTTTTTCACCAAAAATCCCCAGCAATCTGTTTTTCATTCTCTCCCATGGCCTTTGCCTCACTTCTCCGGCGTGGCGAGCGCCCCCTGCAGCAGCATGCAGAGGCTGGGCTCTGGTGGGTGGTTGGCGAGGTTGTTGCGCCCCTTCGTCTAGAAACGATTCAACAACAGCTTGCTTTGTTAACATCTCAAATGCGGCCTGTCGGGAATGGGGCTCTTTGGTTTTCTGCTTTCCAAATCCAAATATACTCGATAGCGATATTCCCTGTGATGGGGCTGAATAATCCTTGTTTTGTAGGAAAGTCTTAACCTGATAAATCCGTTTCTCATCCTCCGTAACGTCAAAATTCTCTTGGACCACAGCAATAAACATGTTCAACACAATGACTTGAGAATATATTAGTAAATACCGGTCCGGGGAGGCTGATACGAACTCACAGTTCCCAAGGATGAACCATCCAATAAAGAATATCGCGGTCATCCATCCAACGTTATAGGGCCTCTGCACATCAGTAGCCATATAGAGGATCGTGGTCCAATCCTCACTGGAGAAGATCTGATACATGCCCAGGAAAGCGTTGAAAATGGTGTGAAACGAGGTTGCAGTAGTGTCACCCTGGTACTCTTTCGGAAGGTCTCCACGCACAATTTGGACAGCAAAGATGGCGCACAAAAATGTGAGGAGCAACACGAATATGATCAAATTCGTCAAACCGGATACATTACCAATGACTTTGGACTAGACGACAGTGGATTAGTAACTGCGGTCACAAATCGGACAATGCGTCACTTACCAAGAGGTTACGAGTAATAGGGATGGCCCAAACGACACGATACACTCGAAGGATTTGAAAGAGCGTGAGCCAGTCGTAGATTCTCCCAGATTTGTGAATAGGCGGGATCTGGATAATGCATGTAATCAGAGCCAAGGCAAGATCAACCAGATTCCGGATTTTCTTGTGGAAGTTGCGCCAATCTGCCGTAAACCTCAAGAAAATCTCAAGCGCTAGCACGAAGGTGACACCAAGTTCCACAGTGCCTTTCACCGCAATTAGTATCACCACTTTTGTGGCTAATAATCGACGTACCTATAACGGTCTCCCGTCCGCGACTCATATTTGAGCTACGGAAAGCTTGGGCAAAGATGCCGGCCGAGATAACCGCGATCCATGCATAAAACGTCCGATCGTATATCCTCTTCAAGGGATTAGGTTTCCGAACAGATCCCTCTTCATCTGCTTTGGATGAGGTGCTAGACAATCCCAATTAGTGGCAGCATAAAGAATGACTCGAGGGCTTCTTACTCTTCTTCAGCAGCAAAAGCACTCTTCCTTGACTCTTCACGAATAACTTGGAAGGATGATGTAATGACGGCGATTAACTGATGTATTCATTGTATTAGCAAGGCAATCAATGATGATATAAGACTCCTCACAACATACCAAATTTGCCAACCAAAACGCCAAGACAACAACACTAGTTTAAGGTTAGCGTGTGCGGATGGAAAACAAGTGAGAAATAATCATACCCGCAAGCAAAGACTAGATCACACAATCAGCACTGCGTCAAAGCTAACATACAGGCTATTGAGGGACTCACATAGAGCAGACGTCAAGTAGTCGCTATCAGCCATATAGTAGAGCAAGTTCGAAAAGGTATTCGCAGTCATGACGACGAAAACCAACTCCAAAGACTGAGCAATATTGTCAAAGCTAACCGTTCCCCCATAAGGATTGTTACTGGAAACGCAGAATGAATTCACTGGACATATATATCCTTTCGGGAATATCGCCCCGGGCGTGCCGTCTTCATAGACGTAAGGCTCTTCTAGCCCAGTGAGCCCATTCCGGTGCCCTCCACAAAACTGGAATTCTTGCGTAAAGTTTCTTTGAACTCCCTCGGGATCAACCCATACACAATTTCTCCTGAAAGAACTCTTGAAACTCTGAACACCAATAATAGCGAATATAAGCCAGAAGAACCCGATGAGCAATGCCACGTTGACAAGAAGAGGCGCGGCCTTCTTTAAACTCCTCAGAATCACGGAAGTGCCACTGGTGATCCCCAACAGCCGGAGAATGCGAAGGCAACTCATCATCCGAAAGACGTACAAATGCCGTTTCGCCTCTACGCCAGTTACACAGAGCCATAGCGAAATCCAATATGAAACGACGGCAACAAAATCCAAACGATTGAACGAGTGACGCAGAAACGCACGCCGTGCCATTCGAAGCCGGGCTTGGCACTGGCCATCTGATGCTGGAATAGCGCTATCAGCGAGTTGTAAGTTACTCGTGAGTGAGCGGAGAAGGGACGGAGGTTGCTGAAGCCGTGATGGCGATGGGGCTCTGACAGATGGTTTCCTCCTGGGCGATAGCAGCCTGTGAGTGTTTTCCATTATTCGGCGGCGAAGTTCGCCTCTCCCTCTCGGGTCATTTTCTGCCCGGGGATTCAGGAACACCCCCGAGACAATACATCGAGCGATAATTTCAACCCTTGATGATATTAGACAGCTTTCATGGAGGCAAATGAAGGGTCATTTCTTACGTATAGATACTAAAAAGCACAAGTAAAGCATAGTCGATGTTCGAAGTTCCCCAACCCTTGGTTCGAGGATCATTATATATACTGGGTGCGGCGTCAATGGTGAGAAGAACGGTTTGCATTAATATTAAAAGCAGGATTAACGGCTCGGTGGCACTGAGTTTATGTAAGTTACAGCTAGATGTTAACGTTACGGTCTAAGATAGGTGGCTTACGGGTGAACTAGTACGTCGCATAAGAAAAGTCGCAAACGATTGGTGGGAGAGAAAATGCGCAAGGCATTTCCCCTCAGTGGATTGGAATTAACACGCCATGGGCCCTCGCCCGAGCTGGGGTCCGGCCTTCTAAGAGGAGCGGTGGGCTTTTCCTCGGCATCAGAGGCGTCAAAGTCATCATGAGGGTGGATCTGGATGGCAGGTATATCAGGGCGGACTGGTCCATCGGCATGGGATTTTGAAGAACTCCTTCGACGCAGACCTTGAGCTTCCGGATCATTGCTAAGATTAACTACTCGCTGTGACATATTCTGGACAGCGACGGAAACCCGCTTCACCGGGGATGCTCCGGGTGATAAGGATCGGCTCTTCAACAACGAGCTAGACCTAGACGGAGCTCCGCCAGCAACAGACCCAGACCTTGAGCGTGTCCCTCCCTTCCCCCTGCTCACACCTGAGCTCATACCCTCTTCAGCGGAAAGTAGGTCATCGCCTAATGATGGTCCAGGCCCAAACCTCATTGATCGACCCGATTGCTGCCTCCTATGCCCAGGACTCAAATCAGACCCGCTCATGGGTTGCACATTGTTCGGGTCTGTCAGTCTAGCGGCATCATCGTCGTCAACGTCGTAATATCGACGAACCGGTGAAGGCTCATCGTTGTCCGATACTGCCCATGGCGATATCGTTCGCTCCAAGTTCCGAGGGGGTAGCCAGCTACCCCTCCTCCCACCAGTTCGCTCTCTAGAAGCATCCACAAATCCCTCCGCAAACTCAGCAACATTCGGCGCCTCCCCTTCCCCATTGTCGTATTGTGGAAGCTGTAAATCGGGAACCTCCGGCCTTGGCGGCAATCTCTCCTCAGGTACTCTATCATAGCTCCTCCCATGCCTTTGTAATGAAATCCTCCTCCCAATCTCGGCCCCCAAATTTGTTGTTCCCCGTAGCAAAGGTCGCGACCCCCCAATGCCGGAGCTCAAACCGGTGTCACCAGAATTCGATCGTTGGCCATCGGGAGGCCATGAGAGGTCTTGCAGGGGTATCGGTTCAGGAGAAGGGGGTTTGCTTCGGTTGCGGCTATTGGAAGCCATTAAGGACTGTGATGGCGGTTGCGGCCAAGCCTAGAAGACCCAGATATCAGGAAGCGGCAATTGGTGAGGAGGGTCGTAGTTAGCGGAGGGCGGGAGGGGTGTTGTGGGTAATGAATCGGTGAACGAGCGTCGCAGAGGTGCGAGAAGGAGGGTGAGAGGGAAGGAAAAGAAAAAATAACCATTGAAGATTAGGGAAACAGACGTCTGACTTAAGCTAGTGTGACCAGCTCTGGACCATACAGAGTGGGTAAAAGAGAGGCGGCTCAACACATATCACAGAAAGGACAGCTGAGGAGGAGGAGGAAAAAAAATAAAAATAATATAATCCCAGGGCCAAGGATAACTGGGGAACCGCTGGAGATTTCCAAGAGGAAGAAACTTTGGGGGGGAGAGCTCTACCCCTGCCCCTTGGCCCAACGTGGCTTTTCAGCATCGAGCAGCCGCCTCCAAGCCCACAATTTGCAACAACACTCTTATCATACCTTTTTTTATCTAGCGCTCCTTACGAGTACTGCGTAGAATGATAGGGTATCATACTGTACTGTGTGATACCGGTAAAATAACAATATGATACAAAATTCAATGGTAACAGAAGATAAACTCCTGTCACGAGACACGGTACCCGTAGACTGCAATACCTTGGAGACCCAAAGCGGAATAGAAACCTCACGCTCAACCACTGCGCCAGTACTGTACGAGTACTGTACAGTACAGTCGCACCCCGCTATCCCGGATCTCGCTGAACCAGATACCCCGCTGAGCCGGACAGCATTGCTGGCTGCAACAGTTTCTTGCAGAAATTCCCCCATTGAACCAGAAAAGGTGGTTTTTGGATCCGTATGAGATTTGGAGGGTTTTAACCCCCTGTCCTTACAGAATTCTATTCCACTGAACCAGATACTATAACCATTATGAGAATAGACTATACCAAAAGAGGAAAGAATGTGGGGTGGGGTCAGACCTATATGGTATCAGAATGAAAAACTGCAAAGACACTCAAGATAGAGAAAGTAAGAATGGTAAGAGTCTATAAAGTAAAACTGTTAGAACAATGTAACATATCGTACCTAGTTATGGGTCACCCCCTAGTAATGGGTCAGTTTTGGCATACCTTCAAAAATATCAAAACTTGCAACCACCAATTCAATATTTATTCTCCAGACTTAATATTTTGTATTATAAAAGCTTTCTATTAGTACATGATTTACATGAAAAATATTTCTGTAATAGAGGACACTGCACTGTTGAGACCCTAAAGCAATACTCTATGATTCAATTACTATCTACCTTATAATCAGGACTTAAAATTGCTTTATAGTTGATGTTTTAATATGAGTAGTACTGAGAATGGATAGTACTTGGACCCATATGGTCAGAAATTGCATTTTCCTGCTAGAAAATATGAGCTATTAGTTTGAAAATATGTTAAGAAAAGATGTTTTATACTTACTGGTTTTCTGAGCTCATTATAGTCTATATTATCCTCCTGTTCATCTGTGGTCTCTATATCAGATTCAGCTCTTGATGGACATCTTGCTTTTCCCTTGACTTTAACTGCTTGTAATTTGGCCTTCTATTGCTGCTATGATAGTCTCTTCTCTGTAGCCAATTCCTATTTATACATATAATCTCTTCTATATTTCTTATGAAGTTTGGCAAGAACTGAGGTATGAAGAATAAGACCACCATTAATCTGGCAGTAGTTAGTAGTACTGGACTTGACTTCTTGGAGTTTGGTAATTGTTATAGTATTGGGCACAGCCTAGGCATTTGCCTTACTATATAAGTCTAAAGCTTTATTAAAGAAAATGATTCTTATAATTAAATTCAACTCTGTTAGCCTCCTCTCTAATCTTATACAGCTCAGATATTACTCCTATACATATAGGTAAGACTCGGAGCTCAGAATTTGTCTTATTAACATGTTTTGATTCAGGCCAGATATAACTATTGGTAGTCCAAAATAGGTCAAAACCTATTGCTAATTTAATAGTACTATGCCACTACCACAGCAGGCCAATAGGATATTTGTACGAGTCAGGACTTAGCTCTAGTCTTGTGGTATATGGGATAAAAGTCATCCTTGTGCATTATCCAATTTGATCTATAGTCATGTGGAAAGTCTTTCAACTCTTCCTATAACTGGTTCTGATAGGGGAGAAGACTCCAAATAATCTTTGCTTATTTAATATCTTCACTATCTTGAATTAAATCTCAGGGTATCTTGTAATAAACCAATTAACTCAATGCTTTCCAATTCTCTCTATTCTCTCCTTGTCCTTGTCCTTGTTTAATTGATAGACTATATTGAAAATATATATTCAATAAAGGGGTATGCCCCTATCATTACAATCCTTGATTCTGTCAACTATAACACTTTCCTCAATCTTGGTAAGAAGTTGTTACTAGTTATGAGCATCTATAATACTTACAGTCTTTTGTTGAAGGCAGTTTTGCAGTATGGTATGGTATTTGAAAAACTAAAAAGAATAGTAACTTTATCTACAGAGAGTTCAGCATTGTCAATCCTGTACTGCAAAGCTGCCTGAATGATGCCCTCCCTATCAGGCTTCTTGGGAGCCATCAGATATTGGATTCAGAAATCTTATAGTTCAGAATAAAATTTTTTTAAAGATATAGTTGAAACTGAAAATATTAGAAGAAAAAGTATAAAAGTGAAAGAAATAGCTTGTCTCAAATACTACCTACCTTTGACTGATTTTTTACCTACATCAACTAGTGATCTATTTTCTAATATCTATGGATTAAACCTCTTGATTTTCTGAACCTCAGGTTTCAATAACAAGTATTTGCATCAGGGTGATAATCTATGATTTTAGAATATCACAAGTTTAGCTTTATATATTTTCTTATTATTTTTTATAGATACAATGGCTGGGTCCATAGCTTCTATTCAGTGAAATATTGAGTCAAAAGCAGAAATACATGGTTGGTGGTTACACTTTTTGATATTTTTACAAGTATGCTGAAACTGACCTATAACTAGGCAGTAACACATAACTAGGTACAATACATTAAGTGACATTGAAATCCCACAAACAATTTCTCTTACAATTATGCTAACAACTAACACAACCAAGAAGACTGGCTTAACAGCTTGGTAGAAATATGAACTTTATTGTCTTCATGCAAAGCATTTTGGTTTAAAGTTAGCGGACTTTGCACTTTTCTATAACTGTTTTCGATACCCAGATGGATACTGACTTGCAACCTCAGGTCTTTTGGAGTATCTAAGATGATAGAAAAAAAAGATTAAGAAGGAACCTCCTGCTAGTAAGGTTTTACTATAGAACCTGAATATGGGGTGTACATAAGTCTAATAGATTTAATGATATATAACAGGAACTATAGGAAATAAACAGAAGAAGAGAGCTAGTGCATATCTATTTCTGGAGCACTTTCTAGTATTATGGATTGATAGTGCCGAATATGCAAAGGTTCTGGTTACTGATGATATTATTCGAGCCCAAACAAGAATTATCAAAAAAGAGCTAGAAAGAATAGAGTTTGATGAATATTATAATAGTTTTGTGATATCAAACATATAATTAAACTGCTTCAAAAATCAACTTAACTTTGGTCATTTACATATACATAGTCAGTCTGACGAGGTTGACCAAACTGCTCTACTGGCACAGCAACAACACTTAGTGGAAGAACTTGTAAATTTTTCTTCCGAGAACTATTACAACTGTAATGAAACTAGACTTGTTTTCAACAAACAACCACAGCCCTTCGATGTACATCTAGAAAAGGGAAAGCAATTGAGAGGAAAGAAGGATAATAAGATTTGGATCACAACCTTTCATATTGTCAATGAAGCCAGAAATGATAAATGGAAGATTCGGGTAATCGGGGATGCACAAAAGCCATATATATTTTGGAAAAACTGAGTCAATCCAGTAATCCTACCTGTAATCTACCATTATTATAAAACAGCCAGACTTCTTACAGGTTTGAAGTAAGAATTTTTATATAAATCAAATGATGAAATATGGGTAGTATAGTATCATATCACTCTAGTTACTGATAATTGTTCTACACATCTACTACCGACTGCACTACCAACTGACAACAATGGACCAACTCCTCCAATCCTCACATATATTACTTTAATCTATTTTCCTCCAAATACAACTACTTTTCTACAGCTACTCGATGCCGGTATTATCGCCTCTTTCAAAGCTGCCAATCGCTACTATTATGCACAATTCATGGTTCAATATTTTAATTTTCATGGTGAGGCATCTTCTAAATTAGATATTTTGCAAGCAATCCATCTTATTGCAGATTCCTGGGAGTCAGTTGTAGCTTCCACAATTACTCACTTCTGGGCAAAAGCAGGAATAACAAAATCCTATCGACCAGCTAGTACTACAGGTATGAGAAGCCTGTATAGTTACTGCAGTCCTGTTGAAGAATTCATTAGTTTGGAACAGTGGGAATATTATGAGGCTAGGGGTACTTTACAGAGTAGTGACCACAAGAGCCAGCAAGATCTGAAGAGTTTTTTTGATAAATACTTTACAGATTTCTAGTAAGGACGATATGGAGGAACTGGATCCAGGTTTATAACCAGTTCTTCAAAATGCTATTACAATTATCGAGTAGGGTGTAGCAGCTGGTATGCTACTTCAGCCAAAGGGCGATCTCAGGGAGAGTGATTAAGAAAGCATTAATGCAAATCCTTGGACATCTCTATCAATTGATCACAAAACTGCTTTACAATATACCAATGAGCTAGGACATTATCTATAGGCTCTTTCAGTTACCCACTTACCTGTTTTCAACCATGATGCTGTTTTTGTTGAGGAATTCATAGGTTATTCTCATAAACTTCATTTGGGACTTCTCCAGTAAGTTTTCTTTCCTCTATGTTTCCAACGTAATGAATTTAATTTTTTCGTTTAGCTACCATGACAGACACAGAACCCAGCAGACGACAATCCACCGGTTTTTTAAACCATCTGCCTTTGAGCCTACCAGGTCTTTCTTGGCCGATCAAATAGGAGAACAGTATTCTACCCAGCACAACCTGGAGGAGAGTACTGGTATCCAGCATGTTGGAAGGAAGGATAAGGGAAAGTGAAAGGAAACCGAAAAGGATCACGCAGGTTTAGGATTGAACTAGAACATAGAGGCTGAATATCTTACAACTAGTAATGATACAGAGGAGGATGAGGATCATGCAACCTGTGTTGTAACTAGTTGGAGGACGAAAAGTATTAATGCTGCGTATGAGGACTTGTTAAGATAAAGCTTCTCATAAGAATTGAAATTCACTTTTGCTATTTTTCTTCAAATACTTCCTTCCCCCCTCCCTTCCCCCGCCCTCCCCCGCTGTCCCGGATACCCCATTGTCCCGGACAAATTCTGTGAAATCTGACCATCCGGGATAGCGGGGTGCGACTGCACTATTACTGTAGCGGTAGTGTACCGTACGGTACTCGAGCAATGCGGTACCGGTCGTATGATACGTTGCACTGGTCCCAGGAAAGCACCCCGGACTAGCACACTCCTTATCGCCTCAATCCATCAGACACGATAGGTTGGATCTGAGATCTCCATTCCCCCACTCCTTTGTATGATACCAAAAGACAGAGGGGCCTCAAATCACTCTTCAGTAGCCGTCTCTCTCCCTCTCTCTCCCCATGCATAGAACACTCCCCCCCCGCAATTGAATTCCAGACATCCCGACACGGTCAATTCCCCTTTGCCCGCACCCAGGGGAAGCTTGTGTTGGCGATTGGACACACTCAAACTCACCCGCTGCGTTTGTGCGCGAGCGAAAAGGCCACAACGTGGTAACGTATTCCACGGCATAGGGCGCGCCCGTCACATGATAGCGAGCCATGCACCCGAATACTAGCCACTGCCAGTATCGCAATTTTGAGCAAACTTCAGCCTCTTGCATTGTTCAAACCTGCATCATGGCTCGCTATTGCTGTGGGATATGTTAACCAATAACCCTAGGGCACTACGGTAGCCATTCTCCAAAGGCTCCGGAACGCGGGTTAGCGGTACACCTGTATCATATCTCCTTAAGTCCAGTTACGCCAGGTTCTAAAGCCGTCAATTGTATCATATCACGACTAAACCACTCGTTACATCCTGTTCTCGGAACCCCGAAAAAGGCTAGTTCCGGTAGACCACTTTACAAGTACTAGAGTGTGCGCAAAAGTCTGTCGAACTCTGGTCTGGTTGGTCCAAAACACCTGTGTGTAATAAATCAAAACATATTTATCCCATAAGGCAGGAAGCATTCTTATCCAGGCTCTCTATCCTATGGCATTATGTTCCATGAGGTAAGTCAACCCAAACCCAAAAACTATACCAATAACCTCCATAATCAATTTTGTTTTTTAAATCAAACAATACTTATACCAAGATTGTAGCTAGAGTGCTACAATCCCCAAAAGTTTGCTGGCTCAGTTTTCAGGTGCACGATAAAGAGGGCCCGTTAGCTCAACATAACTTAATATCATACACCTCAGGGAAAAGCCTCTTGTGACATATCATATTCTGCAAATTGTTCAATATGAGCCCTTGATTCTATCTTGCAACAGCTTCAAGTCTTTAATTTCAAGGAATTCTACCTTGACTTTAACCTCAATTTAGGAGATTATTTTGTCTCCTTTTATCTATGCTTAACTTTCCCCATTGGCCAGACAACTTATGCCATCATCTACAGTAGTTTGAAGAAATAGCTGTGTCTTTTCGATTACATGTGCTGCAATGTAGTCGGCTATGCTGTCCATGGTGGTGGAGAAAAACTTCTTGCTAGAGAAAGAAACCTTGCAGAGACAATACCATATATTGGTCCTGTCAAAGCAACTATACATTTCAGAGAGATGAAAGGTAGAGGTAGAAACTATGCTATTGATGTTAGAGCAAGTGGATAACCTGCTGAGGCAGGAGATGGAGGAGGTTGGAAAGAGAGTAGAGGTGGTGGAGAAAAAGGCGAAAGAGTGTGAGTGTAACAGGTTTGTACTATGGTGTTAGTCATATATTGGTACGATAGGAGCAGATGGCTGCTTGATCAATAAGAGATAAGTGCTAGTTACTAAAGGAGACTTCAAGATGGTGTAATAGGAAATCAAAGAAGTAACTGTTCAACCAAGTACATTAGAAATACTATGAGTTGAAGTCTGCTGTTTCCATTGCAGAAATCAGTGGTTTTTAAATACAACATATTGCTTATAACAAGTATGAGCAATTTCATAAAACCCTAGATATATCAAGTAATAGGACATGAAACAATATAAGTATCAAACGATACTATAAAACTAAATATAAAACATTATGTATATTAAACAATAGTATATAAAACAATACAAGAATGAGGTAATACTGTGAAAGCAAATATAAAACATTGTGTATATTAAAGGATAGTACACAAAACAATACAAGTATCAAATAATACTATAAAACCAAATATAAAACATTGTGTGTATCAAATGATAGCACACAAAACAGTACAAGTATCAAACGATACTCTGAAATCAAACATAAAATATAATCGAGTACCTGTACTGGTTACACAGAGAAGAAAGGGGTGGTAGTGGTGGTAGAAAAGAAGAGGGTAGTAGTAGAGAAAGAAGTGGTACTTATACCAAGAAGGTGGCTTTTGAGTGACAACCTAGGCTGCTCACTGGCTCACAGCCTGGAACACTTTCAAGAGAGTGCCTGATAGCTCAACATGATTTTATTACTCAACATGACTTTGTGGCTTACCGTACTATTACACATAGGATGAACTGGTATAGCATAATGGACATGTCACATGATTATTGGCAAAAGGTCACGTGTTAGATCCCGGGGTTCATCAGTGTATTTGGAGAATAAGTTAATTTCTACCAATACGATGACGGAACTAAACTCGGTATTGCACTACCACCAAAGGTCGCCAAGCGAGGGGTTTTTACTAAGTCTTCAAGGGAGGACTCATGGCTATCCTGACAAGGTCGAATGAACTAAATCAGACCATTGGTTGTAGAGATAAATGCATGCAAAGATCACTCAGCTGCGCTGATGGATGGAGGCCAACCGGAGGGAGGTCAGCTATTCTGTTATGATTCCCTGGCTGCCATGCGGGGGGTAAGACTGAATTTCATGTCCATTGGTGGAGGAATACAGAGGAAAATCCTGACCAGGAGAAGACACCCAAGAGACGATCGTTCAGCTACACCCTGAGGCATGATAAGTTAGAGCCCGACAATAGCCTACAGTGTGAAAGATGCACGCTGAGCATAAAGAGGCCAGAACGCCATAAGCGTGATAAGACAGGAGCATGTCTCCTGCGAGTTGACACAGGCGGGTAGTACGCCCAACTGTATTGATAAGTCGGTCATCGGAGCTAATCACTTCTTATGCAAAGATGAAACTGGTAGCCACTTGCCATAGTGAAAGGGTTCAAGTAACTACGATTAGAGTGAACACCATGAGGAGAGTGATGGGACCCCCGTCCACTGTTTGAAGAAATCAGAATCAAGCCGGGTAAAAGTTTTTGGGATCTACGAGGTTTGTACAGGAAAAAGTGGGAGGAATAGATAGACTGTGAACATCCAGACCTGGAATTTAAATATTAAGATACCTCTCACACTTTTACAGAATTATTAGCCATGGAGAAGAGATCTTATTAATATATTCGTTATACGATGTACTTTCTATAATACTTCTTTCCTGACAACTTAAGGGAGCCTTCTTAGCAATTACTTCATCACATATCGGGCCTTAGTTCAGACTTGCTTGTCCTTAGAGTTGGCTACCATCTAACACGCACTAATTTTGTAGCTCAACGGAACTTTCTGGCTCAAGATAATATTAGTGCTCAATATAATATTCTGGTTCAAGATAGTATTATTGTAACCGGTACGGGTTACGAGGATTTTATGTTTGGTTTCACAGTATCGTTTGATACTTGTAGTGTTTCGTGTGCTATCGGTTGATACACACATTGTTTTGCTATATCGCTCATACTGGAGATAAGCGATATGCTGTATTTAAAGACCGCTGATTCCCGCGATGGAAACAGCAGACTTCGACTGACAGCATTCTTTAATATACTTGGTTGAACGGTTACTTCTTTGATCTCCTATTACACCCGTTCGAAGCCTCCTTTAGCTAGCAGCGCTCGCTTCGTGTTGATCACAAAGCCATCTGCTCCTATCGTACCACTACGTGACTAGGGCCTAGCCCGAACACGTTACATTTTTTTAACCTCAGCAAGTGGATAAGAACCTGCAGGGACTTGGTCTGATCAACCTCCGAAAGGTCCAACAAGTGAAGCTAGCACCGGGGAGCGGCAGAACCAGGAGAAGTTCGGCTCCGCCAAACGACAAAATTGAGTCATTAGAGACTTGGAGTGGGAAGCAGGTCCCACGAGAAGGCCTTACCCAGAAAAGGCAACCTAAGAAACGGACAGGGCCAAAGAGGGATTTTGCGATCGACGAAGCAGAACAACAACTTGCGCGAGACTTGGCCAAGCAGACCTTTCGTGAGTCGACTGACGAATTAGTGAAGGCAGCAACCACCCTTCCTGGGCTATTTCCCACTAGCCCCAGTAAAGGAAAGGGACCGGCGCAACCACCAAAGAAGGACAACATACCTATCGGGACACCTAAGAAGGAAGAAAGCGAAGAAGAAGGTTCAGATTACTCGGTAGCGGAACAGCCACCAGAGGATAAATCTAGCGATTCTCCAGAGGACTCCTCAGACGACAGTTCGAGGAACAAGGAGTCTGACCATGAGATGTCCGAAGGTGAATCCGCCAGACCGTCCGGCCCAGGGGCCGGGCGAGCAGGACCTATAATCAAACTCCCACTGCCACCGATGTTCTCGGGCGAAAAGGACGACCTAAAACCTGATGTATTTGACCGATGGGTCATAACAACTTCGCAATACCTTACCCTACATGGAGTGGAGAAAACAACGGAAGGAAGCGGAGCGTACTTCGGAAGCTTCTGTACCGGAAAGGCGGAGGAGGCATACCACCAAGCTATGAATCACTATCAGAGTGGGGAAAAAATCCAAGGAACGACCCTGATGAAGTACTTAAGAGAGAGATTCCAATACTCACGAAACATGGAGGAACTATACATAAGGTTCAAGGATATCCAGCAAGTATGAAATGGCAAGACAGAAAGAATAACGCTGGTCGGGACGGATCTCTTGATGTATCATGGACGATTGCCTACCGGAAAAGTGTCTCAGTATACGATGAAACAAAGATTGGATGAAGCAATGCATCCTAGACTACGCCAGGAGGTAGAACCCATGGAGGAGGATGATGATTCCTTTGACAGGATAATCAAGCGGGCCGAATGGAAGGATGCTATCCTGTATGAAACAGGAGTTTACCGAACCCATGTGCCACAGCAGAAAAATAGCAAAGGATCATCATCACGGGACAATACGAA
>PYWC01000028.1:1729007-1770161 GCA_003182015.1 Tuber magnatum | reverse complement strand
TACTGGAGATAAGCGATATGCTGTATTTAAAGACCCCTGATTCCCGCGATGGAAACAGCAGACTTCGACTGACAGTATTCTTTAATATACTTGGTTGAACGGTTACTTCTTTGATCTCCTATTACACCCGTTCGAAGCCTCCTTTAGCTAGCAGCGCCCGCTTCGTGTTGATCACAAAGCCATCTGCTCCTATCGTACCGCTACGTGACTAGGGCCTAGCCCGAACACGTTACAATTATGCTATGGTTCAAGAATGGATAAGTATCAACCATGTGGCTGGGTGTGCAACTGACATAACCAATCCAATAACAGATTAAATGAAGTAAGAAAAACCATAGAAATGATGGAAACATACAGGGGAATAAAAGTACAGTTTTTTTACCTAATTTGGTCCAGTATTGGGTTGGTTATATTATGTTGCACACTTAGCTACCACTTAGCTATATGGTTGACACTTAAAGTTTCCAAGCAAAAGTGTTGGTGAAATAACCTTTTTACATCAAAAATGGCCATGTTTGATCAACCCCACATCTTGAATTGCTTTAGGGACTGCTTACAACCTATCACCCTTAATGCAGCTTTCACCTGATACCATTTATTAGGTCAGTTTACTCCGCGGGGTAAAGCTATAGTGCCAGCCATCTATACTGTTTACCAAATCTTTTGCAACAGGGGATGGCTTGGCATCAAAGATTATGTACATAGATTCAACTCCTGTCAAGTCTATAGTTTTTTAGAGCTATTGTCAAGCCATAGTAATTATTAAAAGTAATCAATTGCGTATTATTACTGCATAATGGAAATACTGTGGCTTGAACATATTAAAAATAATTATAAACACTTCAGGAATTAAATTATGCTCCACTATTTTAATGTGTGGCTTAATGACGAGGCATCCCCCCCCTTGCAAAAGATTTGGTAAATAGTATAGATGGCCGGCACCATATTAGTCTCTAAAGTTGACAATACCCATTGCTATGCCAGTTTTGTATATAAAATGTCACTTTTTGTGATGTCAAAACTTTAGGACTGTATAATGTTTTTAATCTTTTCCCAAATTCATTAAGAATTGTGTAGAAAGAGGGCAAGACCATTTTAACTACATAACAGAAGTCAGGTTGCAAAATCATTTGTGGTTCTTTGGCTACAGCTGGTAAAAAATCGATGTTTTTGGTATAAAATGTCCATTTCACCAACATTTTTTTCTGAGGTACTTTTATCTCTTCTTGAACCATACTTTACTATAGTAATTTTGTCTCTCTTTGATGCAACCTTTTAGCTTGAGATAACTTTGTATATAGTTTCAGTATAAATCAATTTTATATTCTTATTCACAATCTTCACTCTCCAAGTTACAATAAATTATGTCTTCAAAACCATCCTTTATTCTTCTGAGTCAGCAAGTTGAGCCATACCAGAATGTGGAAATATATATTCAGGCACCTGGTTTCTCAATTCACAACAGTCTAGAGGAATACCCAAATGTTGTAGTAGTAAAAAGAATACTGATACAGTGGTATATAAGTTATTCTTGAAGCAGATTAAGAAACATGTAAAAGAAAGGTAAGCAATTTGGGCTCATAAGAAGAAAATCTCTAAATTAATTGTTTTGGGCATTAAGAAGCAGTTGACAAGGTCACAAAAAAAAGTAATATAGTATACAATGTATACTATAAACTTTTTACAACATGAAAAACTACCTTGAGCTATATCTAGTTACAATATCATGTTGAATGACAAAGTAAGGTTGAGCCACAAAGCTAGGTTGAGACACAAAATTAGTATAGTAAGCTACAAAGTCATGTTAAGCAACAAAGTCATATTGAGCAACAAAGTCATGTTGAGCAACAAAGTCATGTTAAGCAACAAAGTCATGTTGAGCAACAAAGTCATGTTGAGCTACAAAGTGCTAGTGAGCTGTCAGGCACTTGCGTGAGAGTGCCCAAGGTTGTGTATGAGTGAGCAGCCTGGATTGTGGCTCAGAAGCTACAACCTTGGTACAAGTAGTAGCAACAAAGAGGGTGGCAGTAGCTGCAGAGAATGTGACCGAGGTGGGAGTAAAAGTGATAGGGAAAGTAGCAAAGAAGGGGAGGGTGAAGGGGATAGAAGAAAGATTAACAGCCATGGAGAAAATGGTCGAGTAGGTAGGAAGAACAAGGGACAAGTTGAATGAGATGAGAGAGGAGTTAGAGTTGGCAAGAATTGAGAAGGGGAAGAGGATGACACCGATGTGGTTATTAGGTGAATTGAAGTAGATTGAAACCCAAGATATTACCAGGTAGTAGTGGGTACCAGTTGCTCCAGAGAAGGTAGCTGTAGTAGAGGGTAGGGTGTCTTCGGGATATAGGAAGAGAAGGAGAAGATAGGCCTTTAAGTAAATTTGTTTTGGTTTTCTCTTATGGGAGAGGGTTGTGAGGCCAGTTTGCTAGTGGGAGTGATTAGAAATTGCATGTGTTCAGGTTAACTAGATAGGCAGAATTTTGAGTTGGATTAGCTTGCCTTATGGAATACAATGCTATGGGAGGAATGCTGGGATAGGATGCCTCTCGGTAGTTTCTTACTGAATATATTTTATTAAGATTTAATGACTTGATAGCTCAGTATGATTTGTTGCTCAATATTACCTTTTGTGGCCAAATATAACTTTTTGTAGCTTAACGGAATTTTTTGTAGCTTAACATTGTGGCTTAGCATAATGGTATAGATCAAGATTGCTCTATTACTTAATGCAACTTTATAGCCGAATCAAAGGATTGCTTGAAAAGTTTATTTAATTTTAGAAGTCAATATAAAATTGTAGATTATGATAATGTAGTAGTAAATTGTAACTTCATATTTCAATATCCTCAAGCTGCTGAAAAAGCAAGATCAGAGTAGAAGAGAGCTAAGAACTGGTAGCAGATATCGAAAGAGGGGGAAATTTATACTTCAGAAGTACAACAAATGGTAAAAAGTGGAAATACTATCATATTTTTGTCATGCTGAATAGGGCCTATATTTTAAAAACAGAGAGAAAATATAAGGCTATAAAAAGAAAGTCTCAAAGCTTATAGTTAAAGGTATTAAGAAACAAGTACAGTTGGGAAAAATTAATATAAATCAGATAAGGTTATAGTGAGCTACAAAAACTTATACTGTGCCATAAAATATAATGTTGAGCTAGAAGTTATATTGAGCTAATGGGTACTCTTCAGAGTATTCCTGAAAACTGGGTCAGCAAATTTTCAGGGCTTGCAGCACCCTAGCTACAATCATAAAGTACTAGGGCAAGAGTATTTGTCCAATCAGTGGTTACTGAGTGGCATCTCTGAAAACTCCCCCTTGATGATCAATCACCCCTTAACTAGAAGGCCTCCCCACAAGACAGGTTATCTTATGGAGGTTGAGAAAGGGCAAATCGTTGCTCTGAGGAAAAAAACAATCTCTTTTTCAGAAATTGAAGAGCTCTTACACTGTCCTAAGAGTACAGTCTAAAGTTTCCATAATTGACTCCAAAAGAGAGGTAATACAAACACTCTCCCAAAACCTGAAACATAAAGAATTATTACTACCAGAAATTGTTGCCACCTAGTTAGAAAGTCTCAGAAGGTATACCAGTAGACATTATCAGAATTGTGCAATGATGTTGTACCTCATACTTCCCTTCATACAGTCAAGAGAGCTTTAGTATCTGTCAATACAAAGAAATAGAGGGCTAGGAAAAGAGCTCTTCTAAAGAATAAGCATCCTGTTAAGAGGTTGACTTGGGCAATAAAGTATAAGGATTGGACAAAAGAAGACTTTGAAGGGGTTATCTTTAGTGATGAATACATGGTTGAAAAGTTCAAAGATCCTAAGAGTATTTGGGTATTCAGAACACTGGAAGAAAAGTGGTACAAAGACTATATCCATGGGGTTATCAAGGGGCCTGGAGTGAAGCTGATAGTTTGGGCTTTTATTTGAGGTAGAAACAAGTGTTGTCTGATTCCTCTTTTTGAGAAAAGTGTAGATAGATTTGTGTATATTGGAGTTTTGGAGGATGGCATAGTTGATGTCTAGCAGGGGGGAGAGGATACAGTTGGAGATTCTATCTTTCACCAAGATAGTGCAAAGATATATACTGTAGGAGATACTAATGCTTGGTTTGCTGAAAACAATATACAGGTTATGGAATGGTCACCCAATTCCCCAGACCTCAATTCAATTGAGTACTGTTGGAAGAGGGTAAAGGAAAAGCTACACCAGTGCTTTTCCAATATTCACAAGATCAAGGGGGGTCCAGAAACTGTTAGAAAACATCTAGCAGAAGCCCTTAAAGAGGTTTGGGCTCAGGATATTGAAGGCGAATTTCTGGAAAGGTTGTAGGAATCTCTGCGTAATAGAGTGGCTGCTGTATTAGATGCAAGGGTATGGTATACAAAGTATTGATTTTTTTTGCTTTCTAATTGTATATATAGCTTTGCTTATATTTATTGCATATCTATACACATTTTCAGTTTATTCTAAGCAGTTGTAGTTAGATAGGTAGTAAATTTGTAGTGTTCATAGGATTGCCATTGGGTTGCTGGAAGAGTACTTTTGTACCCGTACTTTAGCCTGAGTAATAAAATCTCTCTCCAGTTTATTTAAACATTCACCTTCTCTCCTAATATACCATATTACACTCTTAATATTCTTATATCCTGTTCCACAATTTAGATATACAATTCAGTCTCCCCTATAATATTCTAAACATCTAATCACCAATAGATTCTTCTCTAATCTTCTATATCTCTCCCACTTCTCCCTTACATCTACTTAAAACAATCATTAGACCTATAATACTTCCTGCGTTTTCAGTTTAATTTGAGATATATTCTCAGTTCTGATGACCCTTTCTTCTCCAAGCTACCTCTACTCCAGTTTTCCTTATATCCTCTACATATGATCTCCTTATCTAAAGAGTGTTCTCTTTTGGCCAAATGTGCAATTTCCATCACCTCCACTTTTTGTCTATTCTTAACTTGTTTTATCATCAAACGTTCATTACATACCATTCCAATTATGCTGTGAAATAGATTCCGAAACATAATTTGTACTCTCAGGACTTTTGGTATAGTTGTCAGAAAGCTAAGCTCAAAGTACTAATATTCTATTTACTATTCTCATAATATTGCGATTTCTGGGGCCCTATGTATCCTAGATATATCTGAATAGTTCCTTTCATATTTCAAATAGATGTTTAAGTCTTTCCTTTTACCTCTCCTTCAGCAACCTCTCTGACCAGTCACTTCTACCCTCCACTTCAGTCTTATTGGTATATAGTAGTCTAACCTTATCAGTCCCTTTGTACATTTTAGTTTGTTAGATCTCCTGTTATAGTAATTGTACCCTTTCCCTCTTGTTCCTGATACCTACTCTCTCTATTTCAAGTTTCTGGCCATGCTTCCATGTGTTAGAAATATATACCAATTCAGCTATTTACTTAGTTTTATTACTTCTTACAATGCTCTCTTCACTTCTACATCTGTTATATGATTTCTGTAGATCTTTATATATCCTGGAATTCATATCAGTTCTACTTCCTCATAACCCTCTGGTACACATACTATTATTTTGCAAACATCCAGTCTCTCACTTTCATTTTCCCTCGTTCTAATTACTGTCAAGCTTATTTTCAGATCCATAAATTCTATCATCCTGATTAAACTCAATTTCTGCCTTTCTATCAGTGGTATCTCTATTGTAGCCAGTTTAATCTGGTCGATATTCTGATTGCCAGAGATTGGGCATCAATCTTTCGGTATGTTGTATACTACCATTCCTCCATAAAAACCTTTCTAGCAGTAGTCCCGTTGTATTTTGACTAGGAGTATACCACTTTCTGCAAACAGTATACTGTTCACCATTCACTTTAGTATTTGTAATACTAACTAATACATGTTATTTACTGCTATTTGAATCTGGCATATTTGTACCTCAGAGTCTACAAACTCAAGTTTATAGTATATTTCTGGCAGGTAGACTACTTGCAAGAATTATAATATTTCTCAGGCTCCTGTTCTACTCTTCTAGACCTCTGTACTCTGTTTTTCACTTTATAGAGTCTTCTTTTTAGTTAAATCAAATACCCAATACTCTTATTTTGTCCACACTCTTAATTTCAAATCTTCTTAGACTAACATTTCTCTATTTTCTTCTACCTATTCCTATTCAACTAGTTTTAATCTGGCTAAATGTCATGTCTCTCCTTTCAGCTACCTCTATACATTTTTTAAATATCTGATTTGGATATTCCATGGCTTTCTTGTTTATGGTCCTCTATATCTCTATTGAGCTATTGTAAATATAGCTCAGAACCATCCTACTAATCTCTAGAGGAGTACAAAGTCTTGCTTGAAACACATTGGCAACATATACGTAGAATTAGAATAGCAATAATGGAAAACCCTATCGCACCTTTATATTAATCTAAAAGATCCTGCTTGTTCTATAGTTAAGCTAAATAATATGTTCTAGTTCTTAAACCAAGCTCTTATCTATTCTACAAAACCTCTATTGCAATCTCAGTGCTGCAATAAGTTACATGTAAAATTATTTTAGATGTTACTTAATCCCTCTTCTATGTTTTTCAATAATTGAGCATATTTGCTACAGTTCTGGTATTACATAAAGTCTAATATTTTAGCCACTACCTTATATATAAACTTTTTTCTTTGTAATCTATACTATGTTTTCTCCATTTTGACACTATAATATAGTCATATCCAGAGCACTAATTATTCTTCAGGAACAACAAAAATAGCCAAACTACTTGATCAATAAGGGATGAGAGCTGTTCCTTTAATGATAGCTTTGAAAGAGTATAATGGCAAATCAATGAAGTAACCATTCAACCAAGTATATTAGAAATGCTGGTAGTTGAAGTCTGCTATTACTATCATGAAAATCAATAGTATTTAAATATATAAATCTGTTCATGTCTTACATGACCAATATCTTACAACAACTTAAGTATTAAATGATAACTCAAACAAAATATAAAATATCCAAAGTATCAAATGATACTTAAAACAAAATATAAAACATTCAAAGTATCAAATAATACTTGAAATAAAACATAAAACATAACACAGTACTTGTACCAACTACAGATCCAGTTTTCTATTATTTTCAGGATTGTTCATATAGGCACTTTTGCTATTATTAGTAATAAGTGCATTATTCTGTATGATTTTGCTTTGTCACACTATTCCTTGTCAGCCTTAATAATCACTACTCTTTTGGCTACTTGCTAGTCCTCAAACCCTTCCCTCATTCTCTAGTTTATAACTTTTCTTATCTCTATTATCCCTCTTCTTATCTGAAATCTCTGCAATAGATAGTCAATAATATCAATTTCAGTGGCCATATTACTCAGAAACTTCTTAAGTATGGCAACTAGTTTCTTCACTTCTATCTGCTTAATATCTGTACTCTTACTGTACTAGTTATTGTTTTTCCCTCTTCTTTAACTGATTACTAAATAATTTGCTTATTCCCTTATATATAGAGTTTTTCTCTCCTATGTCCTCTATTAATATGAGAATTATTGTTATAGTGATTACTAGTTCTACCACCTTAAAGATGTCTAGGTTCTTTAGCTTTCTTAGCTTCTTGTTACAAGATCTCTATCTTATATCCAAAGGTTGATATCTGAGCACTCATCGTACTAAAACCCATACTTCACTGTCTCTTGACTTTCAGAATCTTTTTATATTCTTCTCTATTCTTTTTAATTTCTCGATACTCTATTCCTTCTATTCCTACTATTGTACTCCTCTATTCCCTATTTTCCTCCACAAATTGATTGTTATATTTTTTGCTTTTATTTATATTTCTTTGCATGTTTCTTGCTTTATTACTACCCAATATTTTCCTACTTTCTCCCTATTTACTTGTCTACAGTTTATTATAAATATCTTTATATTACCAGGAATTTCACACTCAGTCACTATGATTAATAGCTGGTGTTTTAGCCCTATCATGTTGCTATATCTTATTATTGGCAACAGAGCCTCCTTATAAATAACTATATAGACTACTGATATTGTTTTGAGGATGGAGGCATCTGTACTATAAACTTACAGTTTCCTTTCTTCTACCTACTTTTTTATCCCACCTCCTCTTGAGTTTTTCTTTCTATATTCACTATGGATCGTGGCTATTAAAGTCTCAACTCATGATTGTATTCTCTAGGATTGCATTCTGGATTTTTCTTATCATGTTCATCCTCTTACATGGTTTAATATCGACCACTGTGATGCTTCCTTCAACATCTCTCCTTTTTATGCATTTCTTTTCTATCACCTCTCTCTTTAGGCTACTCATCCTACATATAAACAACGTAGTCAGTAGTGGTTTTACATGTATCTCCATATCTCTGTACTTAGATCTAGAAAATAAAACTATGTTCCTCTCTTGTCGACTATGCTCTCTTCTTAAATCCTTTAGTAAGTCAATCACAAATATCACATCTGCTCAACACAGCCTGTTTAGCAATAGCACTCTATTTTCTATACTCTCTTTCATATTTATTGTATTAACCTGTACTCTTATAAAAATAGGATATGGCCATTCTTCTCTCCAATCACAGAGCCTACCAAGATAAGTCTTATTATTTTTTGCTCTACCTCTGAGTCTCTTTTATGCTTTGGAGTTTTCTAATTACCTTTATGCTATCTCCTACTACTCTATTGGGATTTATTGGCTATTCTAGTTAATGTAGTATAGTCAGCCTAAACTAGTATTACTTAGATATATTCTAGGGTCTTAGAATTCATCCTGACTGCTGGATACTATCTTGATCCTAAAACTCATCCCAGGCATGAAGTACCAACAAACAAGAGGGGTAAACCAGTATTGGTATAGGGTCAAGCGAAAAGGGGGAAAAAGGGAGAAATCAGGATTTTAATTAGATTTTTAGAATATTAGCAAGAGCTAGAAACAATGAAATCAATTATGAACTTTATAATAGTATAGATTTTGTAGACTAAGATATATAGAAAAAAATATTAAAATTACAAATTAAAAACTGAAATTAAACATTAAATATCAAATATAATAACTATACTGTATGGCTTCTATTGACAGCAATTATGACCTTAATCTGCTATGGCATAGTATTAGTAAAGCCCAAAATTTCTGCTACCAGAATCTTAGGAGATATTTGGCATGCCATTATTTGAAATAATCTTAATTTCAAAACATGTTTTAAGGCAATTCATGTATTGTAATAATCGGGTTTCATAGAGTATTATTTGTAGATATGACAAAACTATCGTTTGAACACATATGTTGAAATAATATGAAAATTTGCTACCATGATTACTAAAATGTTAATTCAACAATGAATATATATTTGAATTTATATATTGTATATTAATAAATAATAAATATTGTAATATAGACTACTAAATAAAAAGAAATAATAATAATATAATTACTTATAGAAAGTAAACAATAGAGTTGTAAGAAACTATATAATAAGGGCTTTACATTATGCAATCAAAGAAGTAATTTTTAGAGCAATTCTGTTTTCATAACAAGTAGCTTTATATCATATACATGTATAATTTCTTTCAATTCCACTACTTCTATTATCTGATCAACATGACAAGACAAACCAATACTGCTGGCCCCCCCAGTCAAGATATTGAGAACAAACTTTCAAGCAACAATAGCTCCTTTATCCCAAATTCTATAATAGCAGCCTTGAAGACTCTGCTTACCTAGAAGGCTGTTTGGACAAAATATGTAGACCAAAAACTCGTTGATAGAATGCGTGCTCAATGTGAGAAGGGAAAAAAAATTGGATCCTAGATTTAACAAGGAGATGTAACAGGAGATTATAGAGGCAGTTACTAAGGGTGGGATTGAAGGGAAAAGGATAGTACAATAGTTGAAGACTCATATGAATATGGTAAGTGAAATATCTATCTCTATTGTTATTAAAAATGATATAAAATCTAAACTAATCTGATTATTAATTATAATAGATGAAACAAAAGTGGAAGATATATACCCATTGGCAGAAATCTTCAGGCTTGGAATCAGACAGTAAAGTAAACATTATAACACTATCGGACAGTGTCTGGAATAACGACTTGAAGGTCAGACTCTTTTTAGCAAAACAAATAGATATCTGATAAGCTAACTGTGTAACCTATAATAGAACTTTTCCAAGGTGGCGGAATTTAGATATTATTCTGTGAAGAACTATTATGCATTGGGTAAGATCTTTTGCAATACTACTACGACTGGAAGCAAGGCAGTTACATCTTCCAGTAGCTAACCTAGAGTCAGTGAAAGTCTCTGAATAGACTCTGATGACTTTGAGGTCAATGCACTACCTATCCGCAGGGAGTCTCATATCCTAGATGATGAAGGGGATGGATATCAGGAAAATGCTGACTAGTATGAGTGTGATATTTCCTATTTTATCTTGTAACAGGAAGCGATGGAGAATGCAATTGATCCAGCCATATCCACTGCAAAGTTCTTGGTAGTCAGATACATATAGTGGGAGTTTTCCTGGCTTTTTGTATTATTTGGTCGCTGCCACCCAACAGGGTGAGGAAATCTGTATTGCTCTTACCTTCCCTTTCAGTGGCTGTCATTCAAAACTTGTCCCTGAAGTCCGAGAAGTTGTTCTTCTCTTGTTTTACCTTGACCAGTTTGGGTTGAGCTGTTTCTTTGGTATTCATAGAGTCTTCTTAAACTCTACCCATATCACCCACTCTCGTTCTTGTCCTTCTTCCACATCAAGTATGATCTATTGCTATGCAACTTCTCTTAAGAGAGATTCTATATGATCTATCTTTATTGTGTTCTTGACTTCCATGTACTCTTTGACCTTGGAGTACTGTTCTAGTTAGCTCAGGAATGCTCTTGAATTCTCTTGGTCACATTCAAAGAGATCGTATTGTTTTGTTTTGGGTCATGATTCTGGCTGAGTGTTGATCACCCCTAGGTATCCTTACGGTCAAGCTTCTATCATCATCAGAGCTTGAGTAGTTGACAATGTTGGGGGTACTGGTACTGGTGCAACAGATATCCTTGCTATTAGTTATAGGGTTCCTTCAGGAGAACTGTTCGGTGGTGAGGTTTATTCTGGTATAATTGGGCTGATGGCTTGCAAGGGTTGGTCTGCTTCTTCCTCTAGCACATTGTGGATCTGTCACAAGTGCTGAGATTGAAGGCTCTACTAAGAGTTCATCTTCCAGTCATAGGAATAGTACAGCAACTACTACTACAATACTTTGTATCAGGGAAGTAAGCGCAAGGAGCCAGCATTGACATATTAGACTCACAGTTACTGTGAAGCCATCAATGCTCTTGTTTGCTGAATAAATTTCCAATGAAGTCTTAGACTTTATAGCCAAAATACATACTATTAAGCATGTAAGACAGGTTAAAGACCATGCTACCTTCGGCGAAAATAAGTCCAGCATATCTTCAACTCAAGTAGCGCAAGTTCCGGATCAGTTCTAGGTATATGTAACGGGGTCTCCGCTAGGAAGATGGATCCCAAGAGTGCGACCGCACTGGACAACTTCAAACTTATCGCCAAATGGTCACACAATGTAAGAGTAAAGTAAACGGTACAACTTAATATCATTAAGCCTGATCCTTCACTCAATTAAGGTTTCGAGAGGATTGATTGTTGGAGTAGGAGAGTTCGCGCATAGACTTTCAGGTAGTTTTATCTTATGCCAGAAACTCCGCCATCAGTTTACTCCAACTGTTCGAGCAGACCCTTCTCCGCTAAGGGTGGTCCGACATGTCTCCTGGTACCTCCTTCAGGCATGCATGTGTCAACACACTCTAGTCGGCATTCACCTTATACAGTTATCATTTCGGCGGTGCATTCCCATTTTGCCCGCCAGAGGGAAAACTTCTTTGTATCGGTGTCTTGCCAGTGGCTAACAGTCAAGACACGTGATAAACTAGACCATCTATAACATGCTTCCCATATGCATTGATCTCTACTTGACTCCGGAAGCTACCAGGAGCGGTTTATCTATCTACTATTTACGAGTCACGGGGTTCCGGTATCTTCCACGGGATATGGTAGTCCGGGAGTGATCCAATGGGTGCTACCTATGACCACTACCTCGGATCTACCTTACCTGGGGTAGGAATCATGCTTTTAGTGTCTCTGCACTTCCCTTTCAGAGCCTATGGCATTGAGGACACTTGCGGGCTTGGTAGGTGTAAAACTCTCCCAGTCACCCTGGCACTGCGCGGGACTTCCTTCAGGACCTCCTCGGTTAACACCCACTAACCCCACCAGCTTTGGTCCGCTTTACCCTGAACAACTTGGGGGAGGTACTCCACCTTCCACCCTATGCCCCCATATATATCCTGTGAACAGCTTACGGTCGACCGGACAGCAGTGACGTATAAAGTGTTGCAAGTAGATCTGTAAAGATTCCTCTTTTGCAGACTGCACATAACAACTCAAATGTTTGTTTATGATGTCCAGGCCTCACGACGGGGCTGGAGGGGTATGATAGGAATAATGCGAACAATTTACAGCTTCTTTGGAGATGCGCAGCATGCCCAATAGCATCCTCCGGAACCCCAGATTCCAGTATTATGCATGGCGCCGCGTGACATACATTGCAGTCATTTTTTCCGAACTCCAGGAGGGACTTCGTATTGAAAGGTAGGGCAACTCGGGACTTTGGACAGGATAACCCCAGCCTCATAGCAGGGTAACCTGAGCCTGAGTGTAGGGTAACCTTGTCCGCTGGGCGAGATAACTTTTTCCTGTTACCCTGTCTACTCGATCACTGGAGATAGACACTTTTGACCTTTCTCCCGTTACCTGGCCTAACCGAGTAACTGCCCCTTCAGACATCCCTAAGTATGCTGAGCCCACTTTGGGGTGTGCCCAGGTACCTAAGTATCTGGCCAGCTAATTCTGTTCTTCTCGGAGCCCGGGCCATCGGGTCTCCATAGGTCAAGTACTACCTTGCCTGCCGATTCCTACCAGTTCGTCTCCTGGCTACCCATATGGGTGTAGGTTCAGGCTGCCATATCTCATGTATGCTGGGTCATTACATCACTCCTCTCTTCTCTCCAGTCCGTCCCGGGCTGTTAGCATCCTCTCTTATTTCTACGTCTCGATTCCCCCAAGACACTATGGTCCCGGGCCTTGGACGGATATCTTTGGCGGAAATCCAAGATGGCCTGCAACCCTGTCCCTTCTAGTATCTCATAGGGCTTCCATAAATTCTCCTGAGCCCCATAGTATTCCCATGAAACCAGGTACTGGACTAAGTGTGACGGAAAGTTCCCCTTTCCTCCCCTGTACTAGCGCCTGTTCACACCAGCTTCGATAACATAACTTGGCTCATTGTCCACAAGCTCCAGGGTATGGACCTCTTTGGTCTTCCCTGATCTCGGATCCTTACGATATGGTTCGAGCCATGGGACATTGAAAACTGGGTAGATGCTCCATCTGGTGGGTACTAGGAATTCATATGCTTATGTACTCACCCGATGTTAGACCACAAAAGGGCTAAACAGGTGGTGGTCCAGCTTGTCCAGCGGAGGTTTCGTGCGGATGTTCTTTCGCTTTAACATCATGCGGCCTGCTTTCTTTGCCTGCCTAGTGGCCACACCCTCCCCGGTAACATAGTCCAGTGATGGTAACCTTTTCTGGTCATGCTATTTTCATTGCCTTTCCTGTGCCCGCTGAATCGTTTCTCAGATCTCTTGCCAGGTTCCTTCTCATTCCTTAACCAAGAGCTCACTGCTAGGGTGTATTCCTGGATTATCAGACTCGACACTGGAACTGTTTGTCTATCGGTTGAACCCATAATTGACCTCAAATGCTAACAACCTGGTGGACTCTGATGGGGAGGTGTTGTACACATATTCTGTAAGGGGTAGTAGTGAAACCCAATCATCCTGTTGGTAGGAATAGTAACTATGCAAGTACTGCTCCAGTGTCTAATTAACCCTCTCGGTTTGCCCATTAGTCTCAGGGTGCAATGCAGGCGCAACATTTAGTTACACTTGCAACAAGTGCATCAGACTCATCCAGAACTTGGATGTGAATCGGCTATCTTGGTGGGAGATGATTGACTCTGGGAGTCCATGATGGCAGCAAACATCCTTCAGAAATATTAAGGCAAGCTCCTTGATAGGTACACCAATGCTCAGGGGTATGAAATGTGCCATTTTCGAGAATCTGTCCACTATGACCCGGATCTTGGTATACCCTTCGGACTGGGGCAGTGCTACTGTAACGACCCAGCATACATGAGCTATGGCGAACGGAACCTATACCCATACAGGTAGCCAGGAGGTGAACTGGTAGGAACCGGCAGGCAAGTAAGTACTTGACCTATGGAGACCCGATGGCCCGGGCTCTGAGAAGGAACAGAATTGGCTGGTCAGGGACTTAGGTACCTGGATACACCCAGGAGCGGTGTCAGTGTACTGAGGGACTTCCGAAGGGGCAGTTGCTCAGCTAGGCGGGGTAACTGGAAACAGGTCAGAAAGGTCTATCGCCGGCGATGGGATAGACAGGGTAACAGGGAAAGGTTAACTGGTCTGCTAGACAAGGTTACCCTACACTTGGGATCAGGTTACCCTACCATGGGGCTTGGGTTACCCTGCCTAGAGTCCTGAGTTACCCTAACTTTCAATACGAAGTCCTGCGGGGAGTTCGGGAAAATTGACTGGAATGTTTGTCACGTGAAACCATGCATGATAATGGAATCTGGGGTTCCGGGGGATGCTATTGGGTCGGCTACATAGCTTCGATGAAGCTGTAAATTGAAGACATTATTTCTATGATACCCCTACGGCCCTGCCTTGAGGCCCGGAGGTCATGGGCAAACCGTTGTGTAGTTGTGTGCCGTCTAGCAAGGAGGAATCTTTGGCGACATACTTGCAACACTATATACGTCGCTGCGGTCCGATCGACCGTAAGCTGTTCACAGGATATATAAAGGGGCATAGGGTGGAAGGTGAAGTACCTCCTCCAAGTGGTTCGGAGTAAAATGGACCAAAACCGACGGAGTTAACGAGTATTAACCGTGGGGCTCCCGTAGGTAGTCCCGGGTGGTGCCGGGGCGACAGGGAGAGTTTTACACCAACCAAGCCTGAATGTGCTCCCAACGCTATATGCTCTGAAAGGGAAGTGCAGAGACACTAAAAGCATGATTCCTACCACAGGTAAGGTACATCCGAAGTAGTGGTCATGGGTAGCGCCCATTGGATTACTCCCGGACTACCATGCCCTACGGACGAAACCGCAAGCCCAAGACCCGTTAATAGAAACACATAAACCGCTCACGGTAGACTCCAGAGTCAAGTAGAGATCAATGCCTATGGGAAGGGTGTCATAGATAGTCTAGTTCATGAGATGCTTGGACTGTTAGCCACTGGGAAGACAGCGATGCGTAGCAGTTTTCACTCCGGTGGGCAAAATGGAAATGCACTGCAGAAACGATAACCGTATGAGGTGAACGCTGACTAGAGTGTGACGACACATGTATGCCCGAAGGGTGTGCCAGGAGACGTGTGGGACCACCCTTAGCGGAGAAGGGTGCACTCGAATCGTTGGAGTAAACTGATAGGGGAGTTACTGGCATAAGACAAAACTACCTGAAAGTCTATGCGAGAACTATCCTACTCCCACAAACAATCCTCTCGAGACCTTAATTGGGTGAAGCGTCAGGCTTAACGATATTAAGTTTTACCGCTTACTTTACTCTTACATCTCCGCAAACCTTTGGCGATAAGTTTGAAGTTGTTCGGTGCAGTCGCAACGTTGCGACCCATCGTCCTAGGGGTGCCCCCGTTACAGTATATCGTTAAGCGAGCCCCTCCCTTAACTCCTCTCCTTATTAATGGTTCCTGACCTTTGGCACTGACCTTGCGTGAATACTGGTAACCTTGCCTAGACCGAGTAGCCCAAGGTGGAAAGCCCAATGGCTAGTACTGAACTTCGAACCAGAATGGAATCCAACCCAGATTCAGACCTTGACCTTGACGAGAACACCACCAACAGGTCTCGTGTGTCGGTTTTTGCGGATGTTCGCGGCATCGACTGGGACGGCCACCAGCTACTGTTGGAGGCCGCTCCTAATCAGTTACCTGCTGAATGTCTTGACCTACTGATTACAGACCCTCCTGCCACGGCACTCTCATTTTCCCAAGACCCTACCCTAGTCCACAACGTGCTCCCTCCCCCACCGCACGGAGTTCCCTTTAGTGAGTTCTCCAGTGAATTCGTTGAACCTTACATCATCCCGGAAGTAGCCAAGTCGATTGAGGAAGCATAGCGACAACCGAAGAACTGGAAGAACCAGCAGCAGCAGGTGTTCCGAACACAGATCACTACGGCAGCGGTCGAATGGATGAAGGTGCAGCAGGAGGCATACCTGCAGATGATAAGGGATCAGCAGGCATTGAAGACTTGGATAGGAGCCTTGGAAAAGGCTTTTGAGGGAGGCTATAGTATTGATGCTGAGAATGATGTACTGATGTTAGAGGCTGTAGCCCCACTCCCGCTCGTCCATACCAAGCCCGAGAATTTCGGTATAGAGTTGGCCATGAGAGCCAGAGATGACCAGTGGAGGGTATACTTGAGCCCAATCGGTATACGGATGTTGGAAAGCCTGAAAGGAAAAGGACGTCCAAACCGAAGGGTATCATGGCACCAGATACACCTGACCCAACTCCTCGTCCGACCCCGGCTCCAAACATTTCCCCTGCAACACCTTCAGTTGCAACTCCCGTACCTCCCATCGCTGTTTCAAGACTCTCACCTCTGCCAGTTTCGTTGCCCGCTCCAGATACCTTTCCTGCCACCGCATGCCCAGCAGCAGTATTGGCTACCCCAGGGTTTCGGCCACTGCGCGCAGCGTCACCTGGATTCTTCGAACAGGTTTTACTCCTGGAGGAGCTAACATCCATGGCTCCGTCACGAGGGACTCCAATCTCCTGACCTGGGACTCCTGCTCTCTCCGCTCCTTGGGCACCGGTCGTTCCCACGGCACCCACGAAGCCAGGTCTTCCCGCCGGTCTCCCTATCATCACCAGTGGCGATTCGGATAGCCAGGTTGAGTTCTGTCTAGCAGGCTGTAAGTCGGGAGAGACCCAGATGGGGTGGATTCATTACCACTCCTATAGCTGTCGGAAGGGACCACGGACCCCGGTAAGGCATCGAAGGAGGCAGAAAGAAGGAGACGGACGACTGACAGGTGGGTACTGTGTGTTAGGGAGGCACGCAGGCCCCCCGATACAACCCTTCAGTTGTCCAGCGTTGCAGTCTTTTCTGCAGATAACACAGATGGCACAAAACCCCACTCCTCAGAATGGGCGATGCCCTGTTCCACCACCAGCATCAGGACCCTCCCAGGCTAACCCCCCGGAGGATGGTAACCAGGATGGCGAGGGGGAATAGTTTGATGGGTACGATAGACCCTGGGCATCCCAAGGCGGGAACACTGAAGGTAGTAGGGACGGAAATGCCCCACCTGGGGGTGGTATGGTGGGGGCAGGCAGAGATCCAGGGGACTCGGGCCATGATAGCATGGATGATGACGACGATGGAGGTTCTCTCCCGGATTTGACCCCCTTCCTTGGTGCCCGCAAGGATGACGGGAGTAATGAGAAGAAACAACGGTGGGATCGCCGGGCCAAGAGGCTGGCGAGAGACCTGAGGGGTACTGGTTTGGCTTCTAGGTCAACACCAAGACACCAGCAGAAGAAGCGGGAGAAGCTGAGTGGTATCCCTGTATTCAAGGGCAAAGTTACAGAACTCGCGAGCTTCTGGACCTTGGTAGAGGTCAAATTTGAATACTTTAGGGATTGCAAGTTAACCGACATGGATAAGGTAAACTTGGTGATCCCTCTTCTCGAAGACTGCGCCTGGGCATGGCATCTCGGGTTGCACGGGCACATTAACAAGGAAGCTGCCAAGCGCACTGGCGTCCCTGTCAAAGACAGCAACGACTTATAGACATGGAAAGAATTGTGAGACCGGCTGGAACAAAGTTTCGGCGGAGACCAGGCCGAGCGACATCGATCCCTTCACGAGTGGCGAGACCTTGTGATGAAGCCCTATCACATCAATGAGTACCTGGAACAGATAATTGATTATATGTATAAGCTTAGCTATACAGATCCAGTACAGCTACGAGACAAGGTTCGATCAGGCATCACACAAGAGGTTCAGAATACATGGGCACTTAAGGAGCACCATCCGACCAACCTGAATGAGTACCTTGATCTTCTCGGGAAGGTTGGGCACATGCTGGAGGACAACAACCAGTTCAGTAACCACGTCATCCACCCAGCCCCCCGATCTCAACCTGCTGTGAAGAAGGAGGATAGACCCTCGACATCGGGCAGGTTCAAGAACAAGGAGAAAGGTTCGCGCAGACCAAACCAGAGGTCTGCCAAACCTACTAATTTCGATGCGGGGAAACAGGCAAAGCCGGCGACTTCTGAGTATGCCATAGCGCATAAGGAAATCCCGTCGACTTTGACTGAACATCGGAGAAAGCACAACCAGTGCACCAAGTGTGGACAAAGTCGTCACTTCTGTAGGAAGTGTACCGCCACGTCCCCAGTCATTAGTTCATCTAAACAGGCTCATGGGTTGAAACGGTTAGCTCTGGTAAGTGAGCCCTCAGGGAGAGATAAGCGGCTGAAGCGCATTGAAGCGCCACCTCCAGCTTCCTCGTCAAAGATACTTGAAGTCCGCCAGGCATCACCTCAGATCATGGAGGTTGATACGGACGGATCGGAACAGGTAAGAACCCATTCTGTTTAAGGTGTAATCTTATTAACCCATAGCCATAGACCCCTGAGGGATAGATGGATATGAGCCACGGGAGTGGCTTCGGAGATGGGTAAGTACTCTTCTACCGCATAGACGACCCTGATACTGACTACACGCAGGTGGTGTGAGCAGGTAGATGTTGCAGGCCATGTGGGGTGGACTGGGCTATATCTCCTTTGTTCGGTTTCTGGTTATTTCCTTTGTTCTACTTATACATATTTCTTTCAGGATTTCCTTAGCTGGATGGGCAAGGCAGAGGACATTATTTCTGTTGAGGCTAGGTGACGTCCTGCTCGCGGAGAGGCTCGACATTGCGGAAGCAAGGCTGCTTTGCTTGGAACTGGTCCGACAGCGGACTTCTACCCACCTCGGGAAAAAATTGTTATGTTTAGTATAAACGGAATTGGATCAGGCTAGACTTGATCAAACAAATGATACTATTTCCAAGTTTACCTGAGCAGGGTTCAGTACCCGAAATCATGCTGGCGTGATAGTAAACACCTTAGCTTTTGATAAAAAGCCAAATCCCAATTCCTTAAAAGTTTACGGACCCGTTGTGGCTGCTCTTGTGTCACAAGGCAAGAGACTAGAGGAAATTACCAAGCCCAGATGACTAAGTCACACGGACAAGTGAAGAGACAGAAGCATGACAACTGGCCTCGTCATACTAAGTCTATCCACCAGCAGGTTAAGTTAGACTGGACGATAGGAGCTAGACAGGTTAGCGCGGAAGCACTCCGGCTGCTCGATAGTGGAGCTACTGGGCCGGTGCTTAGTAGGCAATGGGTTAAGCAGACTCAGGCACCATGCGTACGATGAAAGGTACAGGTGCCGATAAGCGACGCTAGCGGTAATCACCTTCCTGGGTCAGGTCTACACTATACCAAGTCATTGGAGATGAGGATAGGTGACCACCACAATGAGATGTGCTTTGAAGTCGCAGATATGCCCGACATCAAGGTGGATGGGTACCTACCTATGTCTTGACTGAATGACCATAACCCGGACATAGATTGGAAGACCGGATCACTAACCTGGCGCTCAGATTTCTGCCAGGCTAACTGCCTGGCAGAGCAGGGGCGGTTAGTGTTCATGACCGAGGAAGAGTTACTAGCCGAAGACCCTAGTAGTGTGTACCTATTGGGAATTGTGCAATTCTGTGATGCGGAAGGCACCGACATTACGGTTAAGCTACTCCGCGCATATAAGGACTATGGAGATATCTTCGGTCCAGAGATGATCGAGGCGTTACCAGAGCACTCGAAGTATGACAAAACGAATGAGTTGCAACCCGGAACGCAATGTCCGCTCGGGCCTATCTATCGGTTATTGGAAAAGAAGCTTAAGGCACTCCGGGAATACCTCAATGCCATGCTGTGAACGTGAAAGCTACGGCGATCCAGTTCCTCAGCAGCAGCCCCTATCCTCCTCGTGCGAAAAGCAGATGGTACATTAAGGCTGGTAATAGATTACCGAGGGCTGAACAAAATCACAGGGAAGAGCAAGTATCCTCTACCGTTGATGAACGAACTGCGGGATAGGTTAGGAAAAGCGGTTGTGTTCACCAAGTTGGACTTAAAGAACGGCTACTACCTTCGGAGGATGGCAGAAGGTGAGGAATGGAAGCTGGCCTTCCGGTGCAGATGTGGACTGGATGAATACACGGTCATGCCGTTTGGGTTGTGTAATGCCACAGCAACTTTCCAAAGCATGATAAGTGAGGTCTTTCGGGATGTCATGGATATAGGAGTCATCGGGTACATAGATGACACCCTGAACTACTCCGAGACTATGGATGAGCACGTCGCAAGGGTGAGGCGTGTGATGGAGAAATTGCGGAAAGCTAGAGTATGTGTAAGCATAAGGAAGTCCAATTTCCACCAACGGGAGGTTGAATTCCTCGGATACACAATCTCTGCTATGGGGATCTCTATGTTGTGGGGGAAGGTGTAGACCATCAGGGATTGGGCACCTCCGATGTGCGTCGTCGACGTTCAAAGCTTTATGGGCTTTGCCAACTTCTATTGTCTGTTCATAGAAGGGGTCAGCAAGATAGCGAAACCTCTGACGGACTTGACATAGAAGGATGTCCGATGGGAATGGACACCTGTGTGTGAGCAGGCCTTCAACTATTTGAAGGAGGTGTTCACGTCCAAACCTATCCTAGCACATTTTGACCCTGAACGGCCAACCTGGCTGGAAACCGACGCTAGTGACTTCGCATTAGGAGCTATTCTCTCCCAGTCCTGTGCAGATGCGAGATGGCATCCAGTGGCCTATCATAGTAGGAAGTTGCACTAAGCGGAGATTAATTATGATGTCCATGAGAAGGAAATAACGGCCATTGTGGCCGCGTTCAAAGAATGGGATTATTTGCTACGCTCGGTAATGGACCAGTTGGTGATCTTTGTGGATCATAAGAATTTGCAGTACGTTCATAGTACCAAGGTCCTTAACCGAAGGCAGCAGCGCTGGGCTGAGTTCCTGCAACCGTTCAACTTCAAGATAGTTTACCAAGAAGGACGGCTGGATGAGAAGGCAGATGCTTTGTCGCGGCGTAGGGACTGCCGCCCTGAAGGGGAGGCTGATTTTCTGCCACAGTCGTTCTTTCGCCCTGGACAGTGGGTTGGAAGAGCCAGGAACGGGACATGTTGTGACCACAAGGGTTGCAGGTGTGCTAACGATTTTGGCTCTAGTCTTCCTTTTTGGATCAACTGCAGGTAGTGATAACCGAAGACCAGGAGTACTTAAGAATCCCGCAGGCAACCGATGCAGCTGACCAGGAGGTCGACCGACATTTCACAGCGGAAAAGTGCTTACTTCTGTACAAGAACAGGTGGTATGTTCCCAATGGTCAGAATCTGAAACAGACCATCATGAAGGCAGAACATGACTCGCGAATTGCGGAACACTTGGGGACTTGCAAGACCATTGGCAGGGTTAGGGCTAACTTCTATTGGCCTAAGATGGATGAGCACATCACTGACTACGTGCGGACCTGTGATGCGTGCCAAAGAAATAAATCCATCAGGCACAAGATGTACTGGCTGATGGAACCTATTGATGTTACTATACGGCCGCAGACACCGATTCCCACGGATTTCAATGTAGCGCTGCCAGAGTCCGAAGGGTATACTAAGATCTGGGTCATAGGGGACAGATTCTCGAAAATGGCCCCTTTCATACCCCTGACCATGGAGGTACCTATCAAGGAGCTTGTCTTGATATTCCTGAAGGAAGTTTGGCACCTTCATGGACTCCCAAAGTCAATCATCTCCAACTGAGATAGCCGATTCACATCCAAGTTCTGGATGAGTCTAATGTACTTGTTGCAAGTGAAACTAAACATTTCGACTGCATTCCACCCTGAGACTGATAAGCAGACCGAGAGGGTTAATCAGACACTGGAGCAGTACTTGCGTAGTTACTGTTTATACCAACAAGATGTTTGGGTTTCGCTGTTACCCCTTGTGGAGTATGCATAAAACACCTCAACATCAGAGTCCACCAGGTTGTCACCTTTTGAGATCAACTATGGGTTTAACCCAAGGACAAACTGGTCAGGTATCGTGTCTGTTAACCATGGAATATACTCTGGTAGTGAGCTCTTGGTTAAGGAATAGGAAGGAACCTGGGCAGAGATTCGAGAGACGATCCAATGGGCACAGGCAAGGCAACGGAAATGGCATGACCAGAAAAGGTTGCCATCGGCGGACTACGTCACCCTGGAGGACATGGTTGCTGGGCGGGAAAAGAAAGCGGACCGCGTCATGTTGAACAGGAAAAACATCCGCACGAAGCGTCCAATGGAGAAGCTGGACTAGCGGATGTTTGGGCCTTTCGTGGCAAAACGTCGGGTGGGTAACCAGGCCTATGAACTCCCACTGCCCACTACTTGGAGCATCCACCCAGTTTTCAATTTCACGTTGCACGAACCCTATCGTGAGGATCCGGAAGCAGGTAGGGTAAAAGAAGCCCCTACCCTGGACCTTGCAGATAACGAGCCCAGTTACGTCATCGCAGCTGTTGTGGACAGCCGATGGTACAGAGGAGCGAAGACGAAGTTCCAGTCACGCTTTGTCCAGTACCTGGTTTCATGGGAAGGCTACAGGGCTGAGGAGAATTCATGGGAGCCCGATGAGATGCTAGAAGGGACAGGCTTACAGGCCAGTCTGGATTTCCACCAAAGATATCCGTCCAACCCCAGGGACCATAGGCTCTTGGGGGAATCGAGTTGTGGGAATAGGAGGCGATGCTAACGGTCGGGGACGGAGCGTAGAGAAGAGGGGAGTGATGTAACGACCCAGCATACATGAGCTATGGCAAATGGAACCTATACACATACAGGTAGCCAGCCGGAGAACTGGTAGGAACCAGCAGGCAAGTAAGTACTTGACCTATGGAGACCCGATGGCCCGGGCTCTGAGAAAGAACAGAATAGGCTGGTCAGGGACTGACGTACCTGGATACACCCGGGCGCGGTGTCAGCGTACTTAGGGACTCCTGAAGAGGCAGTTGCTCAGCTAGGCCAGGTAACTGGAGACAGGTCAGAAAGGTCTATCGCCTGCGACGGGATAGACAGGGTAACAGGGAAAAGTTAACTTGTCTGCTGGACAAGGTTACCCTACCCTTGAGATTGGGTTACCCTGCCCTGAGTCCAGAGTTACCCTACCTTTCAATACGAAGTCCCTCGGGGAGTTCCGGAAAATTGACTGGAATGTTTGCCACGCGAAGTCATGCGTGATACTGGAATCTGGGGTTCCGGGGGATGCTATTGGGTGGGCTATGTAGCATCGATAAAGCTGTAAATTGAAGACATTATTCCTATCATACCCCTCCGGCCCCGCCTTGAGGCCCGGACGTCATGGGCAAACGGTTGCGTAGTTGTGTGCAGTCTAGCCAAGAGGAATCTTTGCCGACATACTTGCAACACTGTATACGTCGCTGCCGTCCGATCGACTGCAAGCTGTTCGCAGAATATACAAGGGGGCATAGGGTGGAAGGTGGAGTACCCCCTCCAAGTGGTTCGGAGTAAAACAGACCAAAACCGACGGAGTTAACAAGTGTTAACCGTGGGGGTCCCGAAGGTAGTCCCGGGTGGTGCCGGGGCGACGGAGAGAGTTTTATACCAACCAAGCCCGAACGTGCTCCCAATGGTATAGGCTCTGAAAGCGAAGTGCCGAGACACTAAAAGCGTGATTCCTAACACAGGTAAGGTAGATCCGAGGTAGTGGTCATGGGCAGCGCCCATTGGATTCCTCCCGGACTACCGTGCCCTGCGGAAGAAACCGCAAGCCCGAGACCCGTAAATAGTAAATAGATAAACCACTCATGGTAGACTCCGGAGTCTAGTAGAGATCAATGCATATGGGAAGGGTGTCATAGATAGTCTAGTTCATGAGGTGCCTTGACTGTTAGCCACTGGCAAGACACCGATGTGCAGAGGTTTTCACTCCAGTAGGCAAAATGGAAATGCACTGCAGAAACGAGAACCGCACAAGGTGAATGCGGACTAGAGTGTGTCGTCACATGCATGCCCGAAGGGTGTGCCAGGGGACGTGTCGGACCACCCTTAGTAGAGAAGGGTGTACTCGAATGGTTGGAGTAACCTGATGGCGTAGTTTCTGGCATAAGATAAAACCACCTGAAAGTCTATGCAAGAACTCTCCTACTCCAACAATCAATCCTCTCCCGACCTTAATTGAGTGAAGGGTCAGGCTTAATGATATTAAGTTTTACCGTTTACTTTACTCTTACATCTGTGCAAACTTTTGGCGATAAGTTTGAAGTTGTTCGGTGTGGTCGCAACCTTGGGATCCATCTTCCTAGGGGTGTCCCCGTTACAGCTACAATGAAGTCCCTTGCAATTGCGGTCCACTGTCGCATAGGAACATCAATTGGTTCCAGGAGACCAAACTTCTTGTATCTGATGAACTTATTCCTTTGGCACGCATCACATGTCCGCACGTATTCGCTGATGTGCTCATCCATCTTAGGCCAATAGAAGTTAGCCCTAACCCTGCTAAGGGTCTTGTAAGTCCTGCAGTGTCCCGCTGTTCCACAGTCCCGTTCCGCCTCCATGATTGTCCGCTTCAGATTCTGACCCTTGGGAACATACCTCCTGTTCTTGTAAAGGAGTAAGACCTTTTCTATCCTGCCGTGTCGCTCGACCTTGTTGTCACTGGCAGCCTTTGCCTTCAGGATTCTTAAGCATTCCTGGTCTTCTGTTATCGCTACTTGTAGCGGATCCACAAGGGAAGACTGGAGCCGAAATCCTTGGAATATCTGCAACACTTGTGGTCGCAAGATGTCCTGTTCCTGGCTCCCAACCCACTGTCTGGGGCGAAAAGACGACTCTGGTGCAAAATCACTCCCCCCTTTAGGGTGGTAGTCCGTACACCGCAAGGCAGCATCTGCCTTCTCATTCAATCGTCCTTCTTGGTAAACTACCTTGAAGTTAAACGGTTGCAGGAACTCAGCCCAGTGGTGTTGCCTTTGGTTAAGGACCTTGGTACTTTTAAAGGACTCTAGATTCTTGTGATCTATATTGATTACCAAAGGGTCCATTACCAAGCATAGCAGACGATCCGATTCCTTGAATGCCGCCATGATGGCAGTCATTTTCTTGTCTTTGACATCATAATTAATCTCCACTGAGTGAAACTTGCGACTATGGTAGTCCACTGGATGCGATCTGTCATCTTCCCAGAATTGGGAGAGAACGGCTCCTAGTGCAAAGTCACTAGCATTGGTTTCCAGCCGGGTTGGCCATTTAGGGTCAAAGTCTGCTAGGATAGGTTTAGACGTCAATGCCTCCTGCAAATGGTTGAAGGCCTACTCATATGAAGGTGTCGATTCCCCTCGGACAACCTTCTTTGTCATGTCTGTCAGAGGTTTCACCACCCTGCCGAAACCTTCCCTGAACTGACAATAGAAGTTGTCAAAGCCCATAAAGCTTTGAATGTTGACAACGCATGTCGGAGGGGCCCAATCCCTGATTGTTTGCGCCTTTTCTGACAACATAAAGATCCCCATATCGGAGATCTTGTGTCCGTGGAATTCAACCTCCCCTTGGTGGAAACTGGACTTCTTCATACTTATACATAGTCTGGCTTTCCGCAACTTCTCCATCACACCTCTTACTATTGTGACATCCTCTTCCATAGTTGTGGAGTAGATCAGGATGTTATCCATATACGCAATGACTGCTTCATCCATGAGGTCCCAAAAGACCTCCTTTATCATGCTCTGGAAAGGTGCTGCGGCTTTATATAACCCAAGTGGCAAGACCGTGTATTCATATAGTCCATATCTGCACTGGAAGGATGTCTTCCATTCCTTGCCTTCTGCCATCTGCGGAAGGTAGTAGCTGTTCTTTAAGTCCAACTCAGTGAACATAATGGCTTTTCCTAACCTATCTCGCAGTTTGTTCATCAACGGTAGAGGGTACTTACTCTAAACCATGATTTTGTTCAGCCCTCGGTAATCTATTACCAATCTTGGTGTACCAGCTGGTTTTGGCATGAAGAGGATAGGCGCTGCTGGTGAGGAACTGGATTGCCATAGCTTTCCCGTTCACAGCATTTTGTTGAGATATTCCTGAAGTACCTGAAGCTCCTTTTCTGGTAATGGATAAATAGGCCCAAATGGAGGTTGAGTCCCTGGTTGCAACTCGATTCTGTATTCATACTACAGGTGCTGCAGCAGCGCCTCAATCCGTTCTTGACTGCAGATATCTCCACAGTTCTTATACTCGAGGAGTAGCTTAACTGTAATCCTAGCACCTTCCTGCTTGAAGAATTGAAAAGTTCCCAACTGGTACACATTGTTAGGATCTGTGGCTAGTAACTCTTCATTGGTTATTCATACTAACCGCCCCTGCTCTGTTAGACAATTAGCTTTGCAGGAATCTGAGCCCCAGGTTAGTGATTCAGTCTTCCAATCTATGTCGGGGTTATGGTCCTTCAACCAAGACATAGGTAGGTACCTATCCACCTTAGTGTCAGGCATATCCAGGACTTCAAAGGGCATCTCATTATGGTGGTCCCCTATTTTCATCTCCAATCATTTGGTATAGTGCGGACCTGACACCGGAATGTGATTACCGCTAGTGTTACTTATCAGCATGTGTACCTTTCATCGTACACAAGGTGCCTGAGTCTGCTTGACCCATTGGCTATTAAGCACTGGCCTAGTAGCTCCACCAATGAATAGCAGGAGCGCTTCCTTGCTTACCTGTCTAGCTTCTAACTTCCCGTCTAAATTTACTCGCAGGCGGCTAGACTTGGTATGACATGGTAAGTTGTCACACTTCCGCCTCCTCGCTTGTCTTGGGGACATAGTCATCTTGGCATCGTGAATCCTTTAGTCTCTTGCCTTTCAACACAAGAGCGGCTACAACAGGTCGGTAAATGTTAAGGGATTGGGATTCGTCTTTATCAATAGCTAGGCTCTTTACTAACACACCAGCATGATTTCAGGTACCAAACCCTGCCCAGGTAAACTTGGAAACAACACTGTTTATTTGATCAAGTCCAGCCTGAACCAATTCCGCCTGTACTAAACATAACAATTTTCCCCGCAGGGGTAGAACTCTCCTGGCGGGCTGGTCCCCAGCGAAACATCCTGGCTTCCCCAATGTTGAGCGTCTCATCTAGTAAGACCTCGCCCAGCCTCAACTGAAATAATGTCCTATGACTTGCCCATCCAGCTAAGCAAATCCGGAATAAAATACTTATAACTAGAACAAAGGAAATAACCATAAACCCAACCAAGGAGAGATGGCCCAGCCCACCACGCACGGCCCGCAACATCAACCTGCCCATACCACCTAGGTGTAGTCAGTATGAGGGTCGTTTATGCAGTATAGGGGTACTGACCCATGTGCGGAGCCAGCTCCGTGGCTCCCGTCCATCCATCCCTCACGGGTCTATGGATACTGGTTAATAAGATTACACCTTAAGCAGAATGCGTTCCTACCTATTGCGTGCCTTCATTATCAGCCTCCATGATCTGAGGTGATGCCTGGCGGACTTCAAGTATCTTTGACAAGGAAGCCGGAGGGGGCGCTTCAATGCACTTTAGTTGCTTGTCCGTTCCTGTGGGCTCGCTTACCGGGGCTGACTGTTTCAACCCACAAGCCTGTTTGGATGAACTAACGATGGGGCCGTCACGGTACACTTTCTCCAGAAGTGTCCTGTTTGCCTGCACTTGGTGCACTGGTTGTGCTTCCTCTGGCGTTCGGTCAAAGTCGACAGGATTTCCTTATGCACCATTGCATACTCAGAAGGTGCCGGCTTTACCTGTTTCCCCGCGTTGCAACTAGCAGGTTTGGTAGACCTCTGGTTCTGTCTGCCTGAACCTTGTTCCTTCTTCTTGAACCTGCCAGACATCGAGGATCTATCCTCCTTCTTATCTGCGGGCTGACTCTGGGGGGCGGGGTGGATGACGTGGATACTCAACCGGTTGTTGTCCTCCAGCGTGTGCCCGAGTTTCTGGAGAAGCTCCAGGTACTCATTCAGATCGGACCGACGTGGTGCCTCAAGTGCCCATGCATTACAAACACCTTGTGTGATGCCTGATCGAACCTTGTCTCTTACCTACACTAAATCTGTATAGCTAAGGTTATACATGAAATCAATTATCTTGTCTAGGTACTCCTTAATATGATGTATGCCTTTATGATAAGGTCTCGCCACTGGAGAAGGGATCGATCTCGCTGGGCCTAGTCTCCACCGAAGCTTGGTTCCAGCTGTTCCCGAATCTTGCTCCATGTCCGTAAGGGGTTGCTGTCCTTTACAGGGGCGCCAGTGCGCCTGGCAGCTTCCTTGTTAATCTGCCCATGAAACTCTGGATACCATGCCCGGGCTGAGTCTTCAACCAGGGGGATCACCAAGTTTACCTTATCCATGTCGGTGAACTTGCAATCTGCAAAGTATTTGAATTTGACCTCTATCAAGGTCTAGAAGCGCGCAAGTTCTGTAACTTTGCCCTTGAATGGAGGGATACCACTTAGCTTTTCTGGCTTCTTCTGCCTATATCTCGGTATAGGCCTAGAGGCTGAACCAGTACCCATCAGGGCTTTCGCTAGGCTCTTGGCCCAGCGATCCCACCTTCGCTTCTTCTCATTACTCCAGTCATCCTTGCGTGCACTGAGGAAGGGGGTCAAATCAGGAAGAGAATCTCCAGCGTCATCATTACCCCAGGTGTGACAGTCAGAGTCCCTTGGATCTCCAGCGGCTCCCGCCATACCACCTGCCGCTGGTGCATTCCCGTCCCCACTACCTACAGTATTTCCTCCTTGGGATTCCTGTGGTCTATCACACCCATTGAACCGTTCCTTCTGGCCATCTTGGTTGCCATCCTCCGGGGGGTTAGCCCCTGATGGTCCTGATGCCGGTGGTGGAACAGGGCGTTACCCACTCTCAGGTGTTGGGCTAGGCGCCGACTGTGTTGTCCGCAGAAATGACTGCAACTCTGGGTAACTCAGGGGTTGCATTGGGAGGCCAGCGCGCCTCTATGACCTACAATACACGCATGTTGGTCATCCATCTCCTTCCTTTTGCCTTCTTCCATGCCTCACCGGGGTCTGTGGTCACTTCCTACACCCATAGGAGTGGTAATGAATCCACACCATTCTGGTTTCTTTGGACTTACAACCTAACGGACAGAACTTATCTTGGCTGTCCGAATCACCACTAGTGGGGGTGGGGAGACCGGAGGGAAGACTTGGTTTTGGGGGTTCCAAGGGAATGACCGGTGCCCACGGAACGGAGCGAGCAGGTGTCCCATGGTCCAGGGAGTGGAGTCCCCAGTGATGGAGCCATGGGTGTTCGCTCTTCCTGGTGTCTTATGTGTTCAAAGAATCCAGGTGACACCACCTGCAGTGTCTGGAACCCCGGGGTAGCCGATACTGCCAGTTGGAAGGCCATGGGGGGAAAGGTACCAGGGACGGGTAGCGACACTGGCAGCGGTGTAGGTCTTGGGGCAGCGATGGGGGGTATAGGAGTTTCAACTGATGGTGGTGCGGGCTGAATAATAGTGGCCGGGATCGGTCGAGGAGTAGTGTCAGGCATATCTCGGGCTGCAATGCCCTTTTGCTTGGATGTTGCTTTTCTTACTCGACATCCATCAGTTGCCCCGACTGTAGGGCTGCCCCAGCGACTATGGGCGATTGAGGGGGGGACCGACAGGAAGCCTGGAGATGCTCTTGAAAAGGAGGCGGTATAGCTGTAGCCGTTATCTTTCAGGCTTTCCAACATCCATATACCAATGAGGCTCAGGTACGCCCTCCATTAGTCATCTCAGGCTCTCATGGCCAATTCTATGCTAAGGTTCTTGGGCTTGGTATGAACAAGTGGGAGTGGGGGTGCGGCCTCTAGCATCAGTACATCATTTACAGCATCAATACTATACTCTCCTTCAAAAGCCTTTGCCAATGCTGCCATCCTAGTCTTCAATGCATGCTGATCCCTTATCATCCACAGGTATGCCTCCTGCTGCACTTTCATGCATTTCATTGGTGCCGTAGTGATCGGTGTTTGGAACACCTGCTGCTACTGGGTGTTCCAGTTCCTCAGTTCCCTCTTCGCTTCCCCAATGGACTTGGATACCTCCCGGATGATATAAGGTTCAACAAACTGACGGCAGAACTCGCTAAAGCGAATCCCTTGCGGCGGAGGAGGGGTCATGTTGTGGACAAGGGTAGGGTCTTGGAAAAATAACAGCACCGCATTGCGAGGGTCTGTAATTGGAATATCAAGACATTCCACAGGCAACCCAATAGGGGCAGCCTCCAAGAGCAGCGGGTGGCCATCCCAGTCAATACCGTGAACATCTACAAAAGCCGATGCATGAAACATGTTGGCAGTGTTCTCATCAAGGTCAAGGTCTGAATCCCAGTTGGATTCCATTCTGGTTCGAAGTTCGGTACTAGCTATTGTGCTTTTCACCCTGGGCTACTTGTTCTACACAAGGTTAACAGTATTCACGCAACGTCAGTGCCAATAATCAGGGACAATTAATCAGGAGAGAAGTTAAGCGAGGAGCTCACTTGACGATATACTGTAATGGGGGTTCCCCTAGGAAGACAGACTCGAAGGGTCCGACGGCACCGAACAACTTTAAACTTATCGCCAAATGGTCACACAATGTAAGAGCAAAGTAAACCGTAAAACTTAATATCATTAAGCCTGATACTTCACTCAATTAGGGTCTCCAGAGGATTGATTGTTGGAGTAGGAGAGTTCTTGCATAGACTTTCAGGTAGTTTTATCTTATGCCAGAAACTGCCCTATCAGTTTACTCCAACCATTCGAGCAAAACCTTCTCCGCTAAGGGCTGTCCGACATGTCTCCTGACACACCCTGGGGGCATGCATATGTCGACACACTCTAGTCAGCGTTCACCTTATGTGGTTATCATTTCCGAGGTGCATTCCCATTTTGCCCACCAGAGTGAAAACCTCTTCGCATCAGTGTCTTGCCAGTAGCTAACAGTCAAGACACCTGATCAACTGGACTATCCATGACACCCTTCCCATATGCATTGATCTCTACTTGGCTCCGGAAACTACTGTGAGCAGTTTATCTACAAAGTATTTATGAGTCGCGGGCTTCTGCTATCTTCCGTGGGATATGGTAGTCAGGCAGTGATTCAAGAGGCGCTACGCATGACCACTACCTCGGATCTACCTTACCTGGTGTAGGAATCATGCTTTTAGCGTCTCTGCACTTCCCTTTCAGAGCCTATGGCGTTGGGGACACTTTCGGGCTTGGTAGGTGTAAAACTCTACCAGTCACCCAGGCACTACTCGGGACTACCTTCGGGACCTCTACGGTTAACACCTGTCAACCCCGCCATCTTTGGTCCATTCTACTCCAAACAACTTGGAGGAGGAACTCCATCTTCCACGCTATCCCCCCTCTATATCCTGCGAACAGCTTACGGTCGACCGGACGCAAGCGACATATATGGTGTCGCAAGCAGATCAGCAAAGATTCCTCCTCGCTAGACTGCACATAACTACACAACCGTTTGCACACGACCTCCGGGCCTAAAGGCGGGGCCGGATCGGTATGATAGTAATAATGTCTCCAATTTACAGCTTCTTCTGAGCTGCATAGCTCGCCCAATAGCATCCCCTGGAACCCCAGATTCCAGTATTATGCATGGCTCAGCATGACAAACATTGCAGTCATTTTTTCTGAACTCCGCGAGGGACTTCGTATTGAAAGGTAGGGTAACTCATGACTTTGGACAGGGTAACCTGAGCTTCATGGCAGGGTAACCTGAGCCTGAAGGTAGAGTAACCTTGTCTAGGGGATGAGATGACTTTTCTCTATTACCCTGCCTACTCCGTCACTGGAGATAGACACTTCTGACCTTTCTCCACTTACCCGGCCTAACTGAGTAACTGCCCCTGCAGAGGTCCCTAAGTACGCTGACCCTACTCCCAGGTGTGTCCAGGTACCTAAGTATCTGGCCAGCTGATTTTGTTCATCTCGGAGCCCGGGCCATCAGGTCTCTATAGGTCAAGTACTACCTTGCCTGCCGGTTCCTACCAGTTCGCCTCCTGGCTACCTGTATGGGTGTAGGTTCCAGCTGCCATAGTTCATGTATGCTGGGCTATTACAGTATATTTGAAACGTCTAGCACTTTTGCTGATTGGGTACAAGGATGGTAAGTTCTCAGTTGATGAGGTTACTAATGCTATTGATATGTCACAGAATACCCCATTTTGTTGTGTAATATTCGTTGGACTAACAGAGGAGTTTCGCAAGAGCTGGTTAAGGAAACCAATTGATGTGCAGACCTAGTAGCCATTAGTATGGAATTAAATATGATGCAACAAGTAGTCTGATTTAAGCTAGATAAATTAGTCGATCTTAATCCTCTGCAATGCATGTAAAATGACTGCTCGTCATAATTTGTTGATCCTTTCTCCATATTATATTTGCAATATCATTTCTTAACTTCTCTCCTTTTTGTTTTATCCTTGTTCTACTTGATACCTCTTTGTCTAACCTTTCTAATTCCATTTACTGGTTTTGCTTCTAAGGTATTAATGGCATTGCCTTTTCATCAACTGCAATTCGCTCATACTTAATTATATCTTACATACAGCATAAGGAATAGAATAAGACTATAGTACACTTACTGTCATATTCAGTTGAACACTTCAGAATTTGAAATCAGCTTTTGAGAATGCTCAATATTTTTTTGACAAAGTTTGATGCAGATACATGTCTTAAATTAAAGAATTTCTGAGCATTTTGAGGTCTATAAAAAATATATTTTTGTAATTAGTTCGTGAATTTAGACATAGGCAAAAGTACATATATTATGAACAGGGAAATATTATCCTTGCTCTGAACCGTGTTTGGGCCCGGTCCTAGTCCTGTAGCGGTACGATAGGTACAGTTGGCTTCTTGATCAACAGGAAGCGAGTACTGCTTACTAAAGGAGTCTTCTAATGGGGTGTAATAGGCTATCAAAGAAGTAACCGTTCAACCAACTATATTAAGAATACTGACGGTCGAAGTCTGCTGTTTCCACTGAGGGCATCAGCGGTCCTTAAATACAGCATATCGCTTATCTCCAGTATGAGCGATATTCCAAAACATTGTATGTATCAACCGATAGCATACCAAATAATACAAGTATCAACCAATACTGTAAAACCAAATGCAAAACATTGTGTATATCAACCGATAGCACACGAAACAATACAAGTATCAAGCAATACTGTGCAACCCAATATAAAACAATCTGTGTATCAATCGATAGCAGATGAACCAATACCAGTATCAAGCAATACTGTGAAACACAATACAAAACTAACCTAGTACCCGTACCGGTTACAATCCCAAAATAAAATAACAATTTCACCGAACAAAATAACCCAATAAAATCCTAATAGTCGGTAAACCCGCTATTCTCCTGAAAGTCCCCATCGGACCTATCCTACTCATCATTGGTATCCTGTAACATCCTCAAGTCACCCTCCAACATCCATTCCCCCCCTTTTAGTGATCTCTCCCAACACCCCTGACAGGGTGCTTCACACACAAAGCAACCTGATGTCTCCTAGTGTGGTGAAGCGACCCAGTGCCGGACTGCCTGGTCCTTCCAGTCCTCTGTTTTGATATTGGTTCGCCTGCAATCATAGCAGTAATCGAGGGAAAATATCTTCTAGTATGTATCCTGTAGAATGGTTCCACTATACAGTAGTTCCCCGATGATGATGTGTCATCCCTTGATGCTTATTTCTTTGTAGATCGACATTTCATAGCTTCGCGAAAGGGCAAAGATTTGTAAGAGTAATGTGTCTTGTACGTATTTCTTTTTCGGTTCATAGGTCTGATATTAAGGTTTTTTCTCTTCGGAGGAGTTTGGGGAATGGTGGGTGGTATTTATGTCCCAGTGTTGACCTCGCTTAGATGTTTAGTGTAAGGTGGGTGGTGTTTATGTCTCAGTGTTGGCCTTGCTTAGATGTTCGTGAGAAGGAAGATAGTACTTAATCTCGGTTTATTCCGTCTCTACACAGATATCACCTTTTTCTGTACTCCAGTAACAACCACTACCGAGGCAGAATATGTCAGAAATTGTTTCTCTCCATATTCGTCCCCTCAACTCAGTTGTTGTTTCTAGGCATTTGTTGCAAATATCTATGAATAATCGTGGTATAAGGTATCGTCTACAGATAATATCCTGGTTCACCAACAGTCCCATTAGCTGATGGCGCAGTCTCCACAGTACTTGCTCATAGTTTGACATCATGAGGCTGTTGAATGGTGTGTTTGTTTCCTTGTTATTCCCAGTACTGGGCTTCGGTTAGCCACGCTAGATATGCCGCTTCGCCTTCCATCACCCGATTCTCATCTTTGCTGCTTGCGAAATCACCTTCAAAATAGGCTGCCCAAAACCCATCTTGTATTCCTTGATCGGTATGAGGGTAGAGGTATTGGATTTCCAGTAGGGTTCGGCTCTTTGCCACCATTATGTGGTTTATTGTAGAGGGTAGCTCATTGTCCAGTTTGTTATCCTCCCACCAGTGGTTTACTAGTTCCATTGTATCTCCTAATCCTTCGATAGGGTCCTAGCTGTTTTCCGCTTCAGGGTATCCTGCCCATTTCACTAGAAATTGGTTGCGGTCATATTGCCTTTGGTGGTCTCGGATAGTATTCACGTTCCATCCTGGTTCCTCTTTAACCATGATGCGGAGTGGTTTTGCATGACTTCTTCTGGGAAAGAAGGTATCGTCTTTAGGGAGATATCGTTTCATAGTGGATGCATAGAATGTTGCTTGTTAGTTTCTGTACCTTCTGCAATCCATTTCCACCCCGTAATTTTGCGTATATTCATCTGTAACGACCCAGCATACGTGAGCTATGGCAGCCGGAACCTACACCTTTACAGTTAGCTCGGAGGCGAACTGTTAGGAACCGGCAGGCAAGTGAGTACTTGACCTACGGAGACCCGATGGCCCGGGCTCCGAGATGAGCAGACTTAGTGGACACAAGTATTTAGGTACATGGCTACGCCCAAGGTTGGTGTCAGCGTACTTAGGGACCTATGAAGGGCCAATACACAGCTAGGCTGGGTAACTAGAGAAAGGCCGAGTGTGTCTATCCCCGGAAGTGGGATAGATAGGGTAACAGGAGAAAATCCACTTGTCCACCGGACAAGATTACCCTACCCTCAGAACAGGGTTACCCTGCCTTGAGGCTTGGATTACCCTGTTCAAGGACCTGAGTTACCCTACCTGCCAATACGAAGTCCCTCGGGGAGTTTGGGAAAAATGACTGGAATGTTTGTCACACGAAGCCATGCATAATACTGGAATCTGGGGTTCCGGGAGATGCTATTGGGCGAGCTACGCAGCTACGGAGAAGCTGTAAATTGAAGACATTATTCCTATCATGCCCCTCCGGCCCCGCCTTGAGGCCCGGACGTCATGGGCAAACGGTTGCGTAGTTGTGTGCAGTCTAGCAAAGGAGGATCTTTGGAGACCCGCTTGCAACACCGTATACGTTGCTGCCGTCCGGTCGACCGTAAGCTGTTCGCAGGATATACAAGGGGGCATAGGGTGGAAGGTGGAGTACCTCCTCCAAGTTGTTCGGAGTAAAACGGACCAAAACTGACGGAGTTAACGGGAGTTAACCGTGGGGGTCCCGAAGGTAGTCCCGGGTGGTGCCGGGACGACTGGGAACGTTTTGCACCTACCACGCCCAAGGATGTCCCCAACGCCATAGGCTCTGAGAGGGAAGTGCAGAGACACTAAAAGCATGATTCCTACCGCAGGTAAGGTGTATCCGAGGTAGTGGTCGTGGGTAGCGCCCATTGGATCACTCCTGGACCACCGTACCCTGCGGAAGACACCGGAAGCCCGAGACTCGTAAATAGTAGATAGATAAACCGTTCACGGTAGCTTCCGGCGTCAAGAAGAAATCAACGCGCATGGGAAGGGTGTCATAGATAGTCTAGTTCAGCAAGGGGTCTTGACAGTTAGCCACTGGCAAGTCCCCGATGCGCAGAGGTTTTCACTCCGGCGGGCAGAATGGAAATGCGCCGCAGAAACGATATGCACATATGGTGAACGCCGACTAGAGCGGGTCGACACATACATGCCCGAAGGGGGTGTCAGGAGACGTGTCGGACCACCCTTAGCGGAGAAGGGTGTGCTCGAATAGTTGGAGTAAACTGATGGGGGAGTTTCTGGCATAAGATAAAACCACCTGAAAGTCTATGCGAGAACTCTCCTACTCCAACAATCAATCCTCACGAGACCTTAATTGAGTGAAGCGTCAGGCTTAACGACATTAAGTTTTACCGTCTACTTTACTCTTACAATTGTGTGAACTTTTGGCGATAAGTTTGAAGTTGTTTGGTGTGGTCGCAACCTTGGGATCCATCTTCCTAGGGGTGCCCCCGTTACATCATCATATTAGATTACCTTGAACTGTAAAGTGTTCGGGCCAGGTACTAGTCACCTAGCGGTACGATAGGAGCAGATGGCTTCGTGATCAACGCGAAGCGAGCGCTGCTTGCTAAAGGAGGCTTCGAACGGTGTGTAATAGGAGATCAAAGAAGTAACCGTTTAACCAAGTATATTAAGAATACTGTCTGTCGAAGTATGCTGTTTCCATCACGGAATCAGCGGTCGTTAAATACAGCATATCGCTTATCTCCAGTATGAGCGATATTGCAAAATATTGTTTGTATCAACCGATAGCACACGAAACACTACGAGTATCAAACGATACTGCGAAACCAAACATAAAACAATGTGTGTATCAACTGATATCACACGAAACACAACCAGTATTAAACGATACTGTGAAACCAAACATAAAACAATGTGTGTATCAACTAATAGTACACGAAACGCTACCAGTATCAAACGATACTCTAAAACCAAACACAAAACATAAAACTCCTAGTAACCCGTACCGGTTACACTCCCAAAATAAATAATAATTTCAACAAACAAAAAATAATTTTAAGGAAATCCCAATGAACTCCTAACAGTCGGTAGTCCCACTATCCTCCGGATAGGACCCATCCTCATCATCATCGCTATCGTGCAGCAATCTCAAGTCATCCTGCAACATCCATTCCTGACCTTCCAACCATCTCTCCAAGCACTCCCCGCATGGCGCTCCGCGCACAAACCAACCAGACTCCCAGTAATGTGGCAGGTCCACAAAGTTCCGGACTATCCGGTTCTCCCATTCCTCTGTCTCGACATCAATTTGTCCGCAATCCTCGCAGTGATCAATGTAAAGAATCTTCCAATATGCGTCTTCTGGACTGATTTCTCGGTAAAGTAGGTACCCCAAAATGAGGTCTCGTCCCTTGATGCTGACTTCTGCATAGGTCGACATTTTGGTTTTTCTTTCTCGCGTACGGGTAAGTTTGTAATATGGTGGAGAATTTTGTAAGGGGTTAAAGGTTTAAAGGCTAGGTAGGGTGGTCTGTTTTCTTCGATGGTTTAGGGGGCTGGTGGGTGGTATTTATGTTGTTGGTGGTGACCTCGCTTAGGTGTTGGCCTCGCTTAGGTGTTGGCCTTGCTTAGGTCTTCATAGGAATGGGGTTGCTGCTTAATTTCGGTTTCTTCTGTCTCCATGCAACCATCACATTTTTCTGTGCTTAGGTAGCACCCGCGACTAAAGCGGAAAACATCTGATGCTGACTCTCCCCACATTCGTCCTGTTAATTTTGTTGTTATTTCTAAGCATTTGTTGCAGATGTGTATGAATAGTCGGTGTGTAAGGTATCGTCTAGGGATAATATCACGGTTCACCAACAGTCCCATTAGCTGATGGCGCAGTCTCCAAGGTACTTGCTCATAGTTTGACATCGTAAGGCTGTTGGATGTAGTGTTCTTCCTTTTGGCTATTGCCAGTACTCTGCCTTGGCCAGCCGGGCTAGGTATGCCGCTTCATCTTCCATTACCCGATTCCCATCTTTGCTGCTTTCAAAATCGCTTTCGAAGTGGGCTGACCAAAATCCGTCCTGTATCCCTTGGTCTGTGTCTAGGCGCAGGTGTTGGATTTCTGGCAGGGTTGGACTCCACGCCACCGTCACATGGTTTATCGTAGGGGGTAGCTCGTCCTCCGGTTTGTTGTTTTCCCACCATTGATTAACCGCTTCCCTTCCATTTTCCAGTCCCTCAAGGGGTTCCCCGCTGTTTTCTGTTTCCGAGTACCCCACCCATTTAACCAGGAACTGGTCGCTGTCATATCGTCTTCTGTGGTCTCGTATGGTTTCCACTTCCCATTCCGGTTTCTCGTTTATCACGATTGGGCATGGTTTTGCGTGGCTCCTGGCAGGGAAGGAGACATCATCGTTAGGGTGGTATCTTTTCACAGTGGAAGCATGAAATGTCTCTTCCCGGTTTCTGTACATTCTGCCATCCATTTCTACCATGTATTTTTGTGTATGCTCATCGTATCCGACTATCTTGAATGGACCACACCAGCGTGGTTGCAATTTCTTGCTGCGTCCTGATTCTGTTGCGAATAAACTTCCGTATACCAGTAACAAATTTCCCTTCCCTATCGGTGTATGGTGTCTGCGTCGTTTCGCTGCAGTTCTCGTGCTTCTAAACCGTGCCATTTTAATCGCATTGAATGCCGCGTTCCGGATTGCTTGGTGCCTGTTTGGTAATTCGTCGGCAGCTGGTACTGCTGAGTTTTTGAAGTTTGCTAGGGGTAGTAGTGGGTAATTCTTTTCGAAAATGGCTTTTTATAGTGACATACCGAGAGTCTCTGACCATCCCGCATTCAGGTATGCTACTGTCTCTGGTATGGCATCAAACCAATTGTTTTCTCTGCTGTTGACTAGGTTTCAGAGAGCTGTTTTTAATTCTCGAATTTTGCTTTCGACCTGTCCATTCATTTCATGATGGCCTGGTGCCGCCTTGATATGTTCAATACCTAACCATCGACACTGTTGTCTCCACACATGTAACTCAAATCTTGGTTCCGCATCGCTCACTAGAGATGTTGGGTAGCCATGTGGTGTAAATATTTTGTTGCGTAGCAGTTCCCAGGTTGCCATTGCTGTTACTTGCTTCGTTGTCAGTACAAGCCACGTGAATCCTGACAGTCTATCCATCGCAACTAGGATTGTGTCGTAACCTCATGAGTTCTGGAAGGGTCCCGCAAAATCAATGGCTATTGATTTGAAGATTTCTGAGGGCAGGGTAATCGTTTGAGCCTTTCCTTCTGGAAGTTTTGCAGGTTCCTTATTCACCTGGCATGTGTGGCACTGGGCCACATACGCTCTAAAGTCTTTTCGCATTTCAGGCCAAAATAGGTACTCCGTTGCGTATTGTAAGTTTCGTTCAACACTGTGGTGGCCTTTGTTGTGGATTTTGCTAATGACATACTCTCTTGACGTTGTATTGCCGTATGCGGGGCCTTTCGGGATGTATAGGCAGTCTTCTCCGTATCTGGTTTTTGCGTATAGCATTCCGTTTACAACCTTGTAAGAGGACAAATCTCCTGTGGAGTCTATATTCTCGTTTACCTTCTTCCAAATGGGTTCTTTTCGGTATGCTGCTACCATATGTGCTCGCAATGTTCCGATCATTTCATTGACTGCTTGTAAGGTGTCGCGTTCGTCTTCTATCTCAGTTCCTCTGGTTGTCTCGGGTAGGTCAACTTCCTCGTTGTCTTCTAAGACATCGCAAAGTCCGCGACGACATTCTGTCATTGACGGGGGCATAACTGAGACTATTGTCTCATTTGCAAGGCTTTCTAGCCGTTCCGCTCGCCTAATCGGTGTTGGGCTGTCAGGTCCTGGCATTTGGAATGCCGCTATGGTCTTGGTCGTAAGGTTTTCTATTGGTTTTGGCTCCGGCATCTGGAATGCGGGGGCTTCCGGGTTTAGCAGTGCCGGAATTGTATAAGACCTAGGCGTTGGCTGGGCAAGGGTGGACGGTCCTTCTCCTGCACTTCTTGGTCTTCTGTCTATGGTTGGTTGCCATTCCCAGTCATTGATTTCGGGAGACTCCGGAGGGCTTGGATCGATTTCCGTACTCGGGGGGCTCGGTCCTTCACTAGGTGGGTAATTTGTCGATTTTCCCCGTCGTCTAGGATGGTTGTTCGTAAATTTGATCTCGGTTTGATGATATGGGCAATGATCCACGTAACAGGGTGAGTAATGTAGGGCGCCATGTTGGAGTTCTTCGGGTGACGTACTTCACAGAGTACACTTCTCACCCCCATCGTTTCCTGCAGAAATTGAGCAGGGGCTTTGGGGGGGTACAGGGGTCTCATTGGGGTACTCCGTATCGGAGAAAGGAGGGGACGTAGCGGAGAACTCGTGCATGGGCTCCATTGTGCTTGATTCTTGTTCGCAGACCGTGTTGTCCGAGATGTTATCCGACTCCTTCGTATAATCCCTGACATAGAGTGGGTTCAAGTCTGATTCTCCTTCATATATCCAGGAAAGGGCATCAGCTAAATAGTTCGTGCTTCCTGGTACATAGACTATCTTTGCGTCGCATTTTCCCAAGGCACTTAGCCATCTCACCTGCTTCCTACTAAGATTCTTCGCCATTCGCAGGTGTGTTAAGGGTTGGTGGTCTGTGATTATCATGAAGGAGTTTCCCCTTAGTACATTGCGGAACCGATTAAGCGCTTCCACGATTGCTAAGGCCTCTTTATCAGTGGTCCCATAGTTCATCTAAACGTTAGTGAACTTTCTGCTGTGTAACCCGGCAGGTCTTGCCATCTAATACGTGGTTCCTTGTCCCACCCATACTCCAACTCCTAAATCTGAGGCGTCTGTAACTAACCAGATTGGTTCCTTGTTTCGTATGTCTATTGGTG